>BKCH01001475.1:0-287571 GCA_008635985.1 Ficus erecta
GTCACTTCAGTTCTGTTTCAAAGCTTTGGTTCTTATTTAGCTTGAAGAATTGAATTTGTTTTGATTAAGAGCAACTTTTCTCCAGTTGACAGATTCGATTTTAACGTTTAAACTATGAAAACCGATAATGTCAAACTGTTTGATATCCGTAGGTTGCCGGACACAAGGAGGTTTTGGAAGGAGATCCCTACTTGAGACAGAGACTTCGCCTCCGTGACTCCTACACAACAACACTCAATGTGTGCCAAGCCTACACGCTAAAACGGATCAGGGACCCGAACTTCCATGTGAACGTAAGGCCACACTTGTCCAAGGAATACGTGGAGTCCACGAACAAGCCAGCGGCGGAGCTTGTGACACTCAACCCCTTGAGCGAGTACGCGCCAGGCCTCGAGGACACGCTTATATTGACGATGAAAGGTGTTGCCGCCGGTATGCAGAACACCGGTTAGAAGACTTGTTTGTGTTCTGGTTATGATGTCATCTTCGAATGTGTAAACTAGGAACTGACAAACAATAAAGCTTTAGCATGTATAATAAACTCTGGTATAATACTAGAGATTTATGGCCTTTGTAAACGAGAATTCTCCTCGTTCTTGAGATTATATTTTTTTTATTTTTTTTATTTTTTATTTTTTATGCTTTTGGTTTTCTGTGACATGTTCAAAATTTAATTAGAACAATGTGTGGAATTATTCTAATAATTTCTTTTTCTCCGATATCAATAAACAGGCTGACACTTAATAATACATAAAAGATGGGATTAGAAATAACTTTTTTTTTTCAAACTTTAAAAGGTAAATAGTAGATTTTAAAACATTTCACATAAATAACATGTTTATGATAAATAACGGCCCATCAAAAGAAAGTTTTACAAGTTCGGTTGTTTAATTTATGATATTTTGAGTAAAAAAACAATGAGTTGAGTAGGAGTTACAAAATTTCTTGCATTTCATGATTAAGAAGCTGTAACTGAACAATTTCTTAATCCAACTTTTGCCTTTGGTTCAAATCCTATTAGTTGAGCTGGACAGAAGTCCTCCTCCTCCTCCTTCTTCTTCTTCCGTTTTTTTTTTTTTTTTTTTGGGTAGCAAGAGGTGGACAAAAGTTGCCAGGACAAAACAACGTTGTATGGTGACTGGGGTTGCTAAGTTTAGCTTCACTTTTTTCTATTCTTTTAGATAGAGAATTTACAATCACACATCTCTTGCGCAGTGGATACATAAATATTTGGTTTATTATAAAAGCTCTTCATTTACAATTCCCAAAACATTGTTAGGCAATAAGAAATACCATAAAATCAAGTTTTTTAATCCATTTCAATGTAAGTGTCTATAATGATCCTACTTTTTTTTTTATTTATTTTTTATTTTTTGTATCTGATTTATTTTTTTACACATCAACATAAAAATTAAAGGTTAAAATTGACATTATTATGTTGTCGCTGTTTTGGAGATGTTATCCATCAATGACTGACAAGAATAGTGGAGTTCGTTTCCTATCATGAATCTCTTTTTTATTTAATTCAATCAATTCTTTTATTTGTTCCGGAGTTTGTTTGAATCATTATATATAGTTTTTTCAATTTTGTGAGAATATATCGGGTTACATTTAGAGCGGAGCTGCCTTGGATCATTTAGTGCAGCCACCCCTAACCTGAGAACTCCTTTGGATTTTGACCCCAAAATTCAAAACTTTAGTTTTTTTGTTTTTTTTTGTGTTTTTACTTATTCACATCCCTTGAGATTCTTTAATCATAAAATTTGCATAATGCTTTTTTAAAATTTTCTACTGATAACTAAGTTTTTATTTTTAAGTTTTATACTTACACGTAAAATCTCAATTCAATAAACAAAAATATATTATTACATAAATTATTTTCAAGTTTTTATTAGTTAGTGCTACAATCCAAATCCTAATATTATAATATATTTTTTATCTTTTTCCCTCAGTTTTACTATTCACATAGTCTTATAACTCAAACTTTAAAAGTCTATAACTTTACATCGATAAGTCCAAATGAGATGATTTTTTAATTACATAGAATTTGGATACGAATGAAATAATCTCCACATTAATATATATATATATATATATATTTTAACACATTTCAAGTTTTCACACTTTTTAACTCCAGTAATTCAAACGTCTAGATAAATGCATAATCAATTCAAATCTAAATTCTACAATCTAAACTCAACACCAAACACATGCTAAACGATAAAGTAAAATTAAACTCCATTATAAATTATAAATTTCGTTTATTTTGAAGGAAAAAAAAAAAAATACAAACAGATAAACTAACGTTAAAATTTTTGATAACGTACTTTTTTTTTTTTTTTTTTTTTGTACCTTCCGTTTTGGGATTTTGGCTTTCTATATGCAAGAAATATGTATTTCTGGTTGCCAATAACATGCTGGAATTTTCTTTTTAAATAATGGATTTGTCAAATTTTTTTTATTGTTATTATTATTATTATTATTTTTTTTTAACAAATGAGAGGGCTCATCTTATAGTTGGGTCTCTTTCTGAGGAACCGTAAGAGCTTCCTCTATAGCTTGAGTGAATGTAGCTATCTTGTATGTGAAAAATCCCACCAACATTGGTATCAGTTCCAAGTGCATGAAACCATACTCTGGAACAAGAATCCTACATCAAATAAATTAAAAAAAAAATAATTAGCAATGAATTAGATAATAGCTGCAACACTCATAAATTTATCCATATTGTGCCAACAAAAGCCAATGTGCCAACAAAAGCATGCAACCGAAAATACTAACCCGTTCCACCGGTTATAGATCATGACCAATAAAACAGGAACCAACAATCTTGGCTGCCCAATCGCTCCCCTGCATTGTTAAACTTCCGTTAAGAGTAAAATGATAGAATAAGTAAGTCAAATTCTCTTTTCTTATTGCCAAAGATATTAACTATCTATACATGCTCATTTGTGAGCTATAGTTGTGCCACTCCTTGGCTGCGAACCGTGGCTCAAAATAACAATGACGTAATTGAAGATGTAGAAGAAACCGAGTAGAATGTTATTTGTGACTAAAGTTTGCAAAACCATATTTGAGGCTTCCATCGGTTAACCCCGTGAGTGACCATTGAAGCAGATGATATAACGAAATTCTCTCACAAGTGTGTTAGTCAAAGGAATAGCATATTGTCATATTCTACTACGTACGTGATTTTTCACACTGTAGGGAAAAATATGTGTAGAATTATTTCGAAATAGAATCTAATTCCACTCTTTTTTTGTTTTGCTCTTATATTTATCCAACTATATTGGCAGATAAATCAGGTGCTCAATTGACCTTAGTAATCCAATTAATCAGGAATATGCAATTTCTGCAGTAGGAGACGAATGCCATGCATTTGGTTGATTTAGAACCAAAACCTTGACAATGGGGAATAAGTTAGATTACATACTTGACGAGTCCCTTTGCTCCATCTGCCATGGAATCAACAGTATTTCCGAGCATACGCATGTATGCCAAAGAACCAACCAATCCAGCACCATAACTGAAATACCAAAAAGAGAGATGCACATCAAAGTCGCGAAGAGATGGCAAATTATATCAAACATCATCAAATGACCTGAGAGCTGAGCTTCACTATGACCTTGCCCAATAGCTAACACGAGCCAATTTTTATTCAGAAAAAAAAAAAAAAAAACAAAAAAAAAGAGAGCCCCCATTCCTTAAATGCTAAAACATGAAAGTATCACAACTTATTCCATACTAATAGTCAAAGTATGAAAAATTTCGTGAATTAACCTATCATTAATCATCAATTATCTTATGGTGAAAGCATAAAACTAACTATGACTTTTTAAGCTCCAGCACAGAGATTTGACTTCCAAGTTCTTTGTAACTTATAACTCATGAAAAATTTTCAAAAAGCTAACAATTAGAACTAGCCAAACTTCCAAGTTCTTTGTAACTTATAACTCATGAAAAAATTTCAAAAAGCTAACAATTAGAACTAGCCAAATGACCTAGAAGCTAATGTAAACGCGCGTGTACGGACAAGTGGTTGGTCATAGATCCCGCCAATGACATTACAAATTCTGAACCACTTTAATTCTTAGTTGGATTCTCTCAAATCATGATGTTAAGATGAATTTATGGTATAATCATAAGAGTACGAAGCATTGTGAGAACAAAATGCAAGAAATGTTCATTACCTAGCTGCAATTTCAGGGGAATAGGAAAGATAAGCTGAGACTAAACCAACACCACCTATACCCAGGGTGAGGATTTGTAACTTCTTTTTTAACTGCAAGAGCAATATCAAAAGGAAATTAAAAAAATCTCTTCAACTCACGAAGCACAAGTTGGATACAAATATCAACGGAGGCAAGATGACTTAACACTAATCCCCAGATTCTACAGTTAATTACCCTGAAATACTGTTCCCTTGTTTGAGCAGCCAATACTTCAGGGTCCCCACGGGGGCGCCTTATTTCTCGAAACATCACTTCCTGCAAGTTTACAACAACATAAGAACTACAAACTAAGCAAGCATCCTTCCTAGTAATACAATGTAGTAAAGATTGACCATAAGAACAAAACTATTTCGGACACCAAAAGGATAAGACTAGACATCAAAAGGAGTTTCTCAAAAACTAGCAGAACAAATGACTCACACTGCCTCCAGTTGCAGCCTTAGTTGCTCTGTCCCACTTCTCTTGCTCTCGCCGAGTTGGTGCCAATTTCCATTTCGTCGCGGTGCTTCCCTCAGACTGATGATCAATTAAAATTCCACTTATAATTAAGATAAAAATGTGCAGAGCTTATTTCAGTAGATATGTTAAAGTAAATATAACCGAGGATTCACTTAGGCATAGTACCTGAACTGCAGGCTCAACTTGCGTATTGAATTCACGTTTGACAGGAGTTGAAAGTTCTTTGCTCAAATCGACCTCCATACTATCCATGATTTAGTCAAGTTAAGCTACTAAAAAGTAACAACAAAAACAAAAAGTAACATATAAGAATTAAACTACTATTCTTAATAAACCTGTCAAGTGACATGACTCTATTCAAGCTTAAAAACCCAGATGGCTCGTCCTGCATAAATTTGAAAACACCGAAAAGTCAATTAACATAGCATCAGATTATCCAATAATTAAGCAGAAAAAAACTAAATATATTAGCAAAAATGAAAACAAAAAGAAACCCAGATGGCAAATGGAGACATTAACGGGAGCTGGGGAAGAGTCGGAATCAGAGTCCTGGATCAATCTTTTCATGCGACCCATGAAGTCTTTGTTCCAAATAAACTCGTCGGAGGTCAAAGGGTCCTCTTCTTCGCCTCCCCAATATTTGCGGAGTTTTGAGGTGGTCGGCGGACCGCCGTAGTCCCCGGAGCGACCCCGGTGGACCATTTCAAGGGCTTCTTCTTGGGCAAAATGACTTTGGTCTGTCGTGGGTCGGGTACCGATGGAGGTACGGAGTCTGGAGAAATGGGCGCGGGCCGAGGAGGTCACTGTGATGCAGTAATTCAGAACCGCCATTGTTGAGGGCAATGACGATGGTGGTGGTGATTGTGGGCTTTGATATTTATACTATGTGAATGTGGTTGTGTGAGTTGGTTTTCCATTTATGCTTTCATTCTTATTCACAAAACAAAACAAAACAAAACAAACAAACAAAACAAAAAAAAAAAAAAAAACAATATTTAATCGCAGTGGAAAACTGTGTGTTGTTCCGTGCTTGTTCACCTGCGGGTAACGTTAGAGTTGGGAAAATGGTAGATGTTGTGTCGTTTGTCGAGGTCAAAATTGACAAGAAAATCTTATTTAGAACAAATTCACTTCTATCGTCCAAGATTGGAGTCATGTTGTTTGTAAGAATCTGTCTTGATATAGATCATGTGCTAGTAGATTATATAAAAATTGATAACTATTAGAGACTCAGAACTTATAATCTTGATAGACTTCTTAAATTACTAGATTGGAAGACACATTATTGATCTCATCCTTTCTTTTTTTTATTATTTTTTTATTATTTTTATTTATATATATATATATATATATCAAAGAAAAGACAAAATTTTGATAGACAAAGACTACATTTGGTATTCCATCTTATTTTGAACTCAACTATCCTTTAATGGTTGGTTTTTTATTTTTTTCTGAAAAAATCAATAAAAATTATAATTAATTTTTGAAAAATTAACCAACTTCAATATAAAAATTCAATTTCATTTTAAAACTCAACCCGAACATCAAACGCACGCGAAATATGTCACGTGTCAAAACACTAACTAGCAAAGAAGTTCAATTAAAAAGCACTCTTAGGATAAGAAACAAAAAGTATTTAGAAGCACAACCGATGTTAAGCTCACAATTTAAAAAATAAAAAATATATCTAATGTGCAGGTTTATTGTGAGATTTTAATGTGTAGTCAATACTTCCAAACATGTTTTTAAACTATTTTTTCGAACTCTTTTCTGTTAGACACCAATAGACACATGTCAATTCTTGTTTGGGACGACATCTCCAAATGATAAAACACTATCTGAATTTTTATATCGCAACTTTACAATCAAACTTGCTCTATCTTTCATTTTCAAAAAACTCATAATTTAAAAGTCTAGAACTTTATCATTTCATATTGAAATGAGATGATTTTTATGTTAAAATGCTCGTAATGACGAGACGAATAAGACAGTATCCATTTTGTATTTTTTTGGAACACATCTCAAATTTTTGCATTATTTCTATATCATATAATTTTTTCAAAAGTTTTTATTCCAAATACACATTTTCAACTTAACCTCCTAACACATTATCTTCATATATCCTTCCAAATAGGCCCTAAGTGCAATAAGTTCTTGATAGGAATAAAGTTAAATAGCTTCATACCTAGGGTGGGAGAAATGTTTGGTAAAAGATAAGAGTCTTTTTTGCGTGCATGAACTCTGCACTTTTAGGTTGAGTCAAATATGGTATTACCTTTAGACCATGCATATAAGCACGTGTGCATGATACAACTTTAATGGTAAAATTTTCCCTATTTTGTTGCAACAAAATTGTTGTTTGTGCAATTAGTTTGGGATTCTAATTTGGTGCCAATTTTCAATTGGAAATTTAGGTTAGATGACCTTTTTTTATGACCTAATTTAATATATTGCCAACTTTTTTTTATTTAGAAAAATAATCGTTTGATATTTTTTAGATTTGGTTAATTAGTGATTGACTAACAATCAATCAGTGATTGATCATGAATTTTTAGTGATTAACAAATAGTCAATCAGTGATTGATTAATTATGAAATTTAATGATTTACGTTATAGTTAATTAGTGATTGACTGTTGTGTGCTCAATCACTTATTGACCATTTAAAAAAAAAAGATATTTTAAACTAATTTTAAAAATATCGACCATTTATTTAAAAACTTATTTAAAAAATGTTATTTAACTATAAATCCCTTTCAATTTATTTTACTCTCAATATGATCAAACTTGCATTTTATTTAATCCCATAATTTTAACCTCTGAGATAGAGCCCAGAAAGTCCCTAGGACTCCAAGGAAACATTTGGCTTCTTTTGGATAAAACAAAGTTCCAACGAAAAGGAGATCATGAACCAATTAAAGAAACTCGTAAATCTTTTTCCATAACAAGAAAAGTACAAGAAACTTGTAATTACAGCAAGTAATTAACAGTAACATCTACTCCCCTATACATATATATAGACACTCCCATACACACACATGTACATATATACTCATACATGCTCAATATAACTAATAATGATCTCTGTCTTCAAACATCAGAGTTCGTCTCCGCAGGCCATCATCGTCACTGTCCATTATCGCTGGAAACAATTCTCCGCAGTCCTTCTCCACCACGCTCCATCTTCTTGGCCTTCTAAACAAACCGCAAAAAGAAAAACATATAAAAATATATATATAAAAAAAAAAAAAACCCAGATGTAAAACAATGAAGATGAAAAGAGTACCTTATTCTTGGGAGAAACCCACTTGCCCTTGACCCAATCAAGATGGGCCCTCAATCGAGAAACTGGGTAAGCAATCTCGTCGCCGGTGATCTCAAAGAAGACGTAGTAATGATCGGAGCTCTTTTTCCCAGAAACCTTGCCGACCCACCAACCGTCGTTGTCGAAGGCGTCGACAACGTCAAGAAATCTGAACTCAAAGGCCGGAATCTGGGGAGGTACGGGTCGTACCTCCCTGTCCCGGACCGTCTCGACCAGAGGCTCGGACTCGTTGCTCTCTTCGAAGAGCTCCTTGTACTGGACCACGTACAGGCCCTTTGGCAGTTGCGACACCACCGTCGCCTCGTAGTACGAGCCCAAGAACCCTTCTTCTTTGATGCACACTTCGATCTTGTCGCCTCTGACAAACTCCATTGTCGGAAACTTGGCTTGCAAGAAAATTAGGAACAGAGTAGTAACGGGGAGTTGGAATTCAGAGCTGGATTTTTGGAAAGGGAAAGTTGTCGTTCTTCAAGTGAGGTGTGAGAGAGTGAAGCGAAGAACCAGAAAGTAGAAACTTGGCTGAACTGAATATTTAGAAGGCTATTTATATGGGAATTTTGGACTTGTTCCTGGTCGTCATAGGAAACCCGGTCTCTTATGATTTTTTTTTTTTTTTGGAACTAATGTCTAATTTGTTTTCCCTTAAAAAAAAAAAAAAAGATATGTTATGGTAGAGCCTCTCTTCGAGTAACTACCAGTAAAGTTTTTTTTAAACTGTTAAGATTTAATCGAACGGTTAAAATATTGTTAGTGTACCATACTCATCATACACCTTACATCATATTACCATTCCCAACCCAAGTCTTCTCCGTTGACCGGCGACCTTCCTCACCCTGCCGCCACCCCGGCGACCCCCACCCCCACCCCCCCCACCCCAGGCCCCAGCCCCGGGCCCCCCCCCACCCCAGGCCCTGCCCCGGCCCCCCACGCCCTGGCACCCCCCAGCGGCTCCCCGGCCCCCAGCTCCAGGCGCCCCCGTACCCCAGCCCCGGCCCCAGCCCCCCACAACCCTGGCATCCCCCCCGCCAGCCCCCCCCCCCCCTCCGGCTGCCCCCCGGCCCCCAGGCGCCCCCCTCCCCTGGCATCCCCACCCCAGGCCCCCTAATAAGTTAGTTTTATACTAATTAATTGGGTACTTTTAACTTATTATTTTGATAGTTTCAATTTGTTTTCTAGGTTCTTTCACTTCGTTTTATTCTCTTTTGTAGGATTTAGGTAAAAAGGTGGGTTCGTTGTTTTTCGGTACGATTGGAGCTAAAATGGAACATTTGGCATACTTTGGTGTGAAGTTTGTGTGTTTTGAAGAACATGGGCGCCTACTCATCAATTCTATTGGGCACCTGGGCGCTTGAATTGAGTTTTTCAATACAAAAACCCAAGAGCTTAGGGCCTAGGCATTGTTTCAGAAGTGCTTGGGTTGCTAAAAGAGAGTTCCGCCTACGTAACTTAGGGCCTAGGCGCTGATAAATGTGTGTCTAGGCGTAGATCGTGGTTCCTCAAGTAAGCATGTGTATAACAGTTTTGTATCGTGGTTCCCAGATGCGGGATTCTTTTTTACTCTCTGAATTTGTAATTCAAAAATCAAATCTTTCGGTCCATGGCTATAAATAGAATCCTTTTAGGGTTTCAACAGGAGTTTTTTTAAGCAGAGAAAGTGATGAGGTGTGAAGGAGAGGAGAGCAATTGGTGAATTAGAGAAGAAGAGTGGTAATTCCGGAGACGGAACGCGGCAATTCCGATTCATAAATCAGTTCTTTACCCTTTTCTCATTATGTTTAGAACTTTATTTAGGATTTTGTTTAGTTTCATTATGAACTAATTTCTTTTTCTAGGGCTACGATATAACCGGATTATGAATGTTCATATTCATCATGGTTTAATTCAATTTTAATGTTTATTCATATCTATGCTGAGTATTTAATCTATTCTTAATGCTTGTGAAAGTATGCGCACCCTTTTTCATTAATTTGTGATCCAATTTAAGATTGAGAAGTGATATTTGGATTAGATTTTGATTAAATACCATGAGATTGTTGTAGGATAGAGATATCTATGAAGCTTGTGTGATACTATGAATTTCTATGAAGCTTGTGATACTATGAATTTCTTGTTCTTAATAAATCATGATAGGTTTGGAGTTTGAGATTGAGAGTTGAAAACTGGCTTGTTGTGGTAGTTTGCTAATGCTTGAGAAAAATTAGTGATTACGTTAGGGAAGTTTGTCATCAGCATAGGAATAACCAGTGGTTGATTAAATTTGGTGCTTTGAGCAGGATTAATCTGGTGAAATCGGAAAACCCTAGATATCCTAATATATTGAATTTCTCCTTGCTAAATTCCCGCGTTGTGTTTATTTTAATTTGCTTTTAACTTATTGCATCTCGTAAATTTATTGTTCAAATAAAATTGGGATTAAAGTAATTTAGTACTTGTAGTAAATAGTCCTCATTGGGAACGATATCTTTTTATCAGTTTATTACTTGAACCGGTTCGTGCACTTGCAAAAAATACCTATCAAGTTTTTGGTGCCGTTGCCGGGGACTATTTAGTCCTACTAATATCGAGTCAAATAACTCTAATTTTACTTTGAATTTCTTTTATTTATTATTTTCATTGTTTCTACTTTTCAGGAGTATTCCTTATGTGCAAGCAAAAGTTTGGAAGCGATAGCTTACTTCCTTTTGATCCTGAAATCGAGCATTCGTGTCAATGAAACAAAAGGGAGAGAAGGGAAGCAATTAGACATTCACAAGAAACTATGGGTGATATTGGTGAAGTGAGAAACGAGAACAACCCGCCACCATGCCCTACTGGACTATGCATTGCCTACTACAGTTGGGTTATATTCGGCTATAAGAAGGACCGACTATGGCTACGAACAATTTTGAGATCAAGATGGTGCAAAGTGCAGATGATCCAAGCAACTCAATTTAATGGGTTTGCCTTCTGAGAATCCTAATGCTCATATTGCAAGTTTTTCTTGAAATTTGCAATATATTTAAGTATAATGGCATTACTGACGAATCCATTCACCTTCTACTATTCCCATATACTCTGAAGGATCGAGCAAGAGATTGGTTGACTTTCTTGCCTGCAGACTCAATCACTACTTGGGAGGATTTAGTGCATAAATTTCTAGCAAAAATTTTCCCACCAGCAAAAACAGCGAAACTGCATATACAGATCAACAATTTTGCTCAACAGGATGACGGAATATTGTATGAAGCTTGGGAGAGATATAAGGAGCTGTTAAGGAAGTGCCCTCACCATGGATTGCCTAAGTGGATGATAGTCCATAATTTTTACAATTGTTGAATGGCAATGCAAGAATTGTAATTGATGCATCTGCAGGAGGAGCTTTCATGAAGAAATCTGAAGATGAAGCTTACGAGTTGCTGGATAACGTAGCCACCAACAATTTTCAATGGCCAAGTGAGAGGGTTGTATCAAAAAAAGCAGTTGGAGTTTATGAGATTGATGATACAAGTGCTTTGATTGCTCATGTTGCTTCTCTTACTAAACAGCTTCAGAATAACCATTTGGCTGTCAACTCTATTCAGACTCCTCCATTTATGTGTGACTACTATCAAGGGAACTACCCCACTGAAGAATGTCAAATAGGAGCTTTTACTCAACCTCAGCCAGAACAAGCACAATATGTGGGAAATTACAACAGGCAGCAAAACAACCCCTTCTCCAACGCATTCAATCAACGATGGCGTAATCATCCAAACTTCTCTTGGAGAAATAAGCAAAATATAGGCCAGCCTCAGCAGGGAGTGCCACCTAAGGAAAAGAAGTTTGAATTAGAACAAGCAATGCTTTAGCTAACCAAGCACACTGACAAGTTCATGGCCCGATACCCAGACCAACTTCCAAAATCAAGCTGCACAGATCCGAAATTTAGAAGTTCAAGTTGGTCAATTGGCTAACATGCTCAATGGTCACCAACAAGGTAACTTACCTAGCACTACTGATGTGAATCCCAAAGAAACAATGCAAGGCGATAACCTTGAGAAGTGGAAGAGAATTGGAGACTCTTTTAACTGGTGAAAAAGCTAATAAAGATGGTCAAGAGCAAACTGAAACCATCCCTGAAGCTAGCCCATTGCCTCATCAAGAACCAGGTCTCAATGTTCCTTTTCCTCAGTGTCTTAGAAAGAGAATTGAAGAAATAACCAAAATATAGGCCAGCCTCAGCAGGGAGTGCCACCTCAGGAAAAGAAGTCTGAATTAAAACAAGCAATGCTCTAGCTAACCAAGCACACTGACAAGTTCATGGCCCGATACCCAGACCAACTTCCAGAATCAAGCTGCACAGATCCGAAATTTAGAAGTTCAAGTTAGTCAATTGGCTAACATGCTCAATGGTCATCAACAAGGTAACTTACCTAGCACTACTGATGTGAATCCCAAAGAACAATGCAAGGCGATAACCTTGAGAAGTGGAAGAGAATTGGAGACTCTTTTAACTGGTGAAAAAGCTAATAAAGATGGTCAAGAGCAAACTGAAACCATCCTTGAAGCTAGCCCATTGCCTCCTCAAGAACCAAGCCTCAATGTTCCTTTCCTCAGTGTCTTAGAAAGAGCAAACTTGAGAAGTAATTTGCCAAATTCTTGGATGTCTTCAAGAAGCTTCACATCAACATATCTTTCATAGATGCACTTGAACAGATGCCAAATTATGTGAAGTTCATGAAAGACATCCTGTCAAAGAAGAGGAAATTTGAGGACTATTGAAACTATTGCACTTACAGAAGAGTGTAGCACTATCATCCAGAGAAAATTACCTCAGAAGCTCAAAGATCCAGGAGTTTCACTATTCCTTGCTTATTAGAAACTCTATTTTTGAAAAGGTACTGTGTGATCTTGGTGCTACCATTAATTTAATGCTTTTATCTATTTTCAGGGAAGCTTGGATTAGGTGAAGCTAGACCCACTACGGTCTCATTGCAGTTAGCTGACCGATCTATTAAACATGTCAAGGTGAATTATTGAGCATGTCAAGGGGAATTATTGAGGATGTCCATGTCAAGGTGGACAAATTTATCTTCCCTGTAGATTTCATTGTGTTAGATATGGAAGAGGATAAAGACATCCCTATTATACTCGGAAGACCTTTCTTGGCGACCGGTCGAGCACTCATTGATGTGTAAAAAGGTGAATTGCGGCTTCGGGTACATGAAGAAGAGGTAACTTTTAGTGTGTTCAATGCTATTAAGTACCTAGGCGTAAATGAGACTTGTTTCCACATTGATGCTCTTGATGCCTTGGTTTCTGAACACCCTGGCCAACCAAAAGCACCTTTGGAATTGAGTTGGGTTCATCCACATCCATCCCTCTTGGAAGATGAAGAAGTTGTGGAGTTTGTGAACTGGTTGGATTCTTTCAGTCCCAACAACAGGAGATACTTTGAAGATTTGGGAACAGGTCCATCAAAACCACTTCATGAATTGAGAAGCCACCAGTTCTTGAGCTTTAAGCCCTTACCAGATCATTTACGCCATGCTTTTCTGGGAGAATCATCACTTTACCGCTAATTATTTCTTCTATGCTTTCTATTGAAGAAAAATAAAGGTTATTGAGAGTGCTGAGAAGATACATAATGGCTATTGGGTGGTCTCTAGCGGATATAAAAGGGATTAGTTCCTCTATGTGTATGCACCATATTTTTATGGAGGATAATAGCAAGCCATCAGTGGAAGCCCAAAGACGACTTAATCCAACCATGAAAGAAGTAGTTTGTAAAGAAGTGATGAAATGGTTAGATGCTGGAGTTATTTACCCTATTTCTGATAGCTCATGGGTTAGCCCGGTGTAAGTAGTTCCAAAGAAAGGAGGCATGACAATGGTGAAGAACGAGAACAATGAGTTGATTCCAACAAGAACCATCACTAGATGGAGGATTTGTATAGACTATCGGAAATTGAACAAAGCAACTTGGAAAGATCACTTTCCATTGCCTTTCATTGTTCAAATATTGGATCGGTTAGCAGGTCATGAGTACTACTACTTTTTAGATGGCTATTCAGGGTATAACCAAATAGCCATAGCACCGGAGGATCAAGAGAAAACAACGTTCACATGCCCTTATGGTACATTTGCCTTTCGTCGGATGCCATTCGGACTCTATAATGCACTATCTACTTTTCAGAGATGCATGATGGCAATTTTTTCGGACATGGTGGAGCAGATTATAGAGATTTTATGGATGACTTTTCTGTGTTTGGTAGCTCATTTAATCATTGTCTTTCTAATTTAGAGTTGGTTTTGGAGAGATGTGAACAAACCAACTTAGTGCTTAATTGGGAAAAAGTGCCACTTCATGGTAAAAGAGGGGATTGTCTTGGGCCATTGGGTCTCATTTAAAGGAATAGAAGTGGATCGGGCGAAAATAGAACAATAGAGAAGCTTCCACCACCAACTTCGGTCAAGGGAGTTTGGAGTTTTCTAGGTCATGTTGGGTCTATAGAAGATTTATCAAAGATTTTTCCAAGATCTCCAAGCCTCTTTCAAGCTTGCTAGTGCAAGGTACTCCTTTTGAGTTCAAGGAAGAATGTGAGAAGGCATTCACTGTGCTTAAAGAAAAGCTTGTGTCAGCGCCTATTGTTGTAGCTCCAGATTGAGAATTGCCGTTTGAATTGATGCGTGATGCAAGTGATTACGCAGTAGGAGCAGTTCTAGGACAGCAGAAGAATAAGGTTTTTCACGTAATTCATTACGCTAGTAGGACCCTCAATGATGCTCAGCTTAATTATGCAACACAGAAAAGGAGCTACTTGCTATTGTCTTCGCTTTTGACAAGTTCAGGTCTTATCTAATTGGCAATAAGGTAATAGTCTTCACTGATCATTCAGCCATTAAATACCTTATGGCCAAAAAGGATGCAAAGTCTAAGCTTATTCGTTTGGTGTTATGCTTCAAGAATTTGATTTAGAGATAAAAGATAAGAAGGGCACTGAGAATCTTGTAGGCGGATCATCTCTCTAGGATTGAATTATCAGAAGAAAAAGAGTTGCAAAAATCTCCCATTGATGACCACTTTCCAGATGAGCAACTCTTTGCTATTTCTTCTACAAAGAATTTTCCTTGGTTTGCCGATTATGTCAACTTCCTCACAGGCAAGATTATTCTGTCGGACCTCTCACAACAACAAAAGAAGTTCTTTTCTGATATAAAGCACTACTATTGGGAAGAACCGGTGTTATACAGGCATTGTGCGGATCAGATCATAAGGAGATGTAAACCGGAAGAGAAATGGAGGACATATTATGCCATTGTCACACACTTGAATGTGGGCAGGCATTTTGGAGGAAACCGAATGGCTGCCAAAGTCATGCAATCAGGTTTCTATTGGTCTACTTTTTTAAGGATGCTTAAGCCTTTGTTGCCGCTTGTGATAGATGCCAAAGAACAGGAAATATTTTCAAAAGGAACGAGATGCCTTTGAAGAGTATTATTGAAGTGGAGTTGTTCGATGTGTGGAGCATTGACTTCATGGGACCATTTCTTTCGTCCTATAATAATAAATACATTCTCCTTGGTAGATTACGCGTCAAAATGGGTTGAAGCAGCATCAACTCCAGCTAATTGTAACGCCCCGACCACGTAGGGCCATTACCGTGCTTACTTAAGTTAAATACTTAACTTTGTAATGACCCGATTTCGTGGAGCCGTTATCTTACCATGTTTACTTAAACATACTTTATCTTAAAATTACTTTTGCTTACGTAAAAATACGGAAATGTTTTTTTTTTAACTAAACTTAAAACTCAGAACTTAAAACTCATACTTATATATATATATATGTACTCACTTGAGTACCGAGTTTAAAACCATTTTTTTTAAAACATCATACTAGTTACCATATACTAGTACCATTGACTTATCATATATAATACAAACTAATTTTCCAAACCCGTGGCGGTGTCCAACCCAAATTTCACAGTCTGTAGCGCCATCTCTCAACAGTCTTGCATCAAGTATTGCCGGTAGGTTGCTTACCTACAGCATGAACGTAAGTTATGAGCTTATGCTCAGTAAGTACAACTTCTATTCCGCAAAAACATTTTTAGTAAAAGAATGCATGAATTGATAATGCATAAACCAATTATGCTTTCTTATGAATCTCTTATGCTCCATTATGGACTTAATTATAAACTTATTATCATTCTTAACATATGGGCCCTTTGTGTACGTACCAAATGCGCGCAATCCACATAAGTTAAGGTTTGCAAGGTCCCTAACAATTTTGGGAATCATATACATAACCCTTCACGCTTCAACGGAACGTTGATTATACCCTCACGCATCAACGGGAGGTAGATAATTAAATACATAACCCTTCCACGCCTCAACGAAAGGTCTGAGAATTTTCTTAAACATACATAATCCTCCACGATCTCGCGAGAGGTTGGTACGATACCTTACTTGTCTTGGTTTAGTCTTAGCCTTATCATGTGATTTATTATCAGTGAGCATGCTCACATGATGCCATGATAATAAAACATAAATCATAGTGAACATGCTTCATGATATTATAATAATAAAACATAAAATATAAGACATAAACATAAAATATTTGCACATAATGTAAATCAATGCATGAATTTTTGAAAAACATGCAAAGCAACAAAAACATTTTGCCCATGCTGTAGGCGGAGTTGTACTTGCAAACTGTCCTATGCTTTTGGTCTATCGTTCCATTAAGGCAAGACAACATGTCATATTCCTGTTTCAACACGACGTAAGATAAGAGTCATTCTATCTTATCATAAATCATTACATTCATGTTGGTATCTTAACCAACATTCACCAGTAACCCTAGTTATATGTCCCCCATATACTACAATGATATCTTATTTGGTTACTAAATGTAACCCTAGGGCACATGACCCAATTAAAATCAACAGTATCTTGTTTGATTACTTAATGCAACCTTGAGTACTAGGCCCAATTATACTTAAATAGTATCTTATTAGGTTACTATTAGTAACCCTGGATATAAGCCCAATCATATTTAGACTAATACACTATTAGGTTATTAAGGCCCAATTACTTTTAAAGTAATACCCTATTAGGTTACTATTGGTAACCATGGGTTTTAGGCTCAACCCAATAGTTTGGGTATCCTATCCGGTTACTAATGGTCATTATTTTGTTACTATGTTTTCAAAATAATTTTTTTTTGCCCATGTATTTATTTTTCTCTTTTGTTAACAGATTTTGTCTAATTTTTCTTTTAAAAGTTTTTTGTAAAACTTTAATCCCTTAAAATCGTATTTTATAAAACTGTAACTTCTTAAGCAAGAATAGTTCAAAAACTGTCAAATTCTGAAAACCATCTTTGAAATAGTTCCATAAATTCGGTTGTTAGTGCATGTGCAAGGAATTGCCTGTTCATGCACTGTTTCTAAAATCCTATGCAGGAATTTCATGTTTCCTGCTCAGTTTTAAGATCCAGTTTTATCTTAAAATTTGTTTTGATTTGAAAAACTTTTCTTCATGAAAGTTGTAGATCCCAAAAAGGTCCTGTAACTTTCAGTTTTATTTAAAACCTAATTTTTCTTTTAACCTATCCTTTTCCTTGTTGTAACTACCTAACCGTGCACAGGGTCTGGGCAGACTAGGTTCGGATTTTCATAAAAACGGAAGCCTTTTGGAGTTTATTTTTCAAAATTTTCCATGTTGACCCCTAGGGTTTTCATTTTCTACAATTTTATAGTTTTAAAAACCTTTTTTAAATTCGGCCTCTA
The DNA here is from genome assembly GCA_008635985.1 of Ficus erecta. NCBI lineage: Eukaryota > Viridiplantae > Streptophyta > Magnoliopsida > Rosales > Moraceae > Ficus > Ficus erecta. The sequence continues at coordinate 17,770 of BKCH01001475.1, forward strand.
AAGGCCTCAAAATTGACTTTCCAGATTACTGCTCAGTTTACCTTTTTGTTGATTTTTATGTAAATTACGCACATCCTACCCTCAGACGGTCGAAATCGTGAGCCTACGCAAGCATGCCGCATTTACATATGGTTTCCATCATCATGCATGGTTTCTTCATCCTTACAAAACCCGTGTGGTATCTTTTACCAAATTAGGTTTGGGTTAGTTTTAACTCTTGATTCATCATACAATTCATGCATACCATACTTATTATTAAGCATGTGGAGACATATAACAAACACATAATAGGTATACACACATACCACAATCTTTCTAAACCATAACATAAAAAACATGCGTAAACTTATAAATCAAGACTATCTAACCCAAATCAAGCACATACTAGGCATATAAAGCTATTGCATGAAAAAAAAAAAAAAAAAAAAAGGGTGAGCTTATGCTCTTACAAACCTAAACTTGAAATACATTAGATCTCATAAACCAAACGTAATGAAATTCTTAGTTAGAGGGTGGAGATTATACCTCTAAAGCTATTGCAAGAGTGGTTCTAGATCCTTGCATGAGAAAATTTTTTTCTCCACCACCCTCCACCACACCGGCCATCTCTCACTCTCTCTCTCTCTCTTTTCTTCTAATGCTAGAGAGGAAAAGTTGAGAATGAACTAAAAGTTAGGAAGTTCACTACTAATTATAGGTGGAAATTTCCAATTTTTCACAATTATTTTTATTTTTATAATTCTCCTTGAATTTGCATATTGGTCCTTAAAAGACAAAACATTTGCTCATAAATCCCCTTAGGTGGCTGGCCATGGGAGTCCATGTAGGCCAAGAAAAATATTTTCAACTTATCCCTAATTTTGATTCCTTGTTCCCCAAGGCCACCAAGACAACTGGCCATATGGAGGCATAGGTGGAGGAATAATCCAAAGACAATAAAATTAAAAATTGTGTATTTATCCACAATTATTTGGCCTCTTAGTAAGGTCATGTTTGACACTCCCCCTAAAACGCAGTATAATTTCTTAATAATCCAGATAGTGTCAATACTATTATAACTATAAACAGTGCAGTTATACTGAACTGCAGTCCATAATTCATCTACACTTAACTGGACCGCGTATGAATTTTTCTTAGGACTTGAAACTACTTAACCCTCATTGCTCAAAATATTACTCCTGATTATTCTAAAACATCCCATACCTTATTCTAACCTGCATTCGTAATGACGGTTTATCACAGTATAATTTCCATACTGCTTACTAAACTGCAGTACCATTTTTATTATATCTTAAATCATCCTGGTCAAATGTTGACTGGAATAAAATCATAGGTCCTTATTCTGCCTCTTTCATCAAAAGGCCTCATACTTAACATAATAAACTTATTATTGAGTCTCGTAGCTAATTAAACGAGAACTCAAACATATATTGATAATAAAATTATGAATTTCACATTGATATTCATAATTTTCATGGAGCATTACATAACACATAGTACGGACTTAAATTTCTTTACATATAAGGAAATCATAAGTCCATAAAAATTCTAGTTATTACAATCTACCCCCCTTAAAAATTTTCGTCCTTGAAAATTTAGTGGTTCTAGTTGTAAGGCTCCCAAAATTGAAGCTAACTGAATTATTGGTCTCCTGACACTCTATCATCTTGAAACTCATCTTCAAGCATAAAATTGATCTCTTGATTTCACAGTTCTGCAAACTGCATACTATATCATACTGTCATACTTTCTTACTTTCATACTTTCATGCTTTCATAACTTTTATATTTTCATATTTTCATAACTTTCAGGCTATCATAAATTTCATACTTTCATACATTCACACTTTCATACTCTCATACATTCACACTTCATACTGCATCATAAGAACTTTTTGCATAAAAAAAATTTAGCAAGTGTATTATATAACTTGTCACATTTGAAAAACGTATCATATTCTATCATATAACTTTTCTATACTTGAAAAGCATATCGTAACTTACATTTAAAATACTTCTCTTTAACTTTAGTTTGGGCTCAGTAAATATATCACATTGAGATAATTTTTCTTTAAATTGGAAAAAAGCTGAGGACCCGTTAGTACAATGTTAATCTCATGCTATTACAAAATTTGCTTTTATATATATGGCCCCTTTCTTGGAACTCTGTTACTCAAGGATTTGGCCCCTTACTTTTCATGATGGCCCTATCTTGGAATTTTTCTTCTTCAAGGATTGGCCCTTACATAAAGACATGGGTTGGTTTTAATAAGCATGAGATCAAGCATCATACACAAAAATAACTTCTTTGAATCTTTTTAAAGTTAATCATAGAAAATGATAATAAATAGCATAATTGCAAACCTGTTTCAAAACATATTACTATTCGAGTGATGCAGTGAAAGGTATACTTATATCAGCTAGCTACTTGCTAGATAGTAGAAGCTTCTCTTATTACTTCTAACGTTTCCTTCATAGCATAAGTGCATAATCATAGCCTTTAGAAATATCTAAAACTTCCCATCATTGCATAATTTCTATTACTAAGGAATCATATCATCAATTTCATCTTCAAACTCATAGCCATCATCGTAGTCTTCCAAATTTTTGTTGACAACATATCCAACTCATATTCGCGTATTGCCTTGTTGTCACCACCGAGTCAAGGCACTACCAAATATTTTATCATATCTAATATTACTCTTATGGGGGCAAAATTTCACGATCATAAAACTTAAATTCCATAGTGTTAATCCAATTTCTTAGAATGAAAAATTCCTGGTTATCACCCTACAGAGGTAAGGCGATAGGCTATTTGATCTCAAGGCCTATTCATTTCTTATTGCTGCTCTAGCATTATCGTTGCAACTTAGCCACTACAGTTGCAAAATTAGACTCTTACATTACGGAATTTAGTTCGGGTCGTACATGCGGTGAACCATCTTCTAATTCTAGTGCCTGACATTTCTAATCTAATACCCATTATTTCATTCATATCATATCATATCATATTATAAAAAACGTCATAACTCTTACAACTCATCATATCATATCATAAGCTTAGCTTTATCCATCACGCTTCCGCTGCGCAACTTTAATCCACTGGCAATAATGGCCTATAGACTCATTCGGATAAACGCGCTAAATTGCAACATAGCTGAGGTATCGTCTTATGTACATATCCTGGTATAATCTCTGGATCGTGGTAATACATAGGCAATCCCTTTCCAGGCAGTGGTCCATATCTTGGAGTGATCAGGGCTCCAAAGATTTGTTCAGGTATCATTAAGAAAAACCATTTAGGAACCTCCTCTCAAGATCCCCTATGTCAAGGCACATGCACGAGACTCCCCGACCAGGTGTCGACTAGCAAGCATAACTGAAGATAGCCCCTACATGACATAATCTAAAGAAGATCTCCATACCGTGCAGCCACTTAGCTAATGCAGCCGCACCCTATGTCCCATCGAAGATGGGTGGCTTCATTCCCGAGAATGTCAACGAAGCCCTCGCGGTCCTTTTATAAATCAAATCCGGATTCGGCACCAGGTACATATCTTTATCATTATAAAATCACATAATTACTATATAGTAATAGAGTAAGAAAACAAACTTACAAAACTGTGGTGCTGGCAAGCATAACTATGAAACCGGATAGCAGGAAACTTGCTCTGATACCAACTTGTAATGCCCCAATCACGTAAGGCCATTACCGTGCTTAGTTAACTTAAATACTTAACTTTGCAATGACCCGATTTCGTGGAGCCGTTACCTTACATTGTTTACTTGAACATACTTTATCTTAAAAATTACTTTGCTTTACGTAAAAATACGGAAATATATATATTTTTAAACTAAACTTAAGACTCAAACTCATACTTATATATATATATATATATGTACTCACTTGAGTACGGAGCTTTAAAACCATTTTTTTAAACATCATACTAGTTATCATATACTAGTACCATCGACTTATCATAATATAATACAACATATTTTATAAAACATATTTTTCAAAACCCGTGGCGGTGTCCAACCCAAATTTCACAGTCTGCAGCGCTATCTCTCCACAATCTTGCATCAAGCATTGCCAGTACATTGCTTACCTACAGCATGAACGTAAGTTATGAGCTTATGCTCAGTAAGTACAACTTTCTATTTCGCAAATAAATTTTAGTAAAGAATGCATGAATTGATAATGGATGAACTAATTATGCTTTCTTATGAATCTCTTATGCTCCATTATGGACTTAATTATAAACTTATTATCTTGCTTAACATCTAGGCCCTTTGTGTACGTACCAAATGCCCGCAATCCACATAAAGTTAAGGTTTGCAAGGTCCCTAATAATTCTGGGAATCATATACATAACCCTTCACGCATCAACGGGAGGTTGATAATCATATACATATCACGCATCAACGGAAGGTCTGAGAATTTTCTTAAACATACATAATCCTCCACAATCTGACGGAGGTTAGTACGACACCTTGCTTGTCTTGGTTTAGTCTTAGCCTTGTCATGTGATTTATTATCAGTGAGCATGCTTACATGATGCCATGATAATAAAACATAAATCATAATGAACATGTTTCATGATGTTATAATAATAAAACTTAAACATAAGACATAAACATAAAACATATGCATATCATGTAAATCAATGCATGAATTTTTTAAAGACATGCAAAATAAACAAAAAACATTTTGCCCATGCTGTAGGCGGAGTTGTACTTACAAACTGTTCTAACGTTCTTGGTCTATCGTTCCATCAAGGCACAACAACATGTCATATTCCTGTTTCAACAGGGCGTAAGATAAGAGTCATTCTATCTTACCATAAATCATTACATTCAATGTTGGTATCTTAACCAACATTTACCAGTAACCCTAGTTACATGTCCCCCACATACTACAATGATATCTTTTTGGTTACTAAATGTAACCCTAGGGCACATGACCCAATTAAAATCAAATAGTATCTTGTTTGATTACTTAATGCAACTTTGGGTATTAGGCCCAATTATACTTAAATAGTATCTTATTAGGTTATTATTAGTAACCCTGGATATAAGCCCAATCATATTTAGACCTAATACCCTATTAGGTTATTAAGGCCCAATTACTTTTAAAGTAATACCCTATTAGGTTACTATTGGGTAACCATGGGTTTTAGAGGCCCAACCCAATAGCTTGGGTATCCTATCCGGTTACTAATGGTCATTATTTTGTTACTATGTTTTCAAAATAATTTTTTTTGCCCATGTATTTATTTTTCTCTTTGTTAACAAGACTTTGTCTAATTTTTCTTTTAAAAGTTTTTTTATTTTGTAAAACTTTAATCCCTTAAAACCGTATTTTTATAAACTGTAACTTTTTAAGCAAGAATAGTTATAAACTGTCAAATTCTAAAAACCATCTTTGAAAATAGTTTCATAAATTCGGTTGTTAGTGCATTTGCAGGAATTGCCTGTTCATGCACTGTTTCTAAAATCCTGGGCAGAAATTTCATGTTTCCTGCTCAGTTTTTAAGATCCAGTTTTATCTTAAAATCTGTTTGAAATTTGAAAAACTTTTCGTCATGAAAGTTGTAGACCCCAAAGAGTCCTGCAACTTTCATTTTAACTCAAAAACCTAATTCTTCCTTTAACCTATCATTTTTCCTTGTTGTAACTGCCTGACCGTGCACAGGGTCTGGGCAGATTAGGTTCGGATTTTCATAAAAAATGGAAGCCTTTGGAGCTTATTTTTCAAAATCTTTCCATGCTGAACCCTAGGGTTTTTCAATTTTCTACAATTTTATAGTTTTAACCTTTTCTAATTCGGCCTCTAAAGGCCTCAAAATTGACTTTCCAGATTACTTCCCAGTTTTACCTTTTGTTGATTTTTATGTAAAATTACACGCACCCTACCTCAAATGGTCGCAACCGTGAGCCTACGACAAGCGTGCAGCATTTTACATATGATTTCCATCATCATGCATTGGTTTCTTCATCCTTACAAGCCCGTGTGGTATCTTTTACCAAATTAAGGTTTTGGGTTAGTTTTAACTATTGATTCATCATACAATATCATCCACCGTCATTCATGCATACCATGCTTCTTCTTAAGCATGTGGAGACATATAACAAACACATAATAGGCATACACACATACCACAATCTTTCTAAAGCGTAGCATCAAAAACATGTGTAAACTTATAAATCAAGACTATCTAAACCCAAATCAAGCACATACTAGGCGTATAAAGCTATTGCATGAAAAAATAAAACGGGTGAGCTTTATGCTCTTACAAACCTAAACTTGAAATACATTTAGATCTCATAAACCAAACTTAATGAAATTCTTAGTTAAAGGGTTGAGATTATACCTCTAAAGCTTTTGCAAGAATGGTTCTAGATCCTTGCATGAGAAAATTTTTTTCTCCACCACCCTCCACCACAACCGGCCCATCTCTCACTCTCTCTCTCTCTTTTTCTTCTAAGGCTAGAGAGGAAAAGTTGAGAATGAACTAAAAGTTAGGAAGTTCACTACTAATTATAGGTGGAAATTTCCAATTTTCCGCAATTATTTTTATTTCTATATTCTCCTTAAATTTGCATATTGATCCTTAAAAGACAAAACATTTGCTCATAAATCCCCTTAGGTGGCCGGCCATGGGGAGTCCATGTGGGCCAAGAAAAAATCTTTTCAACTTATCCCCATTTTGATTCCTTGTTCCCCCAAGGTCACCAAGACAACTGGCCATGTGGAGGCATAGGTGGAGGAATAATCCAAAAACAATAAATCAAAAATTGTGTATTTATCCACAATTACTTGGCCTACAGTAAGGTCATGTTGGGCACTCTCACTAAAACACAATATAATTTCCTAATAATCCAGATAGTGCCAATACTGTTATAACTATAAACAGTATAGTTATACTGAACTGCAGTCCATAATTCATCTGCACTTAACTGGACCGCGTATGGATTTTTCTTAGGACTTGAAACTACTTAGCCGTCATTGCTCAAAATATTACTCCTAATTATTCTAAAGCAAATCCCATACCTTATTCTTAACTCTACATCCGTAATGACAGTTTATCACAGTATAATTTTCATACTGCTTACTAAACTACAGTATCATCTTTATCATATCTTAAATCATCCTGGTCAAATGTTAACTGAATAAAATCATAGGTTCTTATTCTGCCTTTTTCATCAAAAGGCCTCATACTTAACGTAATAAACTTATTATTGAGTCTCGTAGCTAATTAAACGAGAACTCAAACATATACTGATAATAAAATTATGAATTTCACATTGATATTCATAATTTTCATGAAGCATTACTTAACACATAGCACGACTTAAATTTCTTTACATATAAGGAAATCAACGAGTCTGTAAAAATTTTGGTTATTACACTAATGATGGTAAGGTTGTGCTTAATTTTCTCCGGAAAAACATTTTCACGAGGGTTTGGTACACCAAGGGCTATAATAAGTGATGAAGGGGTCGCACTTTGCAACAAACAATTTGAGACTCGTTTTGCAAAAAGATGGGGTTAGACACCGAACTGTGCTTGCTTACCATCCTCAGACTAATGGGCAAGCAGAAATCTCCAACAAAGAAGTAAAGTTGATTTTGGAGAAAACGGTTCATAGCTCTCGCAAAGAGTAGGCCAAGAAGCTAAACGGTGCAATTATGGCATATCGAACTGCATTCAAAACAACCAATTGGAATGTCTCCCTATAGATTGGTATAACGGCAAGGCTTGCCATCTTCGGGTAAGAATTGGAGCATAGAGCATATTGGACAATGAAGAAACTGAACATGGATATGCAAGCAGCGGGTTGAAAAGCGTCTACTACAACTCAATGAGATGGATGAATTCCGCAACGAAGCCAATGAAAATGTCAAAATCTACAAAGAGCGGACAAAATCTTGACATGACAAACACATCCAAACGAAGGGAGTTCTTACCTGGGCAAAAAGTGTTGCTTTACCAACTCAAGGCTTCATTTATTCCCCCGAAAAACTCAAGTCGAGGTGGTCGGGTCCATTCACTGTGGTGAAAATGTTCCCTCATGGAGCAGTTGAGGTTAATCATGCAGAGAATGGAACTTTCAAGGTCAACGGTCAATGCTTGAAGTAGCACATTGATGGTGGCTTTGACAATAAGAAGACCACCATTCTCCTTGGATCTTCATAAGATAAGAAGAGTCTGACTGAAGACCATAAAACAAGCGCTACTTAGGAGGCAACCCAAGTTTTGAATCTTGTCTCTTTTGTTATTTTGTTATATTTTATTTAGTCTTTTATTTGTTAAAAAAAATTTGTGATTTTAAGTTTGATAAAAATCTATTTTGTTTGCAGTTAAAAGTAGGTTCAAGACAAGTTTGGTGTCGTGGATATGAAGATTTATAACCTTGGGACTTCAAATTTGTCAAACAGCTATTACGGGTATTGCATATGGCAACTGGGCCTAGGCACAAAAAATTATGCACCTAGGCACTCCATTAAGATGCTCCTTGGGCCAAAAAACCTGAGAGGCATTGAGCCTAGGCGCTATTTCAGTGGCGCTTAGGCGCCAATTTCTAGGGAAAAAAAAAAACGATGTCGTTTACACTTAAGCCTAGGCGCAAGAAACGTGCACCCAGGCGTCCAGAACGACTACTCCCTATAAGTCAAGCCCTAAATCACAAATTGGGGTCAAACTCTCATTCTCGCTCGTTCTCCTCTCATTCCCCTTCATCGTCTCTCTCTTTCTCTTGACCCATCATCCACCCACTTGAAATTTCAACGCTGTTTACCCTCATTCTCAACATAATTGGTGCTCGTAACATCAATTCATTGACGATTCCAACCACTACATGTGATCCTTACCATAACGTTCGCATCAAAAGCAAGGGTTTTGGGCTTTTCTTCAGGAAAGTTTGAAAAATTGTGGGTATCTACAAGAACGTTCTAGTAAGTGATTTATCCTCTTCAACCTTGTGTCTTTGTGCAAATTTATGAATTTTCTTGGCTAGTATATGGACGACACACAATTTGATTGGAATAACACTTTGAATGCATGTCAAGTGTTTGATGAAAGTTTGTTAGACTGTTGCTTATTGTGGTTGGTTGATGAGCATAGGTGATAATTTGAGTGCAAAGTTGGGCAGTGTTAGGGGATTTTGGCAAAGTTATAAAGAAGGCCACAATGTATTTAAGTTGGTGAGGGTGTGTGAGGAATTTTGGGTAGATTAGGTAGTTTGGTTGGTAAGAGTGGTAGTTCAAAAGTGGTGTTATTTTGCTTGGTTGTGTTTGAACGGGAGTGAAAGTGATGCCTCCAAAGAAACATTCCAAGGGATCCACATTGGCATTAGCCAACTACGACACCATTAAGTTTGTCTCTAAGGCAGCTGTTGATCGGCATACAAAGTTTTTAGAAACTAAAGTTTCCATTTAGAAAGAAGCTAGCAACAGCGTATAATGGATATCGTTGCAGATCGAGGATGGGAAAACTTTGTAAAGCAACCAGGATCTAGCGTCCAGTAGTGGTTTATGAATTTTATGCTAATGCTTATTTTCCGTGGGATGGAGCGGTATATGTCAGAGAGAAATGAGTGCCAATAAGTCGAAACCATTATCAATTAGTATTATGGGCTCCAAGATATTGAGGAAGATGGTTATCAAAGGTACTTGGAGAATGTTGATACTGATGAGGTTAAGTCAGTAATTTGCGCATTTAATACGGCATGGAAATGGTATTCTAGTCAAACTTTCGTCTCGTGGCTAGGACAAAAATGGGAAAGCTTGACATCAGTTTGTTTGTGCCAAATTAATGCCAGTGTAGCATGTTAGTCACATCACTAACGAGAGGGCCATCTTACTATTTGCAATCTTGACCAACAAGTGTATTGACATGGGTCAAGTGATTTACCATCAAATTACGCAGAGTGTGCGCAATCCTACGCTTGGCTTGTATTTTCCATCTCTTATCACCGACCTATGCAAGCAAGCGGCGGTTACTTGGAAGGGGTACGAGATTTAGGAAGACCCACGTCACCCCATCGATGATGGAGTTATAGCAAAGCTACAATTGATGACGATGCTTGAGCACACCATCCAGTCAGCACCATGTCTATATCGCAACATTGGGAGTATATGCATGATCGACTTGACCATATTGAGTCGAATCAATGCAATCTGGTGGATATGTTACGACAAATGGCTTCGCATTGGAATATCAATACCAACAACTTTCATCCTGTTACTGCATTCCACATCAATGGGGAGAAAGACGAGGAAGAAGAAGATTGAGCGCTCATGACCTCGTTGAGGGAGTATTTTTTCTCTTTTCTTTTCTTTGCTTTTTGTCTTCGTTTTTCTTCACATTGGGGACAATGTTTCATTTAAGTTTGGGGGTAGCTATTCTACTTTGGTATTTATATTATATTACATTTTATTTTGATGTTTTGTGTCTTTAATCATTTGGGCTTGTTTATAATTTTCTTTGATGTTTAGGTGGTCTTATTCAAAAAAAAAAAAAGTGTGTCACTTTGAGCATTAATTTTAGTTTGAATTGTAGGAGGCCGATGATATAAAACTGATTGAAATTGGACATGGTTCTGAGAAGATGAAAACTGTTGCTTTTGTATGTGTGCTTGGTTCTTGTGTGGTTTTGCTATGCCCTAAATTCTTTGACAATTTTGAGCACCCGAGCTATAATCACTTAGATTATTTGTTATTTAGATGAAGTTTATGTTGGTTGAGTACTTCTTAATCTCAAACAAACTCTAGAACCTATTTGATATTCACTTGAGGTGAAATCCCACTATATTTTGCCAAGGACATGATTTAGGGCCATCTTTGGATCATTTGAGCCTTTCGAGTTGATCCTTTGACATATGCATATCTCTAGTCACCAATTGAGCTTAATTTTTACCTTTTCTTTGTTGCTCACATCTTTAAGCCTAGCTTTTAATAATTTCTAACATTTTAACCCTTAATCTTAAGCATGTTGACCATTCTATGAATTATCTTGAGCTATGTTAAAGTTTGGGAGGATGGGTGGAGTTAAGAAAAGCTTGCAGTTGTTTGTTAGTTTATGCAAAAAAAAAAAAAACAAAAACAAAAACAAAAAAAATTATATATATAATATATAGATATTAAAAAAAAAAAAAAGATGACAAAGTAAGTTGAAATCAAGTTTAAGAGTGTTATTGGGACTGTTAAGAAAGCTCTACAAAAGATCCTAGAATGCTTACATGTTTAGGGTGATTTGAGCCTCATTATTATCCATGTCATATACCGTTACCCTAGCCTAACACTACAAGCTTAAAAAAGTCCTAATGATACTTGATAATGTGTTTGTCGACATTAGTGGAGAGTGAGTTGAAAAATAGGCTTATGAAGTTCGAAATTTTTCTTTATCCTGAGATCTTCTCAAAAGTCATTGGCTGACATAAACCAATCCAAAGGCAGATGAGTAAGTGTTAAAAGCTTTGCACACACAGTCAAGGAATTCGGGGATTGATAAATGCACAAAAATACATTTTTGTTCATATAATTATTAGATAATTTACGTTTTAAATGGGGATTTTCATAATATTAACTCATAATATTTTACTTTAGAAATATTTATTATTTTATTTATTTTGATTATTTCCTTTCCTCTTTTTCTTTCTTTCTTTTTTATCTCCTTCTTCTTCCGCAGGCATAGCCACTGTTGTGGCTCAATCCACGTGCGCGATCCAAGCCCGGGCGTGACTCCAGCAGCCCAGCTTCAGCCCAGCCCGTGTTTCAGCAGTTTCTTTTTCAGGCGTGATTCCAAATCCCAGCCAAGCCCGCGTGAGTTCAGCTGCCACTCTAAGCCCGCGCGCCATTCCCAGCCCGCAATCCAAGCCCACGCGATTTCTGGGCTGCTCAAGCCAACAATCTCCCTCCACGTGCACCAGCTCAAGCCCGTGAAACCAGCCCACTCACGCTTCTCAGGCGTGATCCCAGCCCGCGCAAATCTCGGGCTGAATCTTCAGCCAAGCCCGCGCGTTTGGTGCCAACTCCAGCCCAGGCGATCAAATCCTCCCAGCTGGATTACCGCCTCTCTCCACTCGGCTTACCAACCTGACAACTGATTTTGTGGGCCGAAATCTCTCCATCACCACTGGACGTTGCAGCCTATAAAAGCAAGCCTTTGCAGCAAGCTTGAATGTTTTTTTTTTTTTTTTTCATTAGTTTTTGGCTGAGTTTTTAGTATTGTTTTTCTCTTATTCTTGCATTTTTCATCTCATGTTTTCTTGTTAGAATTTTGTGAGATGAATTGCAAGTTAGGTTAGAGTTCTTGGGTGAGATTAGAGATGATCTTATATGTGTAGCGAACTCATTTGGGTTTTGATTCTCCAATGGTTTGTAATGTTCATACATTTGAGTAAATAATTTTTCTTGCATCTTATTTCTTTCTCATATCAATATATTTTTTTTGTCAACTTTTATATAAATTTAGTCAAGCTCTTTTTATGTAATTGTTGCACGATATGGTATATTGATAGCATTATTTATAAGTTGTCTTTTACTGCAATATTGCTTATGGTATATTGTCGCTTTTTGATTTCTTATAAGATAATTTTTGCTAGTTCTTCCCGTGAGAATTTTATCTACTCAAATAAATTTTAATTCACGAGTTTCTCAAATCTTTATTTTCCGATTGATTGTTTGGGATGTGAAACTTTCAATTGAGTTATTTATGAATTAAAATCTAAATAAGTAAACGAAACATATAGGGGATTCTCGATGTCTTACCACTTTTGATTATTGAATTTTTCTCCATTTTAAATTACGTTATCTTTAAATTTATTTATTTTTTTTAAATCACAAAAATACTTCCTTTTCTTTTTCTTTGATTACTTATTTCTCTAACGTTTTTGTTCCACTAATCTTTTCTTGTTTGTTTTTATCACCTCCTCGTGGGATCGACCGTCCTAATTGTGCTACAATCGACCGCTTGCTTTTGTACACGTTTGGGACGTAACCAAATTTTGACGCCGTTGCCGGGGAGGTGCCAATGAGCAAGATTGATCAGTAGATATTTTGCCAAGAGGTAAGTAATTTTATTTTATTTTATTTTATTTTTATTGTGGTCTTTTATTTTTATTTTTTATTTTTGTGTTTAGCTTTTGTCATTTTGTCTCTGTCAAGTTTTTGATTTCTTTATGCGGTCATGAGTTTTGTCTCTGTACGTTTTGTAGACCGTTTCTTTTAGACTTATTTAGTTTAGTTTTGTCTTATTTATTTATTATTATTTTTTATTATTATTATTATTTTTTTAGTTTTCATTTCCAGTAAGTTTGAATTGTTTGTTTGTCTTTTTCTTCCTTTTTAGATTACGCTTATTTATTTTGCCGTTTTGTTTGTCTTTATTTAAAATTAAAATATTAAAAAAAAAACTGTTCATTGTTTTTATTTTGACCATTTTTCAGTTTTTAATTTTCTTAGTAGTAAATTTTTGTTATCATTCCGTTAGTGTCAATTGCATTAGGTTTGTCTTTTGTTTATTTTATTTATTTATTTATTATTACTATTATTATTTTTTTTTCAGTTTCATTTGTTTTAATATTAGTTTTGTTTTGAAAATATAGCTTTTGTTCTTTCTATTTCAGTTAATAGATTAATTACTTCCTTCTTGTTGTTATTATTCATAGGTTTTATATTAGAACTTTAAATTATTATTATTATTATTATTTATTTATTTTACTTTCAGTTTTGTTTATCATTTATCATTTTTCTTTATTGTTTAGAATTGTCTAATTAATTTTCCATTCATAATCTGTATTAATTTTTAGGTTTTAACTTCTTAGGCTACCAATTTAGTGTTAATAAATTAGGGCTCATAATTTGGTGTAACCTTAGGTTTTAGTTTAGCATTAACTTAGGATACTAATATCTAACATCTATTATTTCATAAAATATGCCATAAAATTTAATAATTTTTGCAAGCAATTGTGTGGAAACGTTGAAAAGTACAAACTAAGGGAATTCTGTCTAGGAGATTGGTTTCTGTTAGCGTTCTACGCCACCAATCTTTCCTGGGAACGTTGCTCTGTCTAAGAGGTTGGTTTTTAAGGAGGCCTCGCCCCACCAACCTTTCCTGGGAGCACTCTTAGGGGTTGCGATTTGCGAATCTACATAATTGTTCTTTTTGAAAAATAATTTTCTTTCAAAAATAAAAAAAAATAAAAAAAAATATCGCTCAAGGTGAATGAATCGTTATAGAAACGAACTAGGGAGATTTGCAAGAAGACCTGAAGACCCTAGTGAAGTTTCTTCTTCTACGTCTAGCCTTCCTCCATCTCCAAACGCTTTAGCAATTCCAAATCCTTTTGCGATGGCTCAAATCAAGGAGGTCCAGCACAAGACGTTGAATGACTACCTTCACCCTACGCATACGGCCACACCGTCATGCGTAATGTTTCCACCTCATATGCTGAATTTGGATTTCAAGCCGGGTATGATTCAACTTTTGCCGACCTTCCATGGGTTAGAAAACGAAAATCCGTACGTGCCTATTCGGGAGTTTGACGAGGTGGTGGCCACTTTCCACAACCGAGCTGAGGCTACAGATTCTGTGCGATTAAAGTTTTTTTCCCTTCTCTCTGAAGGACAGAGCCAAAAACTGGTTATATTCTTTGCGACCTAGGTTTATTGGAACATGGGAAGAGATGACAACTGCGTTTTTCAACAAGTATTTCCCACACCATAAGACTAATGGTCTTAAACGACAGATCTCGACCTTTACTCAGAAGGACAATGAAACTATCTATCAAGTCTGGGAGCAGTTTAAAGATTTGTTGAATCAATGTCCCCACCATGGTTATGTGAGTTGGCGCCTCGTCAGTTATTTCTATGAAGGACTCACAATCCGAGAGCGTCAATTTGTGGAGATGATGTGCAATGGTGAGTTTCTCCAAAAGAATCCTGAAGAGGCTTTCGAGTATCTCAACGAGCTAGCCGAGAAAGCCCACACATGGACTGGACCAAGTACTACTGACAGCACTAGTCGATCCCGACCTGCTGGAGTCTGCCAACTAAGAGAAGAGGATAACCTCAAGGCCCAAATCGAGTCTTTGACATGACAGATTGAGGCCCTCAAAACCAAGGAAGGTAGAGGAATCCACATGGTCGCAAGGGCAGAGTCACAAGAGCCATGCTTCATTTGTGGAGGGGTGGAACATTTAGCTAAGGATTGACTTGTTTATAGTGAAATGAGAGGGAGTTACGAGGAGCAATGTAATGCCTTAGGGGCATACAACAAGCCTTTCTCTAACACGTACAATCCTGGCTGGAGGAACCATCCAAACTTCAGTTGGAGAGATTCCAATCAAACACAACCATCAGGTGGACAATGGAGAACGAAGCAACAGCCACAACCACCAAAGGCGAATTCTGCACCTCAGTATCATACACAACCACCGAGGAGTTCTCTCGAGAATACCTTGCAATCTTCATGGAGGCACAGACAGGATGAACCAAAAGTTCGAATCACTTTTCACGCAAATGGTGAAAGAAAGTAAAGAAATGAAGAGCCATATCACAAAGCTGACCGGTGCCTTGGCTGTTCAAGAACGAGGCAAGTTTCCTTCCCAAGCTCAATCCAACCTCACGGGGCAACACATGGCACAAACCTCAAACTCTGCAGGTCAAAACATCAAGGAGGTTAATGTCATCACCACTCGTAGTGGTAAGATTTTGGATGAACCATCAAGAACTATCGTCACTTCAAGTAGTCGAGAAGTCGCCCCCAAGAAAGATGAGCCAACTGAACTTCCAGTAAAGGGTGCCTTTCCCCCAAGCTCTGCGATCTGCTGGGAAAGTGCTAGACAGTCAAAGTGAGATCTTAGAGCATTTGACTCAAGTGAAGATTAATCTTCCTTTGCTTCATGTGATCAAGCAAGTGCCGGCTTATGCCAAAGTCATCAAGGATCTGTGCACCGTCAAAAGGAAGCACCACGTTAAGAAGACCGCCTTCTTGACGGAACAAGTGAGTGCGGTGATCGAGCAGAAGGCATTGCCCAAGTACAAAGATCCTGGTTGTTCCACCATCTCGTGCCAAATTGGGACTTAGGAATTCGGCCAAGCTTTGCTCGACCTTGGAGCGAGTGTCAATCTCATGCCTTACTCTATCTACTCGCAACTTGGTCTAGGAGAGATTAAGCCCACATCTGTGGTTTTGCAACTGGCCGATCGTTCAATCAAGAAGCCTCGGGGTATAGTTAAGGATATTCTGGTTCAAGTTGAGAAATTTTATTACCCCCGTTGATTTCCTTGTCCTAGATACCCAATCTGTGGTGAGCATGGAATCCAAGATTCCCATAATCCTCGGTAGACCTTTCCTTGCTACAGGAATGCTTTGATCAACTGTAGGAATGGTCTCATGAAGATATCTTTCGGGAACTTGACCTTGGAGGTAAATGTTTTCCACATTGCGAAGCAGCCACACGATGATGACAAGTGTCACCAAACATTTCTGATCGACACACTCGTCTCGGAGGAGATTCAACTGCAAAGCGATTCCGATAATCTTGATGATCTCCTCCACAATTCTGACCCTGAGAGTTCCGATTCTTGTGAGTTGGCCAACAACGCTATCATCTATAAAGACTCACAAGGCAGGGGAACCAAGTTTTTGCAACCATGTTTCGAAGAGCTTCCTCGAGAGAAAGAAAAGCCAAAACCATCCACCGAAGAGATCCCAACACTTAAGCTGGCGCAATTGCCTGAGGGTCTGAAACATGTCTTCCTGGGAGCTGGTGATACCTTTCATGTTATCATTTCATCTAACTTGACGCATCACAAGAGTAGCGGTTAGTCAACATGCTACGAGAGCACAAGGCTGCGTTAGGTTGGACGATTGCTGACATTAAGGGTATTAGCCCCTTACTTTGCTCCCATCACATCAAATTGGAAGATGGGACTATTCCACGAAGGGACTCCCAAAGGAGACTGAACCCAACGATATAAGAAGTCGTGAAGAATGAGGTCTTGAAGCTTTTGAATGCAGGTATCATCTATCCAATCGCTGATAGCAAGTGGGTCAGTCCAACTCAAGTAGTGCCCAAGAAATCGGGGGTGACAGTGGTGGAGAACGAGAAATGGGCTCTGGTCCCCACAAGGACTGTTACGGGTTGGCGCATGTATATCGACTACCGAAAGTTAAACGCCGCCACCCGCAAGGATCATTTTCCGCTTCCGTTCATCGACCAAATCCTAGAACGCATGGCTGGTCATCCTTTTTACTGCTTTCTTGATGGTTACTCAGGTTATTATCAGATTGAGATTGCATTGGAGGATCAAGATAAGACTACTTTTACCTGTCCTTTTGGTACTTATGCCTTCCGGCGTATGCCATTCAGACTGTATAATGCACCGGCCACTTTTCAGAGATGCATGATGAGCATTTTCAGCGACATGGTCAAGAAATATATGAAAGTGTTCATGGATGACTTGACCATCTTCGACGATTCCTTTGACTCGTGCCTTCTCAACTTGGAAGCTGTTCTGACAAGATGTGAACACAAAAGTCTCGTGCTCAATTGGGAGAAGTACCATTTCATGGTACCATCTGGCATAGTCTTGGGGCATGTTGTTTCCGAGAAAGGGATTGAGGTCGATCAGTCTAAGATTGAACTTATCTCTAAATTGCCCACCCCCAAGTCAGTGAAAGAATTCGGTCGTTTCTCGGGCATGCTGGTTTCTATAGGAGGTTCATACAGAACTTTTCTATAAATTCTCGTCTGTTATTTAATCTCCTAGCCAAAGATGCCGTTTTTAAGTGGACGCAAGAGTGTGAAGATGCCTTTCGAACGCTTGTGGTGAAGTTGACTTCTGCCCCCATCATTCAGTCACCGGATTGGAGCTTACCATTCGAGATTATGTGTAACGCAAGTAACCATGCTGTTGGGGCAATCCTTGGTCAAAGAAGATAGGGGAAGTCCTTTGTGGTGTATTACGCAAGCCGCACTCTGAATAGTGCTCAATTGAACTACTCAACCATTGAGAAAGAGTTGCTCACTGTTGTGTTTGCACTTGACAAGTTTCGTGCATATCTGATTGGTTCACCCATCACCATCTTCACAGATCATGCAGCCCTTAAGTATCTCCTTTCCAAAAAGGATGCCAAGGCGCGATTGATTAGGTGGATCCTCTTGCTGTAGGAATTTGACATCATAATCAAGGACAAGAAAGGAGTCGAAAACGTTGTAGCAGACCACCTTTCTCGACTCGAATTTAGTGACCCCGCTGATGGTCCTGCTATCGAGATGATTTCCCCGATGAACATCTGTTCGCTATCACTAAGCTACCTTGGTACGCTCACATCGTCAACTACTTGGTGACCGGCGAACTTCCTGCTGATTGGAGTGCTCAAGATAAGCGTAAATTTTTGGTTGAGGTGTGTAATTTCTACTGGGATGAACCGTACCTTTACAAATACTGCCCCGACCAGATCATGCGGCGATGCATTCCTGACAATGAAATTCATAGTGTTCTAAACTTTTGCCATAACGATGCATGTGGTGGTTATTTCTCCGTGAAAAAGACTGCCTCAAAAATCTTGCAGTGTGGACTTCATTGGCCCACTTTGCTCAAAGACACTAATGAGTTTTGTCGTTCTTGTCCGATGTGCCAAAATTTATGTGCTTTGTCCCGTCGTCATATGATGCCTTTGAACCCAATTATTGTGATAGAGATATTTGATTGTTGAGGGATAGATTTTATGGGACCCTTTCCATCTTCTTTTGGTTACCTCTACATTCTCCTCGCTGTGGATTACGTTTCTAAAGGGTGTCGAACCAATGATAATGCAACAGTTGTGAAGTTCTTGAAAGAGAATGTGTTATCTCGGTTTGGTACGCCCCGCACTATCATCAGTCATCAAGGCACACATTTATGTAATCGTTCTTTCGAGGCCCTGATGCGCAAATACGATGTGATCCACAAAGTTTCAACCGCTTATCACCCACAAACAAACAGCCAAGCTGAGCTGGCAAACCGAGAGATTAAGCAAATCTTGGAGAAGACGGTAAACCCCGACCGTAAAGATTGGTCCTTGCGCCTTTCCGATGCACTTTAGGCATACCGTACTGCATACAAGTCCCCTATTGGAATGTCTCCTTACAGGCTTGTCTTTGGAAAAGCCTGTCATTTACTTGTAGAGCTTGAATCTAAATCTTATTGGGCTATCAAAGCCCTTAACTTTGATATCAGTGCTGCAGGTATACATTGCAAGCTCCAGCTGTCGAGAATTGAGGAGTTAAGAAATGATGCATATAATAACTCCAAGATTTACAAGGCTAGAATGAAGGTGGCTCATGACAAGCAAATTTTGAGGAATAACTTCGAGCCAAATCAGAGGGTGCACCTCTATGACTCCCATCTGCATCTCCACCCAGGTAAGTTAAGGTCACGGTGGACTGGTCCATTTGTGGTGAAACAAATCTTTCCCAATGGTGCTGTCGAGAGCGAGGACCCAAGCGATGGGAAAATTTTTAGAGTCAATGGTCAGAGACTGAAGCACTACATTGAACGAGTGAGCCAGGCTGAAGAAATCATTCTTGAGGCCCCAGTTTATGAGTAGTTTGCTTCCAACCCTTTTTGTATCATATTTTTGTTTCTTTTATTTTCGAGTGTTTTGTGTGCTTTATTTTCGGTTTGTTTTTATGAGCTTTTATATTCATTTGTGTGTTTTGGAGCATCAGATCAGGTAGCTCGTCTATGTTCCCACCGTCATCATCCAGGTGTTCTATTTCCCTGTTGTCTCCACATTTGTACATATTTTTAGACATTGAGGACACTGTCTGATTTTTGGTTGGGGGTGGTGAGTATATTCATCCGTGAGTTTAATTTTTGTCATTTTGGAATTTAGATCAAAATTTTTGCAAAGTTACCTAAGTGTGATTTCAAAATGTCCGGTTTGAGTCAGTTTTTGTTATCTTGACTATTAAGAAATGATTTCCAGTGTTCTTTTTGTGCACATACTAAACCTTGTGGTAAGATGGTTGTTAACACATTTAGTTGAGAAAAATTCTCAAGTTTAAATGTTTCATTTTTGGTGAGTTGTGAGAGTGGAGAAAACAGCTTTTTGAACTTTTATTGATCTTTCGAGTTGGTACAATCACTATTTGGAACACCACTACTTAACTTGTACTTTTGCTTGAGGAATGATTTTTGGTTAGATAGAATTGATCTTTTGTAATAGAGCCTTATTCTTTTGTATTGTTAAAAAAAAAAAAAAAAAAGAAGCAAGAGCATTCATTTCATCATTTATATAGTTCGGTTATAATCTCATCTGGTGCTGCATAGTAGTCAAAAGAATTCCTTACTACATTTGTTTATTAAGCATGATGTCTCTAGTTAAAAAAAAAAGTGTGAAAAAAAATTAAAGTGTGAAAAAAAAATGTTGTATATTTATCTGTTTGTGTTTTACGGCTCTTTGTTTATATAATTTTCTATTTGATCCGAATGAAATCCCAAAAGCTGGTTTATGGTGTAAATGGTGTAATGTTCCAAATATTTGATTTACCAATCATTTGATCAATGGATGTTTATTAGCTTGTCCTTAAAATGCCTTCTTTCATTTAAGTGTTGACTGATTTCTTTCCAACTCCATGAGTGGAAACCTTTGCACTAAAATATTTCCAACACCTGTGAGGTAATGGAGTTAAGACTTTCTCTTGGTGAATTTTTCGATGCTATTTGTGTTATGGACTGTGGTAAGAAGGTATGGTTTGGTGCGCACACACACACAACTCTGGAGTAATGACTGAAATAGTTTTGATAGCATTTTCTGATTTCTTGCAGATGTTTTGTTTGAGTGCTTAGATGATTTTGCAGGTTTCGATTTGAATTTTCAGCTTGACTTGATTTTTCTTATGCTTGAATTGCTATGGACTAGCAATAAGCTGGATGGGGGTTGTGATAAATGCACAAAATACATTTTTGTTCATATAATTTATTAGATAATTTACGTTTTAAATGAGGATTTTCATAATATTTTACTTTAGAAATATTTATTATTTTATTTATTTTGATTCTTTCCTTTTCCTCTTTTTCCTTTCTTTCCTTTTTATCTCCTTTCTTCCGCAGGCATAGCCACTGTTGTGGCTCAATCCACGTGCGCTATCCAAGCCCGGGCGTGACTCCAGCTTCAGCCCAGCCCGTGTTTCAACAGTTTCTTTTTCGGGGATGATTCCAAATCCCAGCCAAGCCGCGTGAGTTCAGCTGCCACTCTAAGCCCGCGCGCCACTCCAGCCCGCAATCCAAGCCCACGCGATTTCTGGGCCGCTCAGGCCTACAATCTCCCTCCACGTGCACCAGCTCAAGCCCGTGAAACCAGCCCACTCACGCTTCTCAGGCGTGATCCCAGCCCGCTCAAATCTCAGGCCGAATCTTCAGCCAAGCCCGCGCGTTTGGTGCCAACTCCAGCCCAGGCGATCAAATCCTCCCAGGTGGATTACCGCCTCTTTCCACTCGGCTTACCAACCTGACAGGCAGATTTTGTGGGCCGAAATCTCTCCATCACCACTGGACGTTGCAGCCTATAAAAGCAAGCCTTTGCAGCAAGCTTGAATGTTTTTTTTTTCATTAGTTTTTGGCTGAGTTTTTAGTATTGTTTTTCTCTTATTCTTGCATTTTTCATCTCATGTTTTCTTGTTAGAATTTTGTGAGATGAATTGCAAGTTAGGTTAGAGTTCTTGGGTGAGACTAGAGATGATCTTATATGTGTGGTGAACTCATTTGGGTTTTGATTCTCCAATGGTTTGTAATGTTCATACATTTGAGTAAATAATTTTTCTTGC
The DNA here is from genome assembly GCA_008635985.1 of Ficus erecta. NCBI lineage: Eukaryota > Viridiplantae > Streptophyta > Magnoliopsida > Rosales > Moraceae > Ficus > Ficus erecta. The sequence goes on from BKCH01001475.1 coordinate 39,593, forward strand.
ATCTTATTTCTTTCTCATATCAATATATATTTTTGTCAATTTTTATATAAATTTAGTCAAGCTCCTTTTATGTAATTGTTGCACGATATGGTATATTAATAGCATTATTTTATAAGTAGTCTTTTATTGCAATATTGCTCATGGTATATTGTCGCTTTTGGATTTCTTATAAGATAATTTTTGCTAGTTCTTCACGTGAGAATTTTATCTACTCAAATAAATTTTAATTCACGAGTTTCTCAAATCTTTATTTTCCGATTGATTGTTTGGGATGTGAAACTTTCAATTGAGTTATTTTATGAATGAAAATCTAAATCGGTAAACGAAACATATAGGGGATTCTCGATGTCTTACCACTTTTGATTATTGAATTTTTCTCCATTTTAAATTACGTTATCTTTAAATTTATTTATTTTTTAAAAAATCACAAAAATACTTCCTTTTCTTCTTTCTTTGATTACTTATTTCTCTAACGCTTTTGTTCCGCTAATCTTTTCTTGTTTTTTTTTATCACCTCCTCGTAGGATCGACCGTCCTAATTGTGCTACAATCGACCGCTTGTTTTTGTGCACGTTTGAGCGTAATAAGGGATGGTAAGGTCATCATTTGAATTGAAATTCTATATGATTGTGACGGTTAGAGTTTCCTTTGAATCATATATTTTATGCAATCTTTGAGGCCATTATGATGAAAAACTAAAATTTGATGCTCAATTCTTTGTTTGTGTATTTCCTTGTGTGCCTTTTTTTTTCTTTTGCTCGAGGACTAGCAAAGTCTCAAGTTTAGGGGTATTTGATAAGTTAGTTTTATACTAATTAATTGGGTACTTTTAACTTATTATTTTGTTAATTTCCAATTTGTTTCTAGGTTTTTTCACTTCATTTTATTCTCTTTTGTAGGATTTAGGTAAAAAGGTGGGTTCATTGTTTTCGGTGCGATTGGAGCTAAAATGGAACATTTGGCATACTTTGGTGTGAAGTTTGTGTGTTTTGAAGAGCATGGGTGCCTACGCATCAATTCTGTGGGTGCCTGGGCGCTTGAATTGAGTTTTTCAGTACAAAAACCCAAGAGCTTAAGGCCTAGGCATTATTTCATAAGTGCCTAGGTGCTAAAAGAGATTTCCGCCTACGTAACTTAGGGCCTAGGTGCTGATAAATGTGTGCCTAGGCGCAGATCATGATTCTTCAAGTAAGCATGTGTATAACAGTTTTGTGCCTAGGCGCATAAAAAAGAGGGCCTAGGCACCAGATGCGGGATTATGCAGGATTCTTTTTTATTCTCCGAATTTGTAATTCAAAAATCAAATCTTTCGGTCCAAGGCTATAAATAGAATCCTTTTAGGGTTCCAAAAGGAGTTTTTTTTTTTAAGCAGAAAAGAGAGGAGGTGCGAAGGAGAGGATAGCAATTGGTGAATTGGAGAATAAGAGTAGCAATTCTGGAGAGGGAACGCGGCAATTCCGATTCATAAACCAGTTCTTTTCCTTTTCTCATCATGTTTAGAACTTTATTTAGGATTTTGTTTAGTTTCATTATGAACTAAATTTCTTTTTCTAGGGCTACGATGTAGCCGGATTATGAATGTTCAAATTCATCATGGTTTAATTCAATTTTGATATTTATTCATATCTAGGCTGAGTGTTTAATCTATTCTTAATGCATATGAAAGCGTGCGCGCCCTTTTCCATTAATTTGTGATCCAATTTGAGACTGAGAAGTGATATTTGATCAGACTTTGATTCAATAATGAGATTGTCGTAGGATAGAGATATCTATGAAGCTTGTGTGATACTATGAATTTCTTGTTCTTAATAAATCATGATAGGTTTAGAGTTTGAGACTGAGAGGTGAAAACTGGCTTGTTGTGGTAGTTTGCTAATGCTTGAGAAAGATTAGTGATTACATTAGGGAAGTTTGTCATCAGCATGGGAATAAGCAATAGTTGATTAAATTTGGTGCTTTGAGTAGGATTAATCCGGTGAAATCGGAAACCCTAAATATCCTAATATATTGAATTTCTCCTTGCTAAATTCGTGCGTTGTGTTTATTTTAATTTTGTTTTAATTTATTACGTCTCATAAATTTATTGTTCACATAGAATTAGGATTAAAGTAATTCAGTACTTAGTCGTAAATAGTCCTCGTTGGGAACAATATCTTTTTATCACTTTATTATTTGAACCGGCTCGTGCACTTGTGAAAAATACCTATCACCCACCTCCCCTGGCCTCCCCCACCACCCCCTCCCCCGGCCCCCTTGGCGCACCCCTGACAAGGACCCCCCCACCCCCCTTTCTCTCTCTATCCTCGGCCCACACCCCCCCGGGACCCCCCCACACCCCAGACGTGACCGACTCCCCCCGGCGAGAGAAGAGAAAAAGAGAAAGGCGAAGAGAGAGGGGGGTCCCCGTCGGGGGTGGGGTGGGGTGGGGTGGGGGGCCGGGGGCGGGTCGGGTACAGGGAAAGAGGAGAAGAGATAGAGAGGTGCTCTGAGGAGCCGAGGCGGCCGGGGGCAGGGAGAGAAGGGAAAAGAGAAAGAAGAAGAGAGAAAGAGGGGGCTGGGGGGCCGGGGGAGGGGGGACCTAGGGTGGTAGTGGGGACCGGGGGGGTGGGGGGCCGGCCTGGCCTGGGGTGGGGGGGGGCCCTGTGAGGGGAGTTTTGCCGGTGATGGGGTGGGGGCCGGCCAGGCCTGAGGTGGGTTGGGGTAGCGGGGCTGGGGGTGTGGTCGCCGGCGACGGGGCGCAAGTCAAATGCGACGGTGGGAAGGTCACCGAAGATGGAGAAGATTGGAGTGGGAAGGGGTAAGATAAGGTAAGGTGTATGATAATTATGATACACAACTATATATTAACCGTTCGATTAAATCTTAACGGTTAAAAAAGAGCTCTATCGATAGTTACTCTGGAAGAGACTCTACCACAGTTTTACCCTAAAAAAAAATGTTAAAATGGTTAATCGTAAAAACTGATGTCGTTTTTCCTTTTAAAAAAAAAAAAACCGATGTCGTTTGTTTGTTTGTTTTTTTTTTTTTATTTTTTTAATGTTCGCGGTTGTTCCATATAAAAAGCGTGCTCATTTGTCATTTACATATCAAATAACCTATGTTTTTTCCTAAAAGAAACCTGTCGTTTATCCTAAGGTGTCATTTACATGAGAGACAAGATAATATGTAGTGTCTAACGTTTAACAATGATATCATCTTCCTGAAGGTCCCGTGATCGATCTGTCTCGTGAGAATTGTGTGTTCTTGTATTTGTATTTTGTTGGGAAAAAAAAAAACAATGGTTTCCTTCCTTTATCCCAAAAAAAAAAAAAAAAGAAAGAAAAAGTTAAGTCGTTTTGGAGAGAAAAATATTAAGAAATAGTAATATATTTTTAGTCCGTTTGAAATTTTCAAGGAGAACCAAACAAAAAATAATAAAATACATAATCGATTTAATTTAATTGGTTTAACTTGCAAATTTGTGGATTATTCTTATCTATACTCTTAAATTTTAAATTCCCTTACTTTATATTTTAAGCCCCCCCCCCCCCCAAATTTTCCCCAATATAGGATATGACAAATAATTATTAGAAGAAGTTAAGGAGACAACAAATATGGACTCCTTTTCATTGTCCCTTGTGCAATTAAATCTAGCTGATTTTGGGATTCTTTAAGAGTTAATTTCGATTTTAACTCTGAGAATATATACAATGAAATGTTTAAAAATGACAGAATGAAACACATGAAGGTCACGTAATGGGGGTGGATGATAGTTTCATAAAATGAATATTAGGTGATTGATTGGACGTGTGAATTAAACTAGATCCACAATTGATCCAAAATTGTGATTTTCATATGTTTAATTATTGATTAACGTAGATCTATCTAATCTACCTGTCTAACCAATCGTCTAATATTCATTTTTATCAAACTATGCTTGGTCCACTCATCATGTAAGCGTCACATTATAACAATATACTAAAAGGGAATGGAAAGTTACTATTTTTATTACAGTGCATAGACAATTTTACCCCTCATTCAGAGTTGTTTTTTTTTCTCTATTTATAGTGAGCGAATGGTTTTGCCCTTATATTACACATCTGGACGATTTTGCCCTCTTAAGGTACTCTAAAATGGGTTATATGCATGGTAGATGGACTTTTATGTCCTTCTAACCCTAGAATTTCCTCTCAGTCACTCTCTCCGCTGTTCATTTTCTCTTTTCATCTTTTCTCTCCACTGTTCATTCTCTCTCTTGATTTATTTCTTCTCTCTAAACCCTAAACTTTGCTTTTTATTTTATTTTCCTATCGTTGGTTTATTTTTTCCGTCATCTTCTTCCTTTTCTGTTGTTTTTCTTTTTTTCCCCTTTTTTTTGTCTTTTTTTCTTAATTTTCTCTTCGATTTTTGTTTTTGAACTTTAGATTCTAATTTTTACTTTGTTGTTTTTTTTTCTTGATTATTGTCTCTGTTTCTCTCTCTCTCTCTCTCTCTCTTTTTTTCCTTCTTTGGGTTTCTAGTTGTCTCTTCCTTTTTTCGATTTCCTTTTTTTTTTTAAATTAAGTAATTGGCCTAAATCCCTGAACTCTTTCAAAAGTGACGGTTTGGTCCCTGTTTTTTTTTTTTTTTTTTTTTTTTTGTCGAAATAACCCTAAACTCCTATTTTCTTAGCCATTATAATTATTTCCGTCAAACTCCATTAAATTTCTAATAGAATCTTGCTGAAATGATATTTTTTATAGTAAAAAGAAAAAAATACCCTCAATATCCCGAAAGCCTCTCTCTTTCTCCCGCCCCCCCCCCCCTCTCTACCTAACTTTCCAGACAGGTCCCCCACGGCCTCCATCTCGCGTCGTCGCCCCCTCAACCCACAATCGCGATATGGGTTCTTGCAACCCCCCCGCCCCAAAGTCCGATCTAGTTCTCCCCCCCCCCCCCCCCCCAAGTTGCAATCTAGTTCTTACCCCTCCCAACCCACAGTCGCGATATGAGTTCTTACCCCTCCCCCCAAAGTTGCAATCTGGTTCCCGCCCCCCCCCCCCCCAACCCACAGTCGTGAAATGGGTTCTTGCCCCCCTCCCCCACTTCGAAATTTGGGTTCATAACACCATCCTGCCCCAAAGTCCATCTTGTTCTTGGCCCCCCACTTACCCCACCCCCTTACTAGTTGCGATCTAAGTCCCCCCCCCCCCCCCCCCCCCCCAAAGTCAGGATCTGGTTCTTGACGGCTCTTTCTTTAGGTTTGCCCCTACCCAAATGTCGGGATCTGGTTCTTGGCACCCCTAGCTGGTTCTTGGAGTCTTTCTCTCTGGCTTTGCCCCCCCTGCGGCTCCCCGCCCACAGCGTTTTGAGTTCTTGGTGCCCCCGAACTGGTTCTTGGAGGCTTTCTTTCTGGGTTCGCGCCCCTCCTATAGCTCCCTGCCCACAATGTTTTGAGTTTGGCGTTCTGAGATCTGGGCTCACCAAACCGAGACCATATTGTCAGCATTGGAGGGGGGGCGGAGACACAGATGGGGTGGTGCTAAAGCTCACCGACGCATGGGTGCCTGGAAACTCACATGGGGGGGACAAGAGAGAAAGAGAGAGAAATTTTCATTTTTATGAGTTTTTTTAATTAATTATTAGTAAATTATTAAAATACCCTCTTATTCTATTAGAAATTAACAGATTTGGACAGAAAGGACCATAACGGCAAAAAAATAAGAGTTTAGGGTCATCTCAGCAAAAAAAAAAAAAAAGAACAGGGACCAAACCGTCATCTTTAAATGGTTAAGGAACTATTTAGGTCAATTACTCTTTTAATTATTATTATCATGCTTTTTCCTTCATGTACGTGATTGAACAAAAGTTTGTTCGTTTTCATTTTTTTTATTATGAATATTTTTTTTGCCTTGCATGTACATGATCGGAGGAAATCATAAAAAGAAATGAGAAAGAAAAATTGGAAGAATGGAGTAAGTTTTTGGTTTTGTTGTATTTGGTTCATCGGCTGTTCCCTTTTTTTTTTCCTTTCCTCTTTTTGAGTTTTTGGGCGATTTTTTCTTTTTCTTCTTTTTATTTTTTTTGTTTTTTTAATAATTGTCATTTTTTTCTATGCATGTACATAATCGGAGAAAAGTATTTTCCTTTTTTTTTTCCTTTTATTATCATTATTATTTTTTTCGCCTGCCTTTATACCATCGAAGGAAATCATGGAAAGAAATGAAGAGCAAAAAATTAAGAAAATAATGGGATATGTTTTTGGTTTTGTTGCATTTATTTCAATATTTTTTTTTTCTTAGATTTATATATATTGTTTTTAATTTTTGATTTCTATTAATTTTTTTTTCCTAGATTGCGATAATAATGTTTCGAAAATGGTAGATTGGGAGCATGGAGCGAAAGATTCAAGACTTTTTGTCTGTTATGTTTTGATTTTTTGCTTTTTTTTCCTCCACCCTCCCCCCACACACCCCCCCCCCCCCCGGTAATATTTTGCTGACTTTGTTTTCAAATTTTATTTCTTCATTTCTGTGTTTATTATTTTCTGTCGTTTTTGAGGCTTGCAACTTGCTTTTCATATCAGAAGGTGTTATTTATTTATTTATTGTTTCATTTTGGTATAAATGTGGTTTTTTTTTTTTTCCTGAAAGTTGAATGTGATTATATTAGTTTTTGTATAGTATTTTGATATCATTATTTTGGATTTTGCTATGTTGAATTTGTGTGGAGTTTGTAATTTTATTTGTTAACTTGTAGGTTATCTTATTTTCTATTATTTAATTACATTTGATCGAATTGTTTGATTTTGCTATTGTTTAGGTTTGTAGATTTTTTATCTTATTTGTTGTCTCCAGTTTGTTTATTGAGATGTATTGTTGTATTTTTGTTGATTTGTGCAATGCATTTAATGTTTCTAAATTATGTTTTCTGATCTGCTACTTTCTTATATGCTCTAATTCTATTATTCACTGTAAATTATTATGTTTTGTGCTGTTTATATATATATATATATATATATGTAACTCTGTTTCATGTGTATATTATATTCTTTGGTTCTATTTGAACAAATTGTTAGACCTTTCTATTGTTTAGGTTTGTTCATTTTTAATATTATTTGTTGTCTGCTGCGTTTTAGTGAGATATGTTGTGTTTTTGCTGATTTGTGCAAGGTATTTAATGCTTCTAAACTGTCTTTTTGATTTGTAATTTTGTTGTTTCAATTTTTTTTTTTTTTTGGTTGATTTTTTGTAGATCTCATTCTGTTTCATACCTACATTGTATTGTTTAGTTACATTTGAATGAATTGTTAAACTTTCTTATTGGTTAGGTTTCTAGATTTTTCATGTTATTTCTTATCTGCACCATTTAGTGAAAAAAATATATAAAAAGTATGGAATACAAAATCAATTCTTGATCAACTATTATGTACCATAAAAAATAAAATTACATAAGTAAAATCTCATATAAACATCAATAGAAAGAAAAATGAGTAGTCATGATCAAATTGTATCAATTAACAATATTAGATGCCATATATATGTATTAATCAATTCATTATTTAATTAATAAATATAACTTTTTAACAAGAAAATATAAAATATATAAAATTATATAAAATAAAAAAAATTTATTTGATCAATTTTTTTTCATCGTAAAAAAATAAAACTGCATAAATAAAATAATATGCAAAAATCTAAAAATATCAATTTTATATAAAATCTAGGAAAAAAAAATGAGTTGACACAATTAGATTATAGTATCAAAAATAAAGAATAACGTTAAAAAACTAAAATTAAAAATTAAAAAGTAATATAGGAAAATTTACAAATATAGGAGCTCTATAAATTTACAACAAGATCAAAACTGTAAAACTTTTTTATATTGTGATGAAGTTTCATAAAATATATATATATATATATATATGTACTTATATGTAATTAAATTATTTTTATGTAGTATTTTAATATTACACTTTTAAATTAGGTTATTTTAAACGTGTAATAGATTTCTAAATTTATATATTAATTATATTAGTTATCTCCTTTTTATTTTTATTTTTTGGTTATATTTAAATAAATTGTTGAAATTTTTTTATTGTTCAAGTTTCTAGATTTTTAATTTTATTTATTGTTTGTAGTTTTTTAATTGAAATATATTATTTCATTTTGTTATGATGAAAATATTTTTGCACTTAGTACTTTATTTTTATGTTTGGTATTATTATTTTTTATTATTCTACTGTTTATTTTGTTTTATCATAAACAAAATGTTTAATCCTTCTTTTTTCGCATTTATATTTATAATTTTTATCCTTTAATTCTTTTTGTTGTCTTTTTGTTTTACATCAAACACAAAAATTTTAAAAATAAAAAAAAATAAAAAAAATTCTCGCAAAGATACAAATTATTCAAGACGTTCAAAACGTCAAAAAAAATTAAAATTATATAAATAATAATGAAACATCTACATCTCCAAATCCACAATCTTCAAACGACCAACTTGAAGAATTAAACGCAGAAATTATTACTGGTTATCGAACCGGATTCATTTAATTATCTCTAATTTATTACACCGATCAAGGAACATCAAATGTATCTTTTGGAAGACTGAAATTCACCATCAACTCAAAAAAGTAATCTCTTAATCTTAAGTTTTTTTCTTTATTTTTAATAAAACTATTAATTTAAATAAAATTTTTTACTAACAGATTTTTCTTTATTTTTAATATAAATTTTTACTTAAATTCAAATTATGAATATATTGATATTAGAGATTGTAATTGCACATGTCAATATTATGGAGTATTATTTTCGAAGAGTGAACAAATACGAAATACAGATCCACCAAGATTCTTTTTCTGTTGTCAAAATGGAAAAATTAGCATAACTTTAAACAAAAAAACACATTCAGTTTTAGATCAACAATTAAATTATTATGGAGAATCTTTAAGTGTGAATTTTAGAAAAAAAAAATTAGAATTTATAATTCTATGTTTGTTTTTACTTCACTTGGAGCAAATATTCAATCAGATATCAATAATTCATCAGCACCTTATATTTTCAAAATTAGTGGTCAAATTCATCTTCTATTGGATCATTACTTCCAACTAATAATAATCCTCCAAGATTTACACAGCTATTTGTTTATGACATAGAAAATGAAATTCAAAATAGAATAGCAACATTTCTAAGTAATAATTATTTAAATAATTTAAATGAGATCATCGTTCAAAAACTAATCATAATGCTAGATGAGACAAACAAATTAGTCTGACTTTTTAGGACTATTAGAGATAGTTATAAAAATAATCAAGTACCGTCAATGAAATTAAGATTAATAGGAAGATGACAAGGAAATAGTACACAATATGACCTTCCAATTTTAACAGATATAAGTGCTTTAATTGTTGAAGATATTGGTCAATATGAAGAAGGTGGAGATGTTATCGTTCATAGTCAAACTGGAGATTTATAAAGAATCAATAAACTTCACCCATTTTATATAGCATTACAATATCCATTATTATTTCCTTATGGAGAATATGGATATAGAATCGATATAGGATGAAATCCAAATTTTACCGGTGAACATCCATGTCGAAATCGAATATCAATGAGATCATTTTATACTTTTAAACTTCAATAACGATTACATCAAGGAAATACATTATTTAGAGTTGGACGACTTTTTCAACAATATATTGTAGATATTTATACATTAATTATTTAGATTATGTTAGATAAAATTAAAATAACTCAAGATTTGAAATTTATAAAAGTATTCAAGACGCACAAGCAATTGGGAAAAGAAATATTTTACCATCATCTTATACAGGAAGCCTGAGATATATGATTTAAGATTATCAAGATGCAATGGCAATTTGTAGATATTATCAAAACCCTGATATATTTTTAAAATTTACATATAACCCTAAATGACCAGAAATTAAAAGAGCTCTGACAATAATTCCAAGACAAAAATATGAAGATAGACCATATATTATAAGTAGAATATTTAAAATCAAATTAGATAATTTATTAAATACAATTAAGTCAGGTAATATTTTTTGAACTTATAATAGCAAGTGAGTTAATTTATTTTATATAACAAAAAAAATAAACTATAAATTATTATTATAACCTTTTATTAAAAAATAAACTATAATAATTTATAGTTTATTAAAAAATAAACTATAAATTATTATTATAACCTTTTATTAAATACAATTAAGCCAGGTAATATTTTTTGAACTTATAATAGCAAGTGAGTTAATTTATTTTATATAACAAAAAAAAACTATAAATTATTATTATAACCTTTTATTAAATAAATAAATAAAACTAACATTATTTTTATGCATATGTTTTTTCTTTGTTTTTTTTTTTTTTTGTTTTTTATTTTAGATTTAGACAGGTTAGAATTTTAGAAACGTGGTTTACCTCATTGTCATATATTATTTTGATTACATTTTGAACATAAATTCTATGATCCTACAAAAATAGACGATTTTATTTCTACTGAAATTCCATATCCAATAAGAGATCATTTATGTTATAAAATTATAACTGAATATATGATACACTGACCATGTGGATATGTAAAAACAAACGCACTATGCATGAAAATTTTGAATTGTTCTAAAAAATTTTCGAAACAAATAAAAAATGAAATAACTATGGACGAAAATAGTTTTGTTCTTAATCATCGTAGAGATACATAATTCAATGTTATTAAAAAATGAATTAAACTTGATAATAGATACGTTGCTCCATATAACTGAACTTTATGCCTAAAATAATGTGTTCATATTAATCTCGAAATATGTTCTCAATCTATACTTATTAAATATCTATTCAAATATTTAACAATAGGTCTAGATAGAATAAGAGTCGTTATTGAAAATAATGCTATCACTGAAAATAATCAAAAAAAAAATTACAAAGAAGTCGATGAAATAAAAGCTTATCTTAAATGTCGATACATTACACCTTACGAAGCAAATTGGAGAATAGTTGAATATTCAATCCACCATAGAAATCCAGCTATTCAACGACTTTCTATTCACTTTACCAAACATGCAAAACATTATATTTAATAAAATCAACAACAACAAAATATAATATGACAAACACAAATTCAAAAAGCAATATTAACAAAGTGGATGGAAATTAATAAAACAAATGAAGATGCTCGACAAGTTATTTATATAGAATTTCCAATAAAATGGGTCTGGAATAATAAAGATAAGATTTGGACTCATCGACAAAATGGACATACTATAGGAAGAACGTTTTATATTCACCCAAGCTCTGGTAAATTACATTACTTAAAATTATTATTAAATCATCAAAAAGGTGCAACAAGTTATGAATGACTTCAAACAGTGAATAATATTATTTATCCTACAAATCAAACAGCTTGTCATGCATTAGGTTTATTAGGAGATGAAAAAAATGGGATAATCAATAAAAAAAGCATCATTTTGGTCAACATCTGCCCAACTTCGTCAAGTTTTTACTATTTTACTATTATTTTGTAATATTTATGATCCAATAAATTTTTTTACAAAAACATTAGAAACTAATATGTGAAGATATTTTATCCAAAGTAAAACTCTTATTTAATAACTAAAATTTTGAAATTCCTGAAAATGAGTTATAACTTCGTACTATATGAGTTAGAAAAATTACTGAATTTAAATTTATCTTCTTTATCACACTATAATCTTCCACTTCCTATCGGATCATTAATTGAAGATTTAAATAATAATCTTTTAACAGAAGAACTCAATTACAATAAATATAAATTAGAAGAAGGAAATATCAATTTAGTACATAATTCAAATCAATAACAATATTTTATTTCTAATCAAATTTTAGAAACAATTAAAAATAAACATGATAATTTTTTTTTATATATGGTTATAGTGGTACAAGAAAAACATATTTATGGAATGCAATTATCAGGAAAATTAGATCAAATTGTGAAATTTTATTAGTTCTAGCATCATATGGAGTAGCATCGTTATTATTATCAAAAGGCCGAATTACACATTCAAGATTTTATATAGTTCTTTCAATCAACAAATTCTCAACTTGCCAAATCAAAAAATCTACTCAATTAACGAAATTAATAGAAAAAACAACATTGATTTTATGGGATGAAGCACATATGACTAATAAATATTGTTTCGAAGCTTTAGATAAAACAATACAAGATCTAATAAATAATTTTAATCGTCCTTTTAGAGGAATGACAGTCATTTTAGGTGGCATGTTTAGACAAATATTACATGTTATCCCAAACGGTACAAAAGAAAATATTATTAATGTAACTATAAACAATTCTTATTTTTTGTCATATTTCTGCATACTTACTTTAACAGAAAACATGCGATTAAAAGATCTAATTATTGTATTGATGAACAAGCAGAAATTACTAACTTCTCTGAATGGATTCTAAATATTGATAATGGAACAGCCAACGGAATTAAAATCCTAAAACGAAGATGCTACTTGGATCGAAATACCTGAAAAATACTTAATACAATATAATACAAATTCTATTAAATATATTTCTACCACAATATATGATAATTTCTATATTAATTTTCAAAATATTGATCACTTAAAAAAAACACGTAATCATTACGAGTAGAAATAAAAAAACTGATAAAATAAATAAATATTTATTATCTTTAGTACCTATGGAAACAAAAAAAATTATTATAGTTATGATACTATTCTTTTGTCGTATGGAAATCTCGATGAATTAAATCTTTTATATCTTCCTGAATTTTTACATATATTTAATTTTAATGGTCTACCTCCGCATGAATTAAAACTTAAAGTTGGAATTCCTGTTATACTAATTTGAAATCTTAATCAATAAATGGGTTTATGCAATGGTACTAGATTAATTATTACACAATTAACAAAAAAAATTATCAAATGAGACATTATTAATTCTTGTGATATAAATGAAAAAGTTTATATACCTAGAATAGAAATGACAATAAATGAATCTAAATTGCCTTTTGTATTAAAAAGACGACAATTTCCTTTGAAAATTTATTATGCAATGACAATAAATAAAAGTCAAGGTTAATCTCTAAAAAAAGTTGAACACTATTTAGAAGATAAAATTTTCAGCCATGGGCAATTATATGTTGTTTTATCTAGAACAACTTCACCAAAAATTTTATGTATTTTAATACATGATTTAATTAACAAATACTCAAATCATATCAAAAATATTGTTTACAAAGAAATACTACATAATATTTACTAAAAATAACAATCTTCTTAAAAAAAATTTTAAAAAAATTTTTACCTTAATTGTTATACTATAAAATAATCTTTATAGTCTTTAAAATTTAATTTCAATTTATTAACTATCAAATATATTTATTCATATATTTCTACTATCTATAGAAAATGTTTAGTTCATTACGAGTACTGAAGCCATGAGAAACACATCAAGTTATCCGTGCTCGGGTATGTCGACTATAGATGGAGGAACATTGATTATAACATTAGACGTTAAATAAGCCTTGACCACTTATTAATTGACGAACAGATAATTTAATTTATTTCTTATAAATATTACATTTATTAATAAAATATATCTCAAGTTATTATTCAATATATAAATAGTAATGTATGAACATATATTTTTTGACAGAATGAAGCAATAGAAGGTTTCATTCGTGCAAAAGATACTAAATTCATATCAAATAAAATACAAGTGGGCAATGTATATGAAATCAGTAATTTTTTTATCAGCAACAACAAACAAAGATATAAAATTGTTCATCATGCAGACAATTTGCAAGATCCACAATTTTCAAAGACATTGAAGAACATATACTAGAAATACTCCAACACAAATTTAATTTTGTGGAGTTCAATTAACTAACATCAAAAGTCGACATTAACGATATTCTTTCAGGTAAATTACGTATGATATTCATATTTGTTAGTTTACAATTCATAAATTGACATTATTAAAATTAATAAATAATAACTTTCCATTTGTTATATTGTGCTAGATGTGATTGGTCGTCTCATATCCATCAGGGGTATAGAAGAATCCACCATAGGTGATAGACTGGTGAAAAGACAAAATTTAATTATTGAAAATATCATGTAACTATAAATAACATATTATTTAAAACATATTTTCAAAAATTTCACAATCTGTTATTAATAAATTGTTTATTTAAATTTATTATACTTAACAGAGAAGAAACACTTAATGTAACACTCTAGCGATAAACTGGAGAGAACTTTGATGAAAATACAATTCAAACAATGTCTGAACCAATTGTAATAGCATTAACAGCCATGGCAGCCAAGCAATATCTGGGTTAGTACATATACAACAACTAATAATAATTTTTTTTTGTCAAATAAAATAGTCAAAATTTTATACCATTAACTATTATAATTATACAAATGCAGGTGGACTTTATGTTGCAAGCACTACTGGTATTTCATACTCTTTTGATCCAGACATCACCGAAAAAAAAAATCAAAAAAAAGTATTACAAATCTTTAGCAATAAATTATCACAATTATTTATATTTTTCAATTTTGTAAAAAAGTTACTCACTTAGTACATTAACTTTTTATAGGTTCAGCCATTCCATCTAAGGAATTGATTTTATCGCTGGATCAACAAAAAAACCATTGTCATTGGAGGAACAAAAGATTATGAATAGAACTACAATCGCAGAACTTCGAGCTCTATATCCATATCAAAATCAAGTAAATATTTACTTATCACATACAAACTATAAAATATAATTTAATAAATATTATTTATCTATCCAGCTGGATACAAAATTCACTGTTAAAGCAAGCATTACTGAACTTGATGCCCTCCAAGGTTGGTTATATAATGTCTGTCCAATATGCTACAAACCAATAAAACAATCGAACCTCACAGTGGTGTGACACTCATAGATACTTAACTACAATGACAATCACCTTATAATATTCTTCACTTTTATTATAAAAATTTATATATATTAAAATAATTAAAAATGAAATAAATTTTCAATCTTTCCAATAAGTATAAAATTAATGCACGAATCGAAGACAACACTGGAAGAATGAACATTGTCATGTTTGGAAAAACTATACAATCATTAATAAACAAACATTGCTCTATATTAACAATCCAAGAAGGATATACTAATCCAAATATCATTCCTCTTATCCTTGACCAACTCAAAGGCATATCAAAAATATTTCTCATCTAATTTCGTCCTAGAGGTTCTTTTATTGATGCAACCATTGTAAAAACTGTTGATGATGATGACCCACCGATGTTATTACATGCACCAACAACTGAACCTTCCAAAGAAATTCCACCATCATTAATCTTTTTTGATCGAGAAACACCACAACCAGGAAGCAAGAAGACCGTCAAAAAAATAGCTCACTTTTAACGAACCAATCATCGACGAAGTGGAATCAAGGTACTCGTAATTTATCTTAGATTTTTTAATTTCCTCACTCAATATATATATTGATAAACATTACCTATCATATGATTGTATTAATTATTATTTCAGCCCTCAACATCAACCTCCTTCACGCCAAGTTCAAACTGCATCTCTGAATGACTCCTAAAAAAACAAAAGGAAACTAGGTAATGTTATCTTTTACATATAATTATATATCAAATAACTATATTTATTTTAATTTTAGTTACAAAAATCAACTTAATAACATATTGTTATTAATATATTTTTTCATTATGACAGATCAGAAGAAAAAATGAAGAAAAATTAAACATGAGTGACAACCATACGATCGACTGAAAAAAAATTTCATGTTCCAAAGCTCTATGTATGTGTGTGTATATATATATATATATATATATATATATATATTCTTATATGTATAACTCTGACATGTTAATATGAGTTTGAATGTATATATTATAATATTTTAATAATACAAAAACAAATTAAATCCTCAAACATATTGTAATTATATTATCTATCTTAATCGACTGCTTTTAATGTATACTAACTGTCTTTAAAATTTTCTTCTATCGTGCAATACACGGGTTTTAAACTAGTATGCTTACTAAAAATCAAATTACAAACAAACTGATATTATTGGAATAAGATGTTATAGCCCTCCTCAATGCGTTGTAGTCAAAAGTGAGAATTGATATTTTTGCTCTTATATCCTAAAAATCAGTTTTTTTTTTTTTTTTTTTTTTTTTTTTTTTTTTTTTTCACATCAGTATTGTCGAAAGGCACTATAACCTTACCGAGAAAAGCAAGCAAGTTGGCTGGCTGCAAGGTAGTGTACTACTAATACTCGGCTGGAATCATAGGTCATACTTCTCTTCTTATTTATTACTTAAATATAGTGCATTCAGAAGACACATTCATTGTATTTTATATCCCAATATAATATAATGTGTCATTTGTACTTTATATATTATATTTTAAAATAAATATATTTGAATAATAGACCTACCCATTTTGGTATTCATCTATTTTTTTTAATCTATTTTATCAATCATAATACATATTCTTTCTATTATCAATAATACACATAAGAATGGCTCTTCAAATGTAAACGGCCATCTTCAAATGTAAACGATCTAAACACACACTTCATTTGAATACAATATAAAAATGGGACATTTAAATGCATATCCTATTTCATGTATTACATTCTAATACAATACAAAATGAACGTCTCTTTCAAACGAACCATTAATTATAGCTCATAACTTTAATTTAAAATCGAAAAATCATTGGGCTTTTATAAATATTAGTAGCACTTCAAATAACTTTTTAATAACATTTTCATAATGAATTTGATTAAGTGCCTAGGAATACGGATATTGCTACGGGCTACCTTTGGATTCAAGAGACAACTAGCAAGGAAAGCACTAAACATGATCCGCTAAGGTCGCCATCATGTGCAACATTATTCCTCAACTCCCCATCTCCACCTCCAACGGTCTAACTTTAATTCAATCATATAGTTTTCGATTATCTTTATATATATATATATATATATATATATATGTATATATTTATATTCAAGTTGAGTTTTGCTTAATTAACTTAATTTGGTTTTAGTTATTCTGAAGTTATTGAGGTATTAATTCAAAGTCAACGCCCATGTTGATCAAACCCCTAATAGCTTGTAGGTATGGAAGCCCATGGAGGAAATCAATAATGGAGGATTTCTTTAATAGAGAATGTAACACGTGGACGGTTTCTATTGGTTTAGAGTGAATAATGGATAATTTACTCAAGAAATTATAATTATAAATTAGTTGCTTCATGGATCCATTTCTGTCATCACTTGAAAGACAGTTAAAAATTATAAGTCGGTGCATAAAATTCACAAATAATGCAGCCCAACATATATATATATATATATATGTACATATATAAGTTTGACAAATAATGGAGAATTTAAAAAGAGAGAATAGTGTGAGAGAAAAAGGTCTATAAATAGATGCATCTTTCATATTGTCAAATTCTAACAAACACTACAACATCGACTGAGATAACATCTTATTAGAACACCACTTTTTGCACCCTTTTGCCAATCACAATGACGGTAAGCACGCATCTCTCTCTAAGCTGTTTTCAAGCGTATAATTGGCATGCAAATGATGCATAATTTTCTCATTAATTCTCAGATCGTAGAGATGAGAGTACATATGGACTGCGCTGGATGTCAAGGCAAGGTCAAAAGTGCACTTCAAAAACTAAAAGGTATATATACATGAGATATATATATATACACACACACACATGTAGAGTGTGATATTATTATTTTAAGAATTAATCTTATTTTTGTACTTTTTACTCAGGTGTGGATGACATCGACATAGACATGAACTTGCAAAAGGTGACGGTCACTGGATACGCTGACCAAAAGAAGGTTCTGAAGACGGTGAGGAAGACCGGGAGGAGAGCGGAGCTCTGGCTATTGCCTTACAATCCTCATGAGTATGAAAGCGTCACTAACCCCTATTATTATCAACACCATTGCAATGGCCCAGTTACACACTACGCTCCCCAGCCTTCTTCATCCTACAACTACTACAAACACGGTTATAGTAGCACTTATGATCACAGTTATAACTACAATGCTGGGAGATCCAGTAACATCTTTGGCTATCAAACCGCTGCTGCCTTTAGTGATGAAAACCCTCATGGTTGCTCCATAATGTGACGATTGGATGCATCGATTACTGTATTAATTGTATGTTTTTTTTTTTTTAACAATAATGTTATTGTAACATGGATGAATGTATCTATGTAAGTCAAGCAAGTACGCACCCTTTTTTTTGTTGGGGTGAGGAATTGATGAATGAAAGTCACTTTTCACTTCTCTCTCTCTCTTTTTTTTTTTTTTTTTTTTTTCCTGGTTTAGTCACTTTTCAGTTAGTTTTGAGTCTTTTGTCATCAATATTTTCTTGGATAATTATTAACTCACATGTTGGGGTTTTAATCTTTCTAATTTTTCACTTACCATCAAATTGATGTTTTTACTCTTTCATTTTAACTTCGTTTTGTTGTCGCATCAGTTTTTCCATTATTTTGGTGTTTTTTTTTTTTTTTTGACGGAATTGAATAAAGGGGTATATTTTGCGACGGAATGGACGTCAAAGTGAAAGCTAATTACATTTTTTTTCTCAATAAAAAAGTGACTATATTTTGAGGGGAGTTTTAAAATTTGTCTAAAAATTACAGTTGTATTATTCTCACAGCAGAGATTACCAATTCCCGAAGCGTCACCATTCACGTCTTCACTGCAACCAACTTGAACCGGCAGTTTTTTTTTTTTTTTAAAAAAAAAAAAAACCCGGCAGTTGTTTAATTGCGAAAGAACTGGACCGGCAGTTAACAAAACTTCGATTTCTTTCTTTACAACCCAGAAATTTAACTCCCTTTCTGAAAAAAAGCAAGAAATATAAACGTGAATTCTCAATACAAAGATTTTCTTTTTCAGATCCTCTCCATCTTCTTTTCAAAAGCAAATCACCATTACAGAGATCAAGTAATATGACCTGGTTCCACTCAACTCCTGGCCGATCCTCACGACGCAACCAACATCGTCGCAGAACCCCAAACCCCCAAGATGACACTTACGACGACGACGACGATTCCACCAGCGTCGTTCAATCCGATCACTCCCCAAACGACACCGAACTCGATCAACCCGCAAACGACAACGACGACGAGGACGAGGACGACCCGTTTTCCTCTGTTTCGGAGAGGAACAACTTTGTTCGTAAGGAGACCGTGGCTTCCAATTCTTCGTGTTCAGCATCAAACACTAGTCCACATCTTTCTCAACCCGCCAGTTCGTACATGAACATCGCGCCATTTCCGACCTTTTGCGGCGGTTC
Organism: Ficus erecta; assembly: GCA_008635985.1. Taxonomy (NCBI): domain Eukaryota; kingdom Viridiplantae; phylum Streptophyta; class Magnoliopsida; order Rosales; family Moraceae; genus Ficus; species Ficus erecta. The sequence continues at coordinate 58,961 of BKCH01001475.1, forward strand.
CGACGAGTGCCCTTTTGCCCATCTGAGCCGCTTCACCAAAGTGTGCCGAGCGAACAACGTTTCGTCCGTGGACATGATGGCGAGGATTTTCCCCGTCACGCTAGAGGACGAGGCTGCTCTTTGGTACGATCTGAACGTAGAGCCGTACGAACTGGCATGGGAAGAGATTAAATCCTCGTTCTCGCATGCGTACGGTAAGATCGAAGTGGCGGACCAGTTGCGGTCCCAACTCATGACGATTAACCAAGGGAACGAGGAACCGGTGAGGTCGTACTTCCTGAGGCTGCAGTGGATCTTGAGGAAGTGGCCTGAACATGGCTTAAGTAACGATCTGCTCAAAGGGCTGTTTGTCGACGGGTTAAGGAGTGATTATCAGAAGTGGATGGCGCCACAGAAGCCGTGCTCTTTGAACGAGGCGTTGAGGCTGGCCTTCTGCTTCGAGCAAGTGAAGAGCGTACGAGGTGTTCGACGAAATGCCGCAGTGAAGTGCGGGTTCTGCGAGGGGTTGCATGAGGAGAGGGCGTGCGAGGTTAGGGGAAGAATGAGAGAGCTATGGCTGCGGAGCAAGGACGAGGGAAAGGGAATGTTGGTTGGTTTGGAGAGGAATTTAAGTGGGAAGAGTGAAGGTGTGAGGGAGCTTGGGAAGTCGGTTTCGATTGGAAAAAATAGTGGAGTGCAGGATGGGAAAGAGGAGGGTGAGTTGGGGTTGGGGTTGAAGAAGAGGAGTCAGTGCCAGTGTGGGAAACATCAGTGTTGGAAGAAAAATCTTGAGAGGAACAACAGCACCATAAGTGGAAGTTTTAAGGGAGAGTGAAGGTTTTGTTGTTGGATGTTGATTTCTCATGTCATGGTAGTTTTCAATATATACATAGATACATAGATACATACATACATATATATATCAATTCCTATAACCTAAATTTCTATCAATTATTTGTTTTGAGAAATTGATTTCAAAGATTTTACCTGTTATGGTGATGTTGAAATTTGTATGGAGAGGTGTTCTTACTTCCGGTTCTTACCACCCCCCCCCCCCCCCCCCCCCACCCCCCCCCCCCCCCCCCCCCCCCCAAAACATATCATTGTCACTACAGTTAAATATTCTTGCATTGTACTGCCATAATCCCACATATACCATGGCGAAGTTAATTAGTTTCTTCTTTGGCGAGAGCGTATGCTAAATGATAAATTTTTAGAGTAATTTATATAAGAATAATCAATTTTTAATGGATGCAAAACTAGAAAAATGATATTTTTTAAGATAAAATTGTTAAAAGAAAAGTTCGTTAAGGACTTCTGTCTCTATGTGATCACAGGTAGCTAAATTATGATTATCCATCATCTATTTGAAGCTAGAGCAAACAAAAAACAAAAACATAAAACAAAAGTATATACCTTGTTCACCAAACGACGGACGCTGTTTTAGTTTTTGATAAACGACATGTCGTTTCTGGCATGTAAATTCTTAAAGAAATACAAATGGCACATCGTTTATGTTTCGTGGTCTTTGACCTTCAAAACAAATACGTTGTTTACTTTGCAACAATGTAAACTCGTTTACATACTGAAAAAATAAAAAACGGTGAAGCGTTTCCGATCAGGTTAGTCAATTTTATAGAGCAAGCGACATAACGTTTAACATATACACCTAAACGACATAACACTTTTAAGCAAAAAGCGACATGTAAATCAGGATTAGGATGGGGGAATTTCCCTTGATGTCGTTCGGCCTGCAAGAAGAAACGACATCTCCCAAGTTTGATGGTAATTTCATACCCGAACTCCCCTAAAAAAAGTTGAGAGTTCAAATAATTATTTTATATATATATATATATATATATATTGCTAAAGTGTTGAACAAACCAAACTCAAAAGTAAAAAAGTCACGTCCTTACCAAAAAAAAAAGTGCAACATCTTTCAAACAAACGACATGCGATCCTTTAGAAGGACTGAATTTACATTAATTAGAAATGACATCCACATTGAAAGCCAGTTTGACATTGTTGTGTTGTGAGTTCAAAGTTACTATGGCTAGAAGCAGACAAACGTTTGGTAAATTTTTTCAAAGTTTATGTGAATAACAGAAGTAAAATTATAAGTATTTGGTAAACTATAAATAAAGTTGCTGTGAACGCGTATAATGACTAAAAAAGGCATATCATACTAAATAAGTACTCTATCATACATATTTATTGTTTAACATTTTAAAATTTTACACCAAATTATAGAAAAGTTTATATAATTTTTGGTTTATAATCTAAAATAAGTCTTAAAAAAATTAAATTTATTCAAGACGATAACTTATACATCAATATAAAAGTTAAATAATAGGAATAATTGAAAGTAAAATTTTAATATCATGCCTCTATCAAGCTTGTAAAAAGTGAATCCGGTGAAGAACCCGAGTTCGGTTTAGGAAGCAAATCTGTTCAAGAAGTTTGGTGGAGACGACCAAGTTTAAGTTTTATTATTTAGTATGGAGATAAAGTCAATTTATAAAATGATAGCAGAAGGTAGAAACAACATCTGACATGCTTCTCAAATTCTGTTGCATTGCAGCAGTTTTTGGAATCTATTAAACAGAAACAGAGTTTATCAAACACCACTAACTTGCTATAGATTTTTTAATAATCTACCTAGAAGTAGTATCCAAAAACAATGCTAAACAGATCCTTAATTTATTATTACCTACAAACTAATTTAGTTTGGTTTGCAATACATTTTCTAAATCACAAATTTCATAAAAACTGAACCTATTTATCTTTTCAAAATATTTTACAAATAAAAGATAATTTAAATGTATTATTTATTTATGAAATCAACTCTAATATCAATTTTTAAATACCAACTTATATATCGGTGAATTGTTATATTTTCACTGATAAATACAATCAATTTACGTGACAATTCATTAAACACATATTAATGTAATACTAACAACAAATAAATCAAATAAGTTGATACTCAAAAATTGAAATTGCAGTTAGTTTTCATAGCATTTTTCATTATTTATATACAAAAATTTTACCCAAACAGATGTCCCTTTTGATTTGTGCTTCATATAGTAAGTTCCATGTTGGTGAATTTCATATACATTGAACTATTACATTTTCTTTGTTAAGATTATTCTTAGAGGTGACTTGAATCATGCCTGACAAGTGACAACTACACCACCAACTTACGTTTGAACTGATTACTATTTTCTCTTAATGGGTCAACATTTATACATAAACTTTTGAGAGGCAGCATATTACTTAATATACTAAAGGAATGTAAACTTTTACCGTTCAGTAAACAGTGCGCTACAATACTTTTTTTTTTTTCATTTTTTCGGTTTGCTATATACCGCACAACTTTACTGTTCAATGAACAGTGCGCTACAATCTTTTTTTTTTTTTTTTTCGGTTTTTGCTACAGTACCGCACAGTATCTACAGTACCCAAACAGTGAACTGTACAGTAAAATGACGTTTTTACCCTTCAAATTTCCATGTTTTTTACCGGATGCACAGTGACTTACTAATTTTGCCATTTTGGCATTATCCGGTCATTAGAGAGAGAGAGAGAGAGAGAAAGTGAAAGAGAAATCCTGTCATTAGAGAGAGAAAGAGAACGCGAAATAGAGATAGGGAGAGAGAAAGTAAAAGATATTTATATGCACATTAAAATAAATTTTAAAAAAATAAAGATAGGAAAAAAAAACTATAAGATAAAAAATTATATTTTATAAAATTATTTCCAATTATAAAAAATAAAATTATATACATTAAATAATATTTGAAAATTTTAAATTATTGAATTAATAAAAATTTAACTAAAAAAATAGAATAATACATTTAAAGAATAAATTAATACAATTAAATTATAATATTCAAAATAAACAAACAAACTAAAAAATTTGAAATTAAATAATAATTTACAGAAATTCCATAATATAAAAAGGTCTATAAAATTATAATAAAATTAAAAATCAAAAAATAATTTTTCTACTGTAATAAAACGTAATTATTAAAAATGTATATTTATAATTATTATAGCTAAATTATTATTTATGTCATATATTAATATTATTATTTAAAATTAAATTTTTTTAAAAAAATATTTAATCCATTTCTAGGTTTACTTATTCATTTATTTAATTTTGTTTAAATTTAATAAATTTACTTAAGTTATTAAATTTTTTTGACTATTTAAGTTTAAAATTTTTTAATTTTATTTATTCTTTCTGATTTTTTAATAACAATATATTATTATATTTAATTCTATTAACAACCATTCTTGCACTTAATATTTTATTTTAATATTTGATATTTTTTGGTTTGACTTCTTTTATGTTTTTCTTCTTTTTTTTAAACAAAATGTTCAATAAGTTTCTTTTATATTTATATTTATAATCTTTAGAAATAATTTTTTTAAAATTTCTATTCATTTTTACGTTTATTTATTAATTTAATTGGTTTTTTTAAATTAAATTTACCCCACAATTTTGTTATTCCTTTGATATTTTAATTTTTTTTTAATTTTATTTACTATTTGAACTATTTTATTTCAAGAAAATTACGCTTATAAATATGAATTTATGTACTTTAATATTATAATAGTAAATACTAAAAAAAATATTTATTGTAATTATAATCTATATCTTAATTAACTGCTTTTGTTATATAATACTCAATTTTTTTTTCATTTTTGTTTTTTCTTCTTTCTCCGTATAATCTATATCTTAATTAACTGTTTTTATTATATAATACTCTTTTTTTTTCTTTCTTCCCGTGTAACGCACGGGTATTAAACCCGTAATTTCTAAGCTAGTGTCGGCACAAAAAGAGAGGAGGGGGGAATATATGTACAAATGTGACGATCAACAAATAAATATTGGTAAAAATTTTCCTTCTATTTTTCTAGATTACCGTAGATTTTGTTATGGTTGCAGGATTATACTTTCTACATCCTATGCCACTTCAAGGCCAATTAACGAAACAAAGAGTATCTAACTCATAAAATCTTAGCGCATCATAAAAATAAAAATAAAAAATAAAAAATAAAAAGCATCTTCACCACTGTACCAAAAAAGTGCACTGCTTTTTATTAATTTATTATATATATATATTTAATTTGCAATTTCCTTCAAAAGAAACTTTCTTTGCTACTAGTAATTATACTACCGTTTCCATAAAAATAAAAATTGTAATTATACTACCGTCCCTAAAAAAAAAAAAAAAGGTAAAACTATGATAAAGTCTCTTTTAGAATAATTATCGGTATAGCTCTTTTTTTAACCGTTAAGATTTAATCGAACGGTTGATATATTGTTGATGTTTCATAATTACCATACACATTACCTAATCTTACTCCTTCCCACCCCAACCTTCTCCATCGTCGGAGACCTTCCTGTCTGCGCCGTAGCCGGTGACCCTCCAACGCTAGCGACCACACCCCCACCCCCCCTCCCCCCCGGCCCTCACTCCCACCCTGGGTCCCCCCCTCCCCCCAGTCCCCCCAAGCCCCGCCCCCCCCCCCCAAGCCTCCCCGGCCCCCTCTCTCTTTCTTCTCCTCTCTCCCGGCCCCTCGACACCCCTCTCTCTCTCTCTTCCCCTCTCTCTCTCTCTTCTCCTCTCCCCCCCCCCCCCCAAGGCATGGGGGGCCAGGGCTGTGTGGGAGGCGGCCGGGGTTGGGGCCTGTGGTGGGGGGGCCAGGGGCGGGTCGCTGGCGACGGCAGGAAGGTCACCGTTATGGGAAGGTCACCGGCGACGGAAAAGACTTGGAGTGGGAAGGGTAATATGAAGTAAGGTGTATTATAAGTATGATACATCAACAATTTTTTACCATTCGAGAAAGACTATACCACAGCCTCTCCAAAAAAAAAAAACAAAAACAAAAAAAAAAAACAAAAAGGAATTATACTGACGTACGTAACACCACAGACCATACATAGATGATAACCTTTATTAATTTGACGTCGACTCATTAGCTGCCACGTCACTGTATTTGCGATAATAACTCCATTTCCATTTTCAACAAACAACTTGGTCCGTCGATGTAGTTGATCAATTAAACGGCCCAGATTTTCTGTTGCCCCACATCTTGACACCAACACCAATAGTTATCAGTTATCATCACCAATCCACGATATTCCTCTTTTTTTTTTTTTCTTCGCTAAAACCACGATATTCCTCTTAACCGAAAGAAGATCGCAGAAATTCAAAAGTACGGTGCAAATAGGTTTAATATCCACGTGTCGAGTCCCTATTCGTTCAAATTTTTTCTAGGTTTTGACTTCTTGGAAACATCGCTTTGGCACAAAGCAGAAAACGTGACGTGGCAACTAAACTACAGGCTACAATTCAAGCCTCATTCTGAGCTCGTCTCTATGTACGTAAATTCCCAGGCGAAAATAATATTAATAAACTATTATTATTATTATTATTATTTATGCTTACGAAGTTAATTCCAGAAGTCACCGCGGGGAGGATTTTTGATATTTCCGAAAATATAAAATATAATTTTTTTTTTTTTTTTTTTTTAACATTTCGCTCCAACTGCCACTGTTGGACCAGAAAGAAAGAAAGGGGGACGAATTGCCCAACCAAAAGCTTTTAGTTTTAGACAGAGAACACACACCACTTCTTCTTCTTCTTCTCGCCAAACGAAACCCTAATCTCTCTCTCTCTCTTTCTCTCTCTAGAGATCGGCTATGGCTAAGGACCGTGAGAGCTTCGTCTACGTTGCCAAGCTCGCCGAGCAGGCCGAACGCTACGATGGTTAGTTTTTTTTTTTTTTTTTAGATGGAATTATTTTCCTGGTTTTTTGAAGCATCGGAGTCGGTTTGTGGTCAAATCTGATGTTGAATTTTAGTTTTCCGTCACTTAATTCGGCGAATTGTTGCTTGGTTGGTGAGAAAAGGAAGGAAACCAGAAGATCGAATATGGTTTAATTCGATGACCTGAACTAAGGGTCAGGTGCTTTAAATGATGGGATGTTTGGTGGAGAAATAAGAAATTTTCTGTTGAAAAGTTCTCTTTCATTCTAATGACTGGATATGATTTACGCGGAATTTTTTTTTTTAATCTTACTGCTTTTGTGCGGTTAGAAGTTCTAATTTTCGTTTTCTAAGGAGTAGAAAATTTGGGAAAGTAGTTTGTACATGACTGATAATACTAGAAAAAATCTTCTTACAGACATCCGATTCCGATCCAACTACAAAGGCTGATTTTTTTATTTTTTATTTTATTTTATTTTATATTTTTTTTATGGGAAGCTTAATTGTTGTTTTGTTTTGGGTACTTAATTTTGACAGAGATGGTCGATGCAATGAAGAAGGTTGCAAATCTTGATATTGAATTGACAGTTGAAGAACGGAACTTGCTCTCTGTTGGATACAAGAATGTTGTTGGTTCTAGAAGAGCATCATGGAGGATCCTATCATCAATAGAGCAGAAGGAAGAAGCAAAAGGAAATGAGGTACATGCAAAGCGGATAAAGGAGTATCGTCAGAAGGTTGAATCAGAGTTGTCGAGCATTTGTAGCGATATCATGACTGTGATTGATGAGCATCTCATTCCATCAGCTACAGCTGGTGAATCATCGGTCTTCTACTACAAGATGTAGGAACTCTTTTGTACTGAACGACACTGATTTTATGTTGATATAAGAATCTTAGCATGCTCGAATCTGGTTGATTGAAACTATTGCTGGTTGCAGGAAAGGAGATTATTATCGCTATCTTGCAGAGTTCAAGTCTGGAGATGAGAAAAAAGAGGCTGCTGAGCAATCAAAGATAGCATACGAGGTTCTCCTTTTCCCCCTTTTACTTCATGAGAAATTAATTCATTGAAGTTTTTTCTTTTCTTAGCATGCTGTTGCTAATTCTTATGTTGATGATCAAGCGAGTAGAAAATATTGTTTTTGTCTCTTGATTGAGCTTCAGCCTTGTTTATGTGAAAAGAACTATATTCAGCAATTGCATTGTATTTGAGATATTCATGATCACCATCTTGTCTGGTACTTGAGTTCGACAATGTCTCTTTGTAGTGAATCTTTCTCCTTGTAATAGGTAAACTCAATGTTCCCTTTTTATGAAATTGGGTCTTCTGGTTTTCATCAGGCCTGTGGTTTGCCAGAAAATTTCATTATTGATTGGGCAATTTGTTCTTTTTTTTTTTTTTAACTGTTATTGCTCAAATGCTATTCTAAATAAGCTGCATCAACCTCTCTCTCTCTCCACACAGACAGACACATTGTTTTGAAATATATTAATTCGGTGCTATATGCTTGTAGGCTGCTACAACTGCAGCAGAGGCTGAATTGCCTCCTACACATCCCATTCGATTGGGTTTGGCTTTGAACTTCTCAGTCTTTTACTACGAGATCATGAATTCACCAGAGAGGTTTGTAGGATGCCATATTCAGATTTACTAGTATTTGGCTTATTCTAGCATCCTGCTTGAATGTGCATGCTATTTGAACAGGGCCTGTCATCTTGCAAAACAAGCTTTTGATGAAGCTATCTCGGAACTTGATACACTGAACGAGGAATCCTACAAAGATAGTACATTAATTATGCAGCTTCTTAGGGACAACCTCACTTTGTGGACTTCTGACATCCCAGAGGATGCGGGTAATTATTGTTACTTTTATCAGAATTAATCAACATATTTAGTTAATTCTTTTAATATCTTTAAGTAATTTTTGCCAGTGTTTATACATGTGCTATTCTTAACTAATTTGACACCATTTGGGCTGCCATTATGCTGAAACTGTCAATTTACGAAAGAGATCGATTCTAGTAGGGAATTCTATATGGGATAAAGAAAATTACAAACCGTTTATAGTTTCCTTCTGCGCACAGAAATTAAAGTATTAAATCGTTTGATCATTGAATATGATATTTTGGATAACGTAATATGGTGTTTAGTAAGATATCTTGCTTGCTTCAATTTTATCTCATTATTTTCATTTTGCTACAGAAGACGCCCAAAAGATTAATGGCACATCAAAGCCTGGTGGGGATGATGCGGAGGTTAGTAATTCTCATATATCTTAAGTTTCAGCAATTTTCTGTTGTTTGATTGCTTTGGTCATGCATTTAATTATGTTTTGCAGTGATAGCGTCTAGTGACTGGCTTGCTATATCTATGATGGATAGAAGACGAGTACTGCTTCTCACCATTGGTGTTTAGCTATTCTAGATCATTGTTTTCTCATTTCCCTTTCTTTTTTTTCTTTTTTTTTTTTTTTTTTACTTCTGTGGGTCCTATATTATATGTGTGGTTTATAATTAGCATTATAAGTGAACTTGGTTGGTTTGATCTGCAGTCCCCGTAGCTTTTATTGTTGTGCCTGTTGGAAGGAGTGTAGAGAATTGACCTAAATTGCTTAGGGTGGTTTTGTTGTTTTATGAAAAATGCCATGTCCCAGACGAAGGCGTGTATTATTTGTCTCAGAATTAGAACTTGTATGATGTATGTTTCCTTGTCTTTTCTTTTTAGATCACATCTTGGTTTCTTTCTTTTTGCCTTTTTCTTCTGTACAAGTTGAATCTGCTTCCCTAGGCTGATTATGTTTGTAGTGTACACCAATCAATTACAGATGGCAAGAGGCAAGACTTATGATCGATAACCGATTGCCTATTTGCTTACGAAAACCACAGAACACTATGGAAGAGACCTTGAAGGAGTGATTGTTTCATGTTTTGGTTATTCTGTCACGTATTTCCAATTTGCCATATTTCATTGGTCGAAGTAATACTCGGTGCAGAAGAAGGTTTGTACAAATTAGAATATTCTTGTGCCCACTCTTTGGATACGAACTGAGAAAATTGACCCTAAGGCATTGATTCAGATTCTTAATATCTCGGTGCAGCCCGCAGAGGACAGACACAAGATGAATATCTTTTAGCATCTTGCTTGTGTTCTATATGCTGATTCTTAAGCACAGAAAGATATACGATTGATGAAATGGGCTTGACCAATGACAGGTTAAGCACTTGAAGGAATGAAAGTGAAGCCGAATATATGAACAAAAGCTCTGGTTTGGACCATTTGTGTGCGCAAAGTTGAATGAAGCATATATACGCGCCTTCCTTCATCTTAACTAATTTGTGGCGAGTATACATGTACAAGGAACGGTAAAACCGGTGAAGTACTGTATTCGTAGGCTCTTGGATTTTGTAGGATCCCTTTGGATGGCCCACATTGTTTAAGTCACTGGTCACCTACTAGGTGATTTGTTAGTTTTTTTTTTTTTTTTTTCGCTAAAAACCAAGTGACCCATGTTTGGTTAACGGCGTCTAGTGACTAGCAGAAGGGCGAATTATGGTCGACAACTGACAACCTAGAATGGTAGCCCCGAATTTAGAGATGCTAGGAGAGAGCCAATCATCCTAGTAGTTAGATTTTTTAGAGAGAGAGAGAGGGGGAGGGGGGGGGGGGGGGGGGGGAGGGAGGGAGGGATAAAAACCCTAGTAAGGTGTACATACATATATTTTTAGGGCTTTTTAGTGATAGGGTCCTACGACATGTTAAAATTAAATGCAAATAAAAAAATGTAAAACCGACATTATATGATATCAATCGAACAATTTAAAAGAGTCTTATCAATAAGATATAATGATATATAAATAGGGTTTTTCAAAATAAAACAATGAAATTTTAAGATAAATAATAAAAAGGTAAAAACAAAACTAATCCTTAAGTCGATTCCCGTTTGGACTAGCTCAACTGTTGTGAGGGATGGATTTTGGTAAGAACTCTCAAGTTCTATAATGATTTATAAAAGAGTCTTCAATCAATAAGATATAATAATTTATAAAGAGGGTTTTTCAAAATAAAACAAAGAATTTTAAGATAAATAATCAAAAAAGTAAAAACAAAATTAATTCTAAAATCGATTCCCGTTTGAACTAGCTCAACTGTTATGAGGGGAAGGATTATGATAGAAACTCTCAAGTTTTATAGCGGGCCTGAGAGTTTTTTTCTTTAATAATAGGGAGTCAATAGGAAAAAAAAAATTTCAGTTTTGGTTCTTTTAGTTAGTGGGAACCATAGGAAAAAGAAAAGTTCAGTTTTGGTTTCTTTAATAAGTGGGAAAGAGAAGCTACAAAGTTAAATAATTAAACAATTTAATTTACTTTATCTATTATTATTTTAGTATGCCCTAAATGGGCTTTTCTATGTTTCAGTAAAACCACTTTTAAGGGATAGGTCCCAAAAAAAAAAAAAAAGTACACGTGTTGGCTGTAGAAAATTTTTCATTTTCTTTGTCAACCTGCTATAAGCAATCAATTTGTTTGTTTTTTGACTAACACGCAAATCTAAAATACAAAGCTGTATCCTTTTACTTTAATTAAATAATCATCATCAGCGAAAAATGTGATATGTGGGGATAAAATTATAAATTTAATCGGGATAAATGTGTAAATTTACAGCAGAAAAAAATATTTTTAAGTTTAAAGTGAAAGGAACAAGAAAGTGTGCAAAGGTAAAGTTAAAATGAAAGGAAGTAACGGTGGAACAACGTTCTACTGGTGAGTCATTTTGGAATTTTTTTTTCTCTGTAAGTAACAATTTCATTGAAGCGGACAAAAAGACCAACACCCAAAACAAACCAGAAGATCGTCGACCACTTCTCAATTCTAAATCACAATTGCTACAAACTATTGCCAGAAAACATAATTGGCAACAATTTTTAACCAAATTCATGGATCCCATTTCCTCAAACCCAGAAATAGCCCAAAATTTCTCTTCAAACCCAACAAAATGAATTGAAAAAAAAAATTAAAAAATAAAAAGTTTGAAACAAAAATTACATGCACGAGGAGCATCCACAAAAACAACCAATACAAAGCAAGAGAGTCAATTTTTGAGATACCACGCTCTTCCTCCTCTGTTCTACGACGTCCTTAAAAACTCTCTCTTTTGTAACCCAACAAAAAAGAAAAAAAGAAAAAAAGAAAAAAAGAAAGAAAGAAAGCACGAAAACCCATTAGAAATCACAAGTCAACCAAATCAATTGAAGCAAAACCCAGATCCAATGACGGCATAGAAGTTAAATTTCCTTGGTCAAACTATCTTTCTCTCGAGAAACTCTGTTTTTGAGTAGCTCAACTAGGGGTGACAATTCGTGTCACGTGTCGGATTCGTATCGTGTTTGAGCCGTGTCGAATTTTTTCTTCTCCAACCCGAACACGACCCGTGACACGAAAACGACACGAACACGACACGAACCCGTAACGGCTTGACACGACACGACACGAACTGGACCCGCGACACGAAATTGATCCGCGACACGAACTAGACCCGCGACACAAAATTGACCCGAAATGGACACGCGACACGAAAATTGACCCGAAATTGATACGAAGCTGACACGAAATTGACCTGAAATGGGCACGCAACACGAAAATTGGCCCAAAATTGACACGAAATAGTGACCCGAAATGGACACGAACTTGACCCGAAACTGACATGAAATTGACACGAAAAAAACGGGTCCAACACGACCCGTTTTTTTTTCGTGTCAAATTTTCCCAACCCGAACACGACTCGCCACCTATTTTTCCCAACCCAAACCAGCGAAATTTGTGTCGTTTTCGAGTCGTGTCGCGACCCGTATTGCCACCCCTAAGCTCAACCAACAAGAAAAGTAGAGAGAGAGAGAGGTGTGTGGAAGGAAAGGAGAGAGAGACCCAACTTCTGTGGCGTTGAATATTACCATATATGTGAAGGATTTTTATTTAAAAATTAAAAAAAAAATTCCAATGTCCCAACTTTGGTGTCAAGTTGTTTGTAAACAGTAGAGATTGACCGATGAACTCGGTTTTAGTAGTCGGTGTTAGATTATAAGTTTTATATTTATTTGTTATTTGTTATTTGTTTCATATTTTTATTAGGTTTTCTTCTTTTTAGCAGGTAAGGGTAGATAAGTTTTTTCATATTTTCTAGTTAGCATATATGAATATATTTTGATTTATTATTTTGATTCATTGATTGAAATAAGAAACCATAGTTTTCTCTTGTTTCCAAATAGGTTATTGGTTTTCTACATGATATCAAAGCCACTATCTTGTGAATTTTGTTAATCTTGTTAAAGAACGTTTGTTTTCTGCAAAAGCTTTCACGGATCAAACTCCACGCTGATTTTTGTTGGGGTGGCGCAATTGTTCGTACGCGTCCGTACACCACCATCACACTATCGTCTATACACATGTGTACGCTGTCCGTACACCATCGTCGTCATCGCCGTTGTCCGTACAATCACTCTTTGCTTTTATTCTCTCGCTCCCGCATGTATTGATTGTTTCTTAGTTTGATTTCGCATCGCAATATTGTTCTTTCTTATTTGGTGATTATTGGTTAGTTTTATTTATTTTCTCATCTTGGCTGGACGTTAAGATGTTTCTCTTCAGTTGATCAATATGCAATTAGATGAGAATTATTATTTGTATCGGTCACAGCCTCCTCTTTTATCGAAATTTGATGATCAACAGTGGACATACAGATCACCTCAACTAAATATTGTAGTGGTTGCATCGTCATTAGATCTATTTATGTTCGATCAGTTTCAAAAAATTCTTGCCACACAGCCATAAGCCTAGTCTGCCTTTTCTCATATAGGTTTTTCATCCTCTAGTCATTCAGGTATATCTTCCTCCTCGTGGGTATTAGATTTTGGAACTTCTCATCATAAGTCCCCTAATCTATCATCTTTTGTTTATTTATCTTCTAATTCATTCGTGTCAATTATGACTGCTGATGGTACTCTTATGCTATTAGTGGGTGTTGGTTCGATTGTCATACCTTATATGTCTTTTTCTAATATTTATCACATTCCTAGTCTTACTTTAAATCTTATTTTTGTCAGTCAATTATGTGAGTTGTGATACTTAGTCTTTTTTTCTTCTTCCACTTATTATGTGCAGGATCTACAATCTCAGAAGCTTATTGGGATAGGCCGTAGGCAAGGGGGACTCTATGTTTTGGATGAGCTCAAAGTACCAGAAGTTACAACTTCTAGTATGGACTTGTCATCTTTTCGTTTGAATCATTCGTCTTCTGATTTTTATTTATGGAATTCTCGTCTTGATCATGTTTTAGAATCCCATTTACAGTTTTTAGCTTCTATAGGAGCATTAGGAAATTTAAAAACTCACGATATTTCTGATTGTAATGCCTGCAGACTAGCAAAATTTTCTATTTTACCATTTTATAAAAGTCTTTATTTTTCTCTTGCGCCATTTGATCTCGTTCATTCTGATGTGCATGGACCTTCTCGTGTCTCAAAAAGACGCCCATAACAAACTGCCCGGTCTCTTTTGTTGTCTGCCAGTGTTCTTAGTGAATTTTTGGGAAAAGTAGTTCTTGTTGTTGCCCATTTAATTAATAGGATTCAAACCTCACATAATTCAGGTCTCTGTCACCATTTGGAAAGTTGTAAGTCTATACTCCTGATTATTCTTCCTTGCATGTTTTTGGTTCCACCTGTTTTGTCCTTCGTCCTCATGTTGAGCGTAGTAAATTGTCTTCGCGGTTTGTTATGAGCTTCTTTCTGAGTTATGTTGCAGGTCAAAAATGATATTGTGTTTTTGATCCGGTGAGTTAAAAATTACGTCTCTCGTCATGTTGTGTTTCTTGAACATATCCTATTATTTTATATTCTTGCTACTTCTCATAATGTGACCAAGTCTGATCTCATACATATTGATTCTTTCACTCTTGACACTACATAGTTCCACTAACTGTTTCAAGCATCTGCTTCAGCTTCAGAGAATGTTTCTTGCAGAGTTCCCACCGATAACTCTACAGATTCTGGAACTCTGGTTCCTGATGGCCCAATCATCATCTGAAACTGTAGCTCCTCCTCCTCTTCCTCTTCGTCACTCTATACGTTCTCGTAAGTCTACTAAGCTACTAGATTTTCAGCCCTTTCACTTCTTTTTTAGCTTCTATTCATCGTCTTTCTAAGCCATTGTCCTACGGAGCGGCTGTTTGTGATCCATTTTGGTAGGATGCTATAGCTGAGGAGCTTACTACTTTACATCAGATACATACATGAGACTTGGTACCTTTACCACCAAGTAAACGAGCAATTGGTTCTCGTTGGGTCTAAAAAATCAAAACCAAGTCTAATGGCTTTATTGAAAGATACAAAGAAAGTTTGAGTTGTTGCTAAAGGTTACTGTCGGGAGTATAGTATGGATTATGAGGAGACTTTCGCCCCCGTGGCAAAAATGATTACTGTTCTCACTCTCATTGTAGTTGCCTCTGTTTGTCAATGACACATATCTCAGATAGATGTTAAAAATGTCTTTCTGAATGGTGATCTTCATGACATTAGTACAAAAAGGGGATATCACGACCATTTTTAACCATCGTGGTATCTTTTCCACGACGGTTTTTTAACCGTTGTGGTATCCAGGGTCGTGGAATCTATTTGGATTCCACGACGGTTTTTTTATCCATCGTGAAATAGACAAAACTGATCCCAAATGATGGGTAAATAGTAATTTACATGATGGTTTTTTCAAAAAAACGGTCATGGAAAGTTATCCTACCACGACGGTACTCTAAAAAAATTGTCGTGGAATAGACACCTACCACGATCATTTTTTCAAAAAAAACCGTCGTGGTAGGTGACATACCACGACCATTTTAAAAACTGTCGTGGTAGGTCATTCCACGAAATTTTTTTTTTACATAATTCATGCGATTTCCCACGGGTGACAAATATCGTGTGTTATCCATTGCACAACCCAGATTAAAATAATAGCTAATCTTTAATTGATTTTGTGTCCCAATGTATAACAATTATTATAAAAACATACACTACATTACAAAACCTAATCCTCACCCAAACAATTTAAATCAATCTAAAACTCAAAGCAAACCCAAACACATAAAAAATCACATAATCTAATCAAACGGGGCATTTTGTCGAACATGTAATATGCAAAAATATCACAAACATATTCAAAACTTTTTTCAAGAAAACAATCACCCAAAATCACAAACACAATCAACAATAACCCAAAATCACATTTACAATCAACTAAATGAACTTCCATAATATGTGTGGTGCAAGAGAGAGCAAGAGAGAGAGAGACTTACCAAGTACACGGCCGTGGGTGTGGTCGGCTTCATAGCAAGGTAGTCGGCGGAGGATGGGTTTCGAGGAAGAGATTGGAAGGAGGAGTTGCAGCGGCAAGTAGAGGCGAGATGGAGAGGGAGAGGCGCGAGAGAGAATTAGTGGTGGAGTCGCGGCCGGCGGAGATGAGAGGTGACAGAGAAAGGGAGAGGCCCAAGAGAGAATGGAGGCGAGGTAGGAGAGAAAATGGAAGGAGGGGTCACGGCGGAGGAGATGGGTTTCGAAGGAGAGTTTGGAGAGACGAGAGTGAAAGAGGCGTGAGAGTGAAAATATGGAGGGAATGAGGATTGTTTGTTTTTTTTTTTTTTTTTATTATTTTTTTTTAATAAGTGGTGGATTCAAGCTACATTTAGAAAAAAACATTTTAAAAAATTCACCACATACCACAACGGTTTTTGTCAAAAACCGTCGTGGTATGTCGTAGTTTATTATTATTTTTTTTTTTATAAAAAAAAAGTGGCGGATTCACGCGAAATTTTGAAAAAACAAATTTTTTTAAAATGCAAGATATACCACGATGGGTTTTCAAAAACGGTCGTGGAAAGTCTACATTTAAAAAAAAATTAAAAAATTCACCACATACCATGACGGTTTTTGTCAAAAACCGTCGTGGTATGTCGTAGTTTATTTTTATTATTTAAAAAAAAAAAAAAAGTGACGGATTCACGTGAAATTTTGAAAAAAACAATTTTTTTTAAAATGCAAGACATACCACGACGGTTTTTTTCAGAAACGGTCGTGGAAAGCCTACATTTAGAAAAAAAAATTTAAAAATTTACCACATAACACGACGGTTTTTGTCAAAAACACGACGGTTTTTGTCAAAAACCGTCGTGGTATGTCGTAGTTTATTTTTTATTATTATTTTTTTTAAAAAAAGTGGCGGATTCACACGAAATTTTGAAAAAAACAAATCTTTTTAAAATGCAAGACATACCACAATGGTTTTTCGGAAACCATCGTGGAAGCGCTTGGCAACCACGACGGTTTTCAAAAATCCTATTCCGCACCGTGTTTTTGCCGTACTTTCCACGACCGTTTTTTAAAAACGGTCATGAAAGCTCCGTCGTGGAATCTACATTTTGTAGTAGTGTGAAGAAGTTTACGTCGTACCTCTTCCTGGTGTTTTTCATTAACCTGATGAAGTCTACCGGCTCAGAAAAGCCCTTAATGGTATTAAACAGGCACCCCGAGCCTAATTTGAGAAGTTATCTACGGTGATTACTTCTCTTGGCTTTCGCTCTAGTCATCATGATTCAGCTTTGTTTGTTAGATGTATTGGTACGAATCATATTATACTATCTTTATATGTTGATGATATGATTATTACTAGTGATGATGTGGATGGGATTGCAGCATTGAAGATTGAGTTAGCTCGTTGTTTTGCCATGAAAGATCTGGGCTCACTACGTTATTTTTTGGGCATTGAGGTCGCCTCTTCTCTGAAAGGTTATATTATCTTCCAATCAACATATGTAGCTGATATATATTTGAGTGTGCATGTCTTACTGATAATAAGATTGTTGAGACATCTCTTGAGACTAATGCTCGGTACTCTCCTTCTAATGGTCCTCCTTTGCCGGATCCTAGTTTATACCGTACTATTATCGACAGCTTGGTTTATCTCACTATCACTCCACCAGATATTGCACATGTGGTTCATATAGTTAGCCAATTTGTCACTGCACCTACTACAGTTCATTGGGTTGCAGTTCTTCACATTTTGAGATATTTTCGGTGCACTCAGTTTCAGATGGTTTTTTTTTTTTTTTACTTTACTTTCATCTATTTTATCTTTAGAGCTACGTGCTTATTTTGATGCTGATTGGGCAATTAATCCGATAGATTGTAAGTCTACCATTGGTTTCTATATCTTTTTAGGCGACTCTCTTATTTCTTGGAAGAGTAAAAAGCAAGACGTTGTTTCTCGATCCTCCACCGAAGCAGAATATCATGCCATGGCTTCTACTACTTGTGAGATAGTATGGTTACATCAGTTGCTTGTAGATATTAGTATTTTCTTCATCAACCTACTCTCTTATATTGTGATAGTAAGAGTGTTATTCAGATTGCATACAATGCAGTATTCCTTGAGGGGACCAAACATATCGTGATTGATTGTTATGTCACTCGACATCACTATAGCTTGACACCATTACATTATCTTTTGTTTTTTCTTCCATATATATTACTGACATGTTTACCAAGGCGTTTTTCACTTTGTGTTTCCATTTCTTATTTGGCAAACTCTCAATGCTACTTATAGCAGCATCGTGAGTTTGAGGGGATGTTAGATTATATAATTTTATATTTATTTATTATTTGTTTCACATTATTATTAGGTTTCTTTCTTTTCTTAAGAGTGGATAAGTCTTTTTATATTTTCTAGTTAATCTATATTAACCTCTTTTTATGTATTATTTGATTTATTGATTAGAATAAGAAATTTAGCTTTTTCTTATTCCCAAATTGATTCTTGGTTTTCTACGGTTGGTGATGCTTTGGGATGGCTTTCATCTTCTCTTTAGATTCGAGCCGTTGGAGCCGCCATTGCGAGCAGCGAGAGACCTATTGAGGTTGAAGACGATGAGACAGTTCCTCAAATTGCTGGACTTCAAAAAATCATCCCCCATTCTCTTCCACTGAAGGTTTGAAACTTAAACGCCGTCTTCATCGTCTAAAGACTCGAGGATCTTGTGTGGAAGAAGAGCTCTGGCTGTGATATTGGTCTTCCCAGCTTTGCCGCCTCTAGGAGCTGGAGTGGTCCTTGTCGCTGAGATCCGGTCCTGGGCGGAAAATATGGCAAGTTGGCTGAGTTAAACCAGATGAGAGAGAGAGAAAGAGTAATATTAACGCGAGAGAGAGAGTGGAGAGAGAAAGAATGAATGAAACACTCAACCGGTATCCAGTCACCGAATCAATAAATTGCCTTTGAATGCCCTTCGTTACCCTCAACAAATGCTCATCACTGTTGGATACATTTAAAATAATAAAATATTTTAACTCCTCGAAGTTTATGGTGTAGATTTATTAAGGGACCTATCCCGCAATATCAAACTCCGGGACTGTAGCAATGCCCTTATTTATATATCCATCAAGTTCTTTAACTATCTCATAAAATTTCCAGTAAATGAATCGAGATAATTTTTGAACAATTGGCATACGTGTTGAACCATGTCAAGTCCGGACTAGACTAGGCATAATTGTGTCAACGCCTCCTAAGGAGGGACGGTGACGCACACCCAGGGTTCTAAGAATAACTGGGTGCAGAAATCCCCTCCCAGGACTGTAGAAGCATTTTTATAGAATTTTTCTGCTGAATAAAATTAATTATTTTAGGTATTAAAAATTATTCACTCTAGAAAAATCATATGAATTAATCAATATTGTGAAAATTGTAATCATTAATTCTAGTTTTAGTCAAAGTGTTATATAATTAGGAATCCAATTACACTGAGATATGACTTAATTTAATTTTCCGATAAATAATTAAACTCTTTTAGGATTCATCTATTAAATATGATTTGGATATGTATTTTCAACCAATACTTGGGCACATAATTACTAGATTGGAATTATTTGAATTAATTAAATAGAAATATTTTGATAATGATCCTATTGGTGGGTGAATTTTATAAGGAGTGGGAGACCTAGTTTGACTAAAACACCTATATAATGTAAGCAACCAGCGATCTCTCTATATAAGGATTTTTGTTTAATGTATATTGAATTATTTTAGACTGCAGGTGGCAACTTGAGAGAATTGTTAAACTCTTCCTTTTAGAGATCAATAATTCAAGCACGTGATCAAAAGGAGTTGAGGAATACAGTGTTCTTCATAATCTTACATGTGTATCCACACGCGGAGTTGTAGGAATCGAGAATAGTATCTTTTTATTGAAGCTCACAGTGTGCAACAAGTGCCGTTCGATTTATTCCGTAAGTAGATCTTTAACCTAAAATGGCATATCCCTAAATCCGATCCCACTATGCGCCAAACAAATTTTCCTTAATTACGCTACAAAAGCACCCACCCAATAATGGGGTTTTGAATAAAAATGCCGTTTAACGTCCAGTTCAACTCCCTTGCGTGACTCATACGTGTAGCTAGGCAGTACCCCTTAATTAATGATGTTTTAGGCGTTTTATTAATTACTTCTTCTTATTTAATTAATTACAATTAGCAAGTTATTTAAGATTTTATAGGGCATCCTTGTCATATATAAATACACACACATATATATATATATTTCCGTGGTTTTCTCAACTGTTTTGCGTTTTTCCCTCTACCTTACTTCTTAGGCACGACTGAGGACACCCTATTTGGACTCCTGCCATGAGCTGCTGTAACTCTGGACGCTGCTGTGTCCAAACCTCAAAACCCAAAATCTTGGTTGTTATTTTTGATTTGGATGGCACCCTTTTAGACACAGGTAAGTGAGATATATGTCTATATGTATATATATACATATATATATATATATGTATGTATGTAAATGATGTTTGTCAAAATGATCTGTTTCTGATCTAAAACAATTTGTGTTTGTGCAGAGAGAGCTACAAGGGGTGTTTTGGGGGAGTTTTTGGCCAAGTATGGTAAGGTTTTGGATAAGGAAAAAGAAAAGAAAAAGACGTTGGGGAAGACTCTGAAAGAGTCCTCGGCTGCCATTGTTAAGGACTATGATCTCCCCTTGACACCTGACCAGTTTATCCAAGAGATAATCCCTATATATCAAGAAAAGTAACTCTCTCTCTCCTCTCTCTCTCTCTCTCTCTCTCTCTCTCTCTAGATTTATGTAGTATATAGAGTGTTGTTTTGTTTGTTTCGGTAAGGGATTTTCACGTGCACTAAAAATATTCATGTGCGTGATAGGTGGAAAAATGCCAAAGCACTTCCTGGTGCTAATCGCCTGATCAAGCATCTTTATGATCATGGAATTCCGATAGCACTTGCTTCAAACTCCACAAGAGACTACATTGATTTAAAAATCTCCCACCAAAAAGGTTTATTCATATACTTACATATTAGAAGATATTGATATAAGTACTTGGGAAAATTAAGGCAACATATGTTTTCTGTTTTCAATATTCCTTCATTTGTTTTTCATGGTTCTCACATTTAATAGGTTTTTTAGGAATTTGGTTCTGGTTTCTTGTGGAGAGTTTGTAACTGTTGCATTTAGTCGTTGACAGATGATACAAATTTGTCTTCTTTTTTTTTTTCCCCCTCTCTCTCTCTTGTTTAAATTGTATGATTTTGTGAAGGTTGGAAGGAACGGTTTTCAGTAATTCTTGGGAGTGACCAGGTTAAAGCAGGGAAGCCCTCAGGAGATTTGTAAGCCTTCTCAGATTATTAAATAATTCCAATGAGAATATATAAATATATATATATATGTATATATATGGAACATGCCATGAATAGATTGGCTAATTGCTTGTAAATGTAACTTTTTCAAATTCCCAATTCCCCAACTTGTTCAAATGGCATGGACTTTAAAGGCATTATCAATTCTATGAAGAGTATCTTCTGCTCTATATAATCGCACCAACAAAGAGGAGAATTCTTTTTAATAAAATTCTTTGAACCATTTATATTCTGAAACATTTGACAGAAAAATTCCCTTTCTGTTAAGAGGAACATAAAATTCCCGAGTATTTTCTCTTGTTAAAGAGAGAAATTTTCTCTATTTACTTTTTTTCCCATTTATACTTATTCTGGTTCATTTCCTATTTGTTTACAGATTTGAAGAGGCAGCTAAGAGATTGGGCGTCGACGCAGCTCATTGCCTAGTGATTGAAGACTCATTGTAAGATTAATTTTACACCTATTCCTTAATTAGATCACAAGTAATTGCATAAGTTCATTAAAGCAAATATACTTCGTTAATTAAATAAGACGTATAATTCATCAAATACTGGTGTTTTCCCACCAAAAATAGATAAAGCTTAAGAACCCAAAAGGTTATAGAAACATGTTTCATTAATGCCTCTGATGTATCTATATACTAACTGAAAAAATATTTTACTGTTCTCTAATTGATTATTATTAATTTTTTTTTTTTTGGTGGAAATATAAGTGTTGGTGTTAAAGCTGCAAATGCTGCAAAAATGGAGGTGGTGGCTGTTCCACCCCAAGGTGAAACTGGCTGTTCTGCCCTAGCAAATACTGTGCTTCATTCTCTTCTGGAATTTCAGCCCGAGCTTTGGGGTCTTCCTCCATTTGAAGACTGTAATATCTATTCCCAGACTTTTTTCTAAATATATATATATATATATATATATATATATATATAGAATTGCTAATCACTGAACCATATGTTTTGTTTAAAATTACAATGGTTGCAGGGATAGATAATGCACTCTCAATTGAACCAATCTATCTGAGTGGTCGACATCTCAACGGCTTTCTTCATGAGGCTACAGGTTGGTTACATTGTCTTTTTTGATCCCGAGTTTGTACCATAGTTTTGATTCATCACATTCTACATACTTTAGGTTCAATGTCATAGGGAACAAGAAATGGTTCTGATATTGAAGTTACAAACCGAATCGATACCTGATTTTGACTGGCTTGTTTGTGATGACATTTCTTTTGTTTAAATTTTCATGTCTTTTAACAAATCAAGAGGATGGAACATCTGCTCTTCCTGATCAAGCTTCGGAGTTTTCTTTGGTCGTGCTGAAGTTGATGCGCATTGGACCTTCAAGGTTGTAGTCTGCATTGGAAGGGATTTTCAGTGTTCCTCTAATCATCAGAAAGTCATCGTATGTCCCTAATCCTCGATTTGTTAATCTAATCGTGCTTATGGAAATTGTTACTCGATCTATTGCCCCATAATTAAGAGAATTATGAAATCATTAATTTGATTTACTCTCTTTAAAAGTTATTCTGACGAACATTTTTGTGTCCTTTCTTTTTTTTGTAGAAAATATACATAGTTGATGGAGCAGATGTCTGTTTGAGCAATCAGCAGATGAAACTTGAGATTCTTGGCTACATAAAGAGTTTGGCTAGCAAGGTAATTTATTTCAAATTTTGCAATTTTAACATGAAAATAATTGCAACAGATGATATTAGAGGATTTGGTCAATGGCAGACATAGAATTCTCTTTATATAATGGCACAATAATGATATATATATGTATATATATACACATATAATAAACAAATGCATAAACAAGTGCATTGTTATTCTTTTTTGCAGGAAACAACAAGCATTGATGGACAAGTACTAGAAGAATACAAGTCTATTGCAAGGGGCTTTATGGATCTTCCAATCTTTAAGGAGGATTCTAGAAGCTTCTTATTTGGGAAAAATGGTTGTCTCTACTGTAAGAATAAATAGTGCAGTTGTCTTATAATTAACTCATTGTTATTACTATCATTATTTTCACCAGTGACCAAGTATATATAGAACGAAGTCCTTGTATTAATTTGTAAAATCCAATAATACATTTCAGAGTCCCAATTTACGATATAGTTCTTCAATTATGCTTGAATGTATGCCAGATTCATAGCACTCAATTTACAATCACAAGCATTGTGATTGTTTGATCACATATTTCATGTAGTTGTAGTTGGGTTTAATCTAGCGATACATCCGCACTTGTTTCTAAAATTAAGGTCTAGAATTTAAATTTTCTTACTTTAAATTATTCTTATTTTAAAAAGAAAAATTAGATAGATAAGCATGTTTTGAACACTTAAAAAAACAAAAAAACAAAAACAAAAAAACAAAAACAAAAAACAAATAATATTTTTTTTAAATAAAAATGACTGGTGACCATTAAAATATTGATTCCCTGATAAAATCTATATTAATATCTATTAATCATTGATCAGTGATTGATCATCCACCACATTTTTAAGAGAACGACAATTTTCCTACTTTAATAAAACTTAACTTTTGTTAAAGATTAAAAAAAATTATAAAAAGGTCATTTTTTAACCTATCCCAAAAAAAAAAAAATTTGTCTACAATACTTATTTATTTTATAAAATTAGTGATGATATATATAGATGGGTTTTTTTTAAGGCATAAATTTATGAAGTGTACATATCGTTTTTCTGTGTTGAACAACAAACTACAAAGACTTGTTAAACAACAGTTAACTTCTTAATAAAACGCAGGAAACATTCTTCTTATAACATGTTGGTTTCCTCTTTTTTTTTTTTTTTTTTGGGGGGGGGGGGGGGGGGGGGGGGGGGGGTTATTGCATGTCGTTTATTTACATAGAAACAAGATGTAAAACGATATGTCGCTCTTTACTAAACAATAGCAAATCCTAAAGAAGAAACGTCAAGTCGTCTATTAAATTGAACGACACAAAACTCTGAATGTGCAAATGAAACGACACCTCGTTCTACAAACGTAGGAAAATTATATAGAATAAAGTCTATAATCCAATTATCAAAAATAAATAAAAATATTTTCAGCCTAACAGCTGAAAGCTTCTATCATCAACCCTCATCCATTGAGCTAGCTCGTTAGAGTTAAGGTACAGAAAAACATAACATTAATGTTATACTGCTACAAATATAATTAATCTGATTTCCATTAAATATCTTTAATGTGCATAAATTTTAATTCTTATATAATTGTATTATGATCTCGATTTAAAAATATATTAAAGATTCCTAACAAGATAATGAAATTTTATTTCATGTTTTAGGTGATCAAATGTTTAAAGAAAAATATTTTAGGGTATCACGGGTTAAACATCATAATTAATAAATAATATTTTTTTATTTTTTATTTTTATATCATAATATCCTTTTTTTTTAATTGGTGATGCACAATATTACCTGTAATCTTTAGCATTTTTATGTTCAAAATATTATAGGTTATTTTCACGAATAATACCTGAATTAAACACATAGTTTTAAGTTAGTCCATGACTTTTAATTTTACGCGTCACACTACCTTAAAACTTTTAGTCTATTACAAAAATTGCTCCTTTATAAGTATTCTGTAAAAAAACTGAACGGCACGGAAATTGAATACGTTGACATCACATGAACTTCGAAACACAATCTTAGCTTATGTTCAGTTT
This sequence comes from Ficus erecta, assembly GCA_008635985.1. Taxonomy (NCBI): domain Eukaryota; kingdom Viridiplantae; phylum Streptophyta; class Magnoliopsida; order Rosales; family Moraceae; genus Ficus; species Ficus erecta. Next base: position 84,155 of record BKCH01001475.1, read on the forward strand.
GTCAGTTGGAGATGAAATTTTTAAATTAGAATTGATTGACTTTTTAAAAACTAATTATAAATTTTGTTAATTTTTCAGAGGAAAAAAAACTGTGATAAAAAAGTACAGTTTAGTTGGAGAGAAACTCAAACTTCAAACAAAGCCTTATTATTGGTCATTCACGATAATTTGTGTCACCTATCCGTGACGCATCTACGAACCGCAAAAGATTCCTACATGCTGTAATAATTGCGACATATTTTGTTCTAAAAATAAAAATAATAAATAAACAAAAAACGACAGATTTTTTTTTTTTTTTTTTTTTTAAATTTGAAGAGCATTAATTAAAAAAAAAAGAAAAATAAAAGTAATTGCGAAAGAAAAGCAGCAGTGGCAAATTGGAAGTTTTAATCAGATTCCCTGTTTCGCAATCGTGCTTCTTACGCGTTCAGCTGCTCACTTCTTGACTCTCTCTCTCTTCTTTCTCTCTCTAAAATTCTGCGTGCGAGGTTCTCCGGGGAAGGTAATCAAAATCTATGGCGAATAGTAATCTGCCTCGGAGAATCATCAAGGTACTCTTCTGCACTTTCCGATCTTTACCAAAAGCGTCTTTGTGTTCGTGTGTGTGTGTATATATATTTGTATATATGCGTGAATGAATATGGGTATGAATTTCTGGTCTCTTATTCTTTTCGTTTTATTGATTGAATAGGAGACGCAGAGGCTTCTCAGTGAACCAGGTCCGTCTCTCTCTCTGTCTGACTTTGGGTTTTTTTTTTTTGTTTTTTTTGTTGAATTTTGTTTAGTGAAGAATTTGGGTTGTGCGATTCTGGGTTTGTGGGCCCTGCTTTCGTGGTGATCGTTATGTTCGGTTTAAGATTATTGTTGTTATCGTGGTCATTAAGGAATTTCATGAAATTCGAGGAATTTCTTTTGTTTCTATGAAATTTGGTTTCTGGAATGTTTGTCTCATTCCATGCTATGAAAAGCAGAAAATAGAAGAGATCTTCCTTTAACCCATTGATTCACTCGGATTTATATAATCATTTATAGATAATAATCCTACTGATATCAAGATATTTTCAATAATAATCCTGAAAATCCATTATCGTTATCTTAATCCCATAAAAAAAAATTTCTGACTTAATTGAATTTTGATCATGTTCTGTACCCTACAAAAAGTGTCATACCTTGTTAATGTGTTAAAAGACCTCGGGGATATCCCTTTGCTTTTGGTTAAGCCTGTTAGTTTGGCATCGAAATGTAATTATAGGACGGAAACCTCCTCTTCTGTTTTGTTTAGACTAGTAAATTGGTCCTACAAAAGTTTTGTATAAGATTCGTTATGTTTGCTTTATGCACTATCGTATATTTACCTGTTTGTTACGCTTTTCTTAACAGCTCCTGGAATTAGCGCTTCTCCTTCTGAAGAAAATATGCGATATTTTAATGTGATGATTCTTGGTCCATCTCAGTCTCCGTATGAAGGTGATATTCAGCTAGATTGATTTTCATACATACTGCATACTTCTTTACTTGAAGGCTGTTTATAAATTCTGTTAGCAGTTTATTCTTGCTACTGTGTTGGTGAAAACATACTCTGTCACAATTTATGGTACCTATGGTTTTTCTGCATGTGCTTTCTGTAAAAAAAAAAAAGAGGGAGATAAGAATTCTGATATTGGTTTTTCGGTTATCCATTTGAAATGAAATAGTAAGAGCTCACTTTGTGTGCGGGTAATTCTGCAAAAGTGGTTTTTTAGAATACTTGTTATGGAATAATAGGAGCAATCTGTCATGTTACAAATAAGAAATCAGGCTTGTTCCTTATCCCCTTGACAGGTCATTGGACTCTGCGACTGAGGAGAACTTGTATTGTATTCATCATGGGGGCAAAAAAAAATTGGCTGCAAAGTTGAGATCTTGTAGCATCTACCAAGATGCTAGGTTTTTATACCTTTTTGTCATTCTTTCAATAATTGGGTGCATCACCATGCAGATTTTGTCATGATTGTGTTGAATGGAAAAGTATTGGCACCTTACTCTTCTGTCTTAGCTAACCATTGTGATTAAGTAAATTAGTATCCGTTTATTATATTGCAATATGCAATTGCTACCTTGTTTCTCAGATTAGTTATACATGTATTTCTTTTTTGCATCGTCATGTAAATATGGCATGTGATGTGGTTGTATATTCATTTCTGCTTAGGTGGGGTTTTCAAGTTGGAGTTGTTTTTGCCCGAAGAATACCCAATGGCACCTCCAAAGGTAATTTCCCGCATACGCTTAAAAGAAATGTCGTGCTTCGAGAGTTTGTACACACTCTTTCTTTTGGGGGCATTTATCTTCTTGTTGTTGATAGTGCGAGGAATTGGGTAGGATGTTGCTTCACTAGAAATATTTCATAACACTTTGTGACAACATTGTTCTATTTTAAATCTGCGCAATGATGGCAGACAAGTTTGCAGGACTTTCTTATGATAACGTTACAATTCTATCTAACCTCTTACGTGTGGCGCCCATGTTTCCTTCTGTCATCTTCAGTAAATGTGTGAAACTTCAGTTGTTTCCTTCTTCAAATTTTCGTTGTGTACATTGCATGCTTTATACCTTTGCAGCGAATGTTTGATGTTTCCTTATCTTTAGAAAAGAGTCCAAAAATCCTATATAATGGGGAATACTTGTTTTGGAATGGTGAGGATATACGTTTGAGCTAAGACCTATTGAAGGAGGCTGCATACTTTGAAATTGTATTCATAAGCTACACAATGGAAAGACACATATCGCAAGAGTAATAACAACAATTTAAGTTTGTGATTCTCAGAAATATTGAATATGGCCCCTGGTAATTTCTGTTACTATAGCAGATACAATCTCCTATGCTTACCATGTCTATTTTTCTGTTTACAGGTTCGCTTCCTCACCAAAATATATCATCCCAACATTGACAAGGTAAGCAGTCTGCTCCATTTAACTGTCTGTAGTTATTTTTTCTTTATGTGCTTCTATTTTGACGTTTAAGAAGATAAAAAGGATATGATAATCTCCTTTTGTAGCTTGGAAGGATCTGCCTTGATATTCTGAAAGACAAGTGGAGTCCAGCCCTTCAAATCCGAACAGTATTGTTAAGGTGACGTCTTGTGCTCCCTCAATAACTGAAAATGACACCCTAGGAATTATTTTATCTTGACATGGAAATGGCCCGAGGTCGTTTCATAAACGCAACAATAAGATATATTTCATTGATAGTGGGGTTTTTAGGTCATGAACAATGACAGATAATACTGATACTTTAAATGATGATTAACTGGTACAGTATTCAAGCACTTTTGAGTGCTCCAAACCCTGATGACCCACTTTCTGAGAACATTGCTAAGCACTGGAAGACCAATGAAACTGAAGCAGTTGAGACAGGTAAAATTGTCTTTTTACCACTATAGTTGGATGTGTCATGTGTGATTAATGAGCATGTTTCCACAGTTGATATGAATCTGAACTAAAATTTCGTCGAGGATTATGTTGGTCTTGTATATAGTTCTAAATATTTGCTAAGACGCTTAATTGAAGTTGCAATGGCGACATAAAGATTAAAAAAAGAAAAAAAAAAAAAAAAAGTCATCTGGACTAAATTGTTTTTCACATTGGAATCTTGCAGCGAAAGAGTGGACCCGTTTGTATGCGAGTGGTGAATGATGAGGAGGGGCTATTGCACTCTTCCCGAGGAATTAAACGGGGCTGGCTGTTGGCCTTAAAAATTATGTTGGGACATGAGTATTCTGAAGTAGTTTATAGTAGGTGGAGAATCGTTATCGTTGTCGTTTACTCAAATAGGGAGAGAGTGAGATTTGTACGATATTGAGACGATGCTGAAGTTTGTTCTCCAATTCTTACGCAGCCTACCAATTTGACTAACATTTGCATTTTAAACTTCTTAATCATGCTTTGTTTAATATATCTGTGTTCATGGCCATTTGTCAAACTTTGGTAAAATTTCAACCTATATAAAGCCCACGCCAACTATGTTCCAAGAATTCCATTAAAAAAAAAAAAAAAAAAAAGAAAAGAAAGAGAGAAAGAAAAGACATTAAATTCAAAGATGTGCAATTTTGCCCTACTCCAGTTGTCATGATGTTCAAAACCAATTATGAAACTAGACCATTCCAATGACCTGCCCTGTTCGGCTTTTTCTTGTATGAATAATTTTGTTTCCTTGATATTTACTTTGGGTTCATAAAATGGCAAACGGGCGACGTAAAACAAACCAATTTAATTCGTATTCGTTTTTGCGGAGAAATAAACCATTCATTTCAAACTCTACCAAACAGAATGAACAAACTTTCGTTGTCAGGAAACTCGCATCATTTTTATGTACAATTACGACTTGAGCAGAACCAAAACGACAGAAATTAAAAGCCCCTACTCTACTGATACAGATTATCACTCAGCCTTGGAAAACTATTAACTGGAAAACAACCTACCTGACAAAAACCTGAAGAATACGCAATCAGAACGAAAACTCCAAAGCCAAAAAGAGAGCTTTCCACGAGGCAACAGAATTCAGGAACCGCCGTTCATCACCGCCGCAATGGTTTTCAGCCTCTTCGCCACCTTCCTCGGCCGCCGAACTTTCTGGACAGCGCCGCCATTTCCGATCGGGACCAGAGCTTTCCGCCGCCTCTCTGGGCACTTGGAGGGATCGGCGCAGCGCTTCGCCGGCTCCGGAGAAGTGTAGATCGCGAGGCCGTGGTTCGCTGAGTTTATGGTTTGGATGGAGGTGACGGTGCACTCCTGCCAGTTGAGCTCCTCTAGGTCCTCGATGACGTCGTCGATCGTCGGCGACACCGCCGGCGAGATTCTGTCTCTGAGAGTGGAACGACGTGGATTAACAAGAGTGAACGTGTTCAACGCCTCAGCTAGCACCTTCTGTACAACTCCAAACCAAAAAATTAAAAAATATATATAGTCGTGAAAAGTCGGTAAAAGTTATTTATCATTTTCCTCCAGTATTTTCTCGGCGAACGAACAGAAATAGTGAGAGAGAGAGAGAGAGAGAGAGAGAGAAAAGACCTTAGGAGCCTTGTGGATTTTCTTGTAACCGTGCATGCTGATGATCTGCAACAGCAATTACATTCTCAATTTCATCTAATTTGAGTGAAGAAAATGAAAAATAATTAAAAAAATATATGAGGATATTGATATTAGAGAAAAGGGAAAAATTAGAGACCTGATTGAGAAAGTTGAGGCAGAGATCGGAGTGATTGCGAGAATGAAGAAAGTTGAGGTAGTCTTCCAGCGATATCTTGGCTTTGCTGTCCCTCGACTTGGGCTTCCTTCTGCTATAATCCTTCCCTTTCTCCGCCGCCATTAATATTCTCTTTCTCTGCCTCCGCTATCACTCTCTTTCTGGGGCTAATCCTTTATCCTTCTTCTACTGTACTTCTATTAATGCATATACATGTGCATGATTGTATAATATATGCATGCATGCATGTATGTATGTATGTATGTATCATGTATGCATGCATGTATGTATATATGATGTATGCACATATTCCAAATATCGGTAAGTGAAGAATTAGTTATTTGGTTATGCCCAGTCACGTGAAGTTAGTTTTCAAGTTTGTTAGCTTCATAACTGTCACATAGCTCTCTCTCTCTCTCATATTTTAAATTGAATGGTAATCTGATATTTTCCTATTTCATATAAAAATACACCATTTATATTTTTTCAGATTGTCATGACTCTGGATTTTTAAAGCCAATTGAACCTGCTCTAAAAAAGCAGGCCTAATAATTAATTAATTAACTAATTTAGAAAAAGGAAATGTAAAACGAATATCCACGAGAATTTCATTGAACCAAAGAAATATTTCATTATATGCTAATATAGTACTTGCAACGAATACAAATCTACAAGCAGTGGAGGGACTAAAACGCTAACTTAGAATAACAAAAAACCCCCGACTCTTTACAGATATCACAGATCTACCCCATAAGCATGGAGCCTTCGAGAAACTCCCGCCAAAAAAAAAAAAAAAAAGAAAAAGAAACAGAGGAAATTGAAAAATCGCTGAAAACTCTCTAGTTTTTCGATCGAGAAAAACAAGTAGAACAATCAAACGGAGAAGATCCTAGCATTACCAATGGATTCAGCAGATCCGAAAGGAACACAGTCAACGGAATCGAGTTTCTTCCCCATCACCACCCTCTTTGATCGCTTAACTTTCAGCTTTTCGCCACTGGAAGCACAGGAGCTGTCATTTTCCTTCGTGACGAGAGCTTTCTGCTTTTTGCCGCTGGATGCACAGGAGCCGCCATTTTTCTTGGTAACGAGAGCTTTCTGCTTGGTTTTGTGCTCGGAGGAATCGGAGAAATGAGCCTTCGGATCTAGAGGAGCGGAGGAGGAGGAGATCGCCACCTGGATCGATGAGTTCAGCGTTTGGACAGAGGTGATGGCACACTCTTGCCAGTTGAGTTGGTTGAGATCGGAGACGACGGTCTCGACCAGCAGCGACACCGACGGCGAGATCTCGTCGTTGAGAGTGGAACAAGAAGGATTAACCAAAGAGATTCCGCTCACCGCCTCTGCTACAACCTTCTGTTTAAATTGGAAAGCGAAAATTCATAAAATTAGAGTGAAGCGTAAGTAAGTAGTGGATCAGAATCTGTTTGGTTCCACAGAAAACGAAAAAAGCTTGAATAATAATAGTAATTTTCCTCCATTTTCTCGGCTAACAAACAGAACTTAAAAACTACCTTAGGAACCTTATGGATTTTCTTGTAACCGTGCATGCTGATGATCTGCACAAACGAATCGACAATTCGGCATCAGAAATCCAAATAGAAATCCGAAAATGCAGTAAAATTTCTTCCCTCAAAGGATGATCTGAAGAAAAATTGAAAACCTGATTGAGAAAACTGATGGAGAGATCGGAGTAATTGCGAGAATCAAGCAAGTTGAGATAGTCTTCGAGAGAAATCTTGGTCTTGCGAGGCGCTCTCCACTTGGAGATTCGTTTGCAGAGCTCCTCTCTCTGGATAATTTGCATCGCCATTGTTTCTCTGCTTTTCGCTCTTCTCTTTCTCTGCTGCTTCGTTTTCTTTTTACACTGCTACTCTATATATAGCCTGCGCGCCAAGTCAGTCAGAGATTTTTGTGTTTTTTTTTTTAAATTAATTTTTAATTTTTGGCGCTGAAAAGATTAGTTTCGTTACGCACAATCACGTGAATGTGACACTTTTTTGTTCACTCTTCTACAATCTTCTCCACATTTGCTATTTCTGGTTTCTTTATTATTATTTTTTTTTTTAGCCTTTTTTTTTTAATGGACATGTTTTATAAATTGATTTTCAAAAATTATCATTTGATGTTGTTAAGTATCACGGTCTCCCATTTAGTGAGGGAAAAAATGCATTTAATCAATGGGAGATTGGTAACGAAGGTACTACTCGAACAAGATTTACTTAATTTGTTAAGACCATATGTAACCGTTGTTACTTTTAAAATTAAGATAATGGAACCGAAGCTTTGAGCAAGCCCGTTAATCCCCATTCATATTAATTTAATCCTAACATAAGATTATCAATTTTAATAACGTTTTTGGGAGATAAAAATGTCTTACAACAAATCTAACGATTTATTTATTTATTCATATTCTACATCTATTTTGTTTCATTAACTTTTGTTTTCGAGAATTATGGCCAATAATCCGACTTAGTAGGAAATATTTGAGGATGAACTAGAGTACTATATTATCCTAATGTAATCCTGTTTTGTGACTCTCTGACTTCTAAACTACTGTATTTATATAACACTTTGTAATCCTGTTATTTAACCCTTTTTACTTTAAAATTAACTAGCCCAGTTGATGAGGAAATGGGGGTTAATGGTTAAGTCCAGTAAGTCCAAAGTTCAATACTTAGAAGTGTAAAAAAAAATATGTAGATTAGGTTAATTTAAAGGGGTGTTTGGTGCTTACCAATCAAAGAAAAAAAAAATGTTCCTAAAGAAATCCGGAATCAACTTTTAAATAATTGACAAAGCATAGTGTTAATACACCTATATAAACAAACGAACATTGACAAGGAATCACATCGACGAGTCGACTAATACAAAGCAAATCACATTGATTTCTACCATACAATTTGTTGAACTTATTTGTCTCTTAGTATCTACAAGAGCCTACAAAATTCATGCCTTGTGATAATAGATGTCCTTCCATCAATAAATCACCAAAATCCTCGCAAAAAAAAACACCTAGCCTAAACCATTTGATATAGCATCATCATGGCAACCGAGAAGGAAGGAGCCATTGTGAAGAAAGGCCACGAAGAAGGCCTAAAATTCGCGGTGTCTCTTCTCCAACAATTCGATCTCCCGGAGGGGCTTCTCCCCCTGGCCGACGTGATCGAGGTTGGATTCGTGGAGAGCACGGGCTACATGTGGATCGTGCAGGCCAAGAAGGTTGAACATGAGTTCAAGATCATCTCAAAGCAGGTTAGATACGACTCCGAGATAGAAGGCTACGTCGAGAAGAAGAAGATCAAGAAGCTCAAGGGAGTAAAGGCCAAGGAGCTCTTGTTGTGGCCTCCGGTGAGCGAGATCACCGTCGATGATCCACCGACCGGGAAGATTCACTTCAAGAGCCTCGCCGGTATCACCAAGACTTTCCCCGTGGAGGCTTTTGCACTTGGCCAGTGACCGATTGATATATGTCACTAGGTGCTAAGCTGATATATTTTACTAGGTGCTGGCTTATTGTGTCGTGTGGTTGGCCTAGTCCGTTTTCATTTGGAACATTGCCATTGTGTAACAATAAAAACTACGGGTCTTTGAACTTATTTTTATGTAAGGGTTCTTAAGTAATAAATAAATAATATATATATATATATATATATATATATATAGTGTGCCCATTTAGATAACAATCTAAGGAGAAAAAATTGTGTGGCTATGCATATTCATCACTCACCGGAACACCATGCCCTGCAGCTATGCTTTGGGATCTTGTCCTGACTCCCCACTCCATACCTATACTATATGTCATCTGATCTGTACCCTCTTCTTGTCGGTAACACCCCCCTAATTAGTACAAGTTTCTTTTATGCTTTATTCAAACTTACTTTTCTTCTTTTCTTTTTTTTTTTTTTTTTCTTTGTCGTTTTCTCTTTTTAATATATTTTTTCACTAACCAAGTAATATTAAAGAAAAATATTTCAAGAGATCAGTTATATTTAATATCACACTAATAAAGAAGTGAGCTTTATTGATGAGCCTTATATTGCAGGACTCAACCTCTAAAAGTAAATGATATTAAATATCACTGATGTTTTCTAATATTATTCAATATTAAATGCATGTGTTATTGCTATAATTATTTTCTTTCCGAGATTTCAAGTAAGATTTTAAAATTTTTACAGTTTTGGAAAAATTGGTCATTATGCTGATGAACTAATGAAGAAACATTCCAAAAGAAGGAATGGAAATATGTAGGTAAAAGCTAGATCATTGATTTATAAAGTCAATGTACTGAAACGAATATGGTAGAGATTTGGTGGCAAGTTAAAGCCAGTGTGGGGGGTTATAATAATTGAATAAAAATGGTGTCGGCTGTAGTCATGCAGTCAAATATTAGGTTAGTGGAAACGTAAAAGGTGAAATTAATGATTTCAATAACATTCTATTCAATAAATATATATTTTTTTTAATAAAGAGATTAACATTTTAAAAGATTAATGCAAGACTTGGCCCATAAGAATTTTTTATAAAGAAATATTACTCGATGATTTACATAAATGGTTAAATTAAAGACATACTTTTAAAAAATATCTAAAAACAAACTTATTTATAAAATTTAACAAAATATGAAACTGATCATGTTATGCTGATAAAAATATCCTTAAATTTAATTTAAGAAATAAAAAAAAAGATAAATTTGGTCCTAAAATAAGTCACATTAATTTTAGTTACCCACTTTTATATCTTAAAATAGAAATTCAAAAATCCCTAAAACATTTTCCATTCACATTTATATATTTGAATATTTTTATGAATAAATATTATTGTAATGTTGTTGATTTATTGTAGTTGCAGTCCATACCATATTGATGAGGTCAGTATTTTTTAATATTCGGTGAATATGTCTTTTTCCTCTCAATGACACAGTCAATATAGTCATGATTCAAAAACAATAAAATCAGAAATTATGTTATATGAAGTTCATGCATAAAAAAATATAGTTATTGTTATGTAGACCACATGATCAGGTTGTTACTGATTAAGACCATACAATATAATGATAAGGTCCTTATAGTATGAACAACGTATGATGAAATATAATCGTTTAAATAACAAAGTCATTATCATATTGCTAAAAATCAAACAAACCCAAGAGTAACAAATTCTAAATAAATGATTACTTTCTTTTTTTTAAGAATAAATAGAAAAAAAAAATCCAAAAATCATAAATGTAGGATTACGTTCCTATAAAATAAATTTTCAAAAAAAATTTAAATTAAAAAAAAAATAACCTACAAGATCCTTAGATGCTAATTGCAATGAAAAAATAAAAAAGAAAAAGAAAAAGAAAAAAGCCGAATAAGCATCCCATTAAAATGGTTAACAGATAAAATTCCATTTAAAAATTGAAGTTTCACACACACACACACACACAAAATTGCCAAAAATTGGTAGGAATAAGTTAAAAAAAAAAAAAAAAAAGTCAACCTACGCTCAAAACAAGGAAGGGTAAATAATATGGAACAACAAAAGCATACATTCAAAATTTTGTTCAAATTTACAAATAAATTTAAAAAGATTCATTTTCTAAAAGGTATATTCAAAAACGGATATTTTGTGTAAATATTTCATATAATTTATCTACAAGTCAATCACAAGGTTATTTTCAGAAAAAGAGAACATGGTATCTTAAAAAAAAAAAAAATTACACTACATAACTTTTTAATTTTTTTTGGGTAACTGTTGACTAGAAAGACCGTGTTTTTCAAAGTTAAGCGAGGATGGGTTACAAAAAATGTATTATAAAAAAGTTTCTCAAAGTTGAGTGCTTATTATGAAACGGAGATTTAAGGGAAAAGCAGTATCAATTTTAATCCCTAATTGAAAGTACCAACCAATGAAAAATAAAAGATTTAAAAAGAATCACTTTGAGAAGAAAGGTACTATAAAGATTTACAGGCTAGTATTAAATTGCGTTAAGAAAGATATTTGACCGGAAAGATCTCCCAAAGTCACCTAAAAACTCTATTTATAGAGTATAGTTCTTTGAGAGTTAAGACCCGGTCAACGTTCAACGTCTGATTGCATAGAAATTTGTCAAGAATTTATTCTCTTCTTTTTTTTTTTTTGGATAAATTTATTGACATTTTTCTGCATCGATGTCATCCACCATACGCAAATAGCAAACTATCTCTTCTTTTTTTTTCTTTTTTTTTTTTTTTCTTTCTACCCCCTTTTGTTTATTTAGGAAAATATAAACCATGAAAATATACTTGTATATGATGATATAATTTCTAACCATTGGATTATATTATGAATCAAACTAAAAGCTTTTAACAATAATTACAAAAAAAATTGATAGTGATATAAAATTTTAAAAATGTGTTTACATTTCATACCCTACCACATAATTATACGCGTAAATATGTCTCAAGATTCCCAACCCCTATCTTCTCTGTAAAAGAAAGGGATACATTATAATCAAATTATAAACCTTTTTCAGTTCCTTTTTTCACACTATCAGGAACAAGGACACATGTATGAGGTCCCAAGTTTGAAAAAATAAAATAAAATAAAATAAAAAAATTAAAAAAAATTTGGAAAGGGACTGGCATTGGAATCCAATAGGAGGAAGAATAAACCAAGAGAGCAAATAAAAGGGAAAAGAACATATGATTCCGGGAAATATGTAAACTAAACAAGCTATTTTTGTTTTTTACTTTTTCCCGCCCCTGTTTTTTTTTTTTTTTTTTTTGGGGCTCTCTAAGGTGATTCTGTGCGTTGAAAACTCTATGAAACAATTTATGTACCTGGTAATGTCACAGGTAAATAAAAAAAAAACTAGCAATCCTAGTATAAAAATGACCAATGGCACATATAATAAAGAGGACACAGTGGATTTTGTTGACATTTGTCTTCTTAAAGAGTACAGTTTCTCACTGCCTCCTCCAAAAACTGATGGCTTGGGCGGATGATCTCCTTCAACTTCTCACCATTCTTGTAGATCTTAAAGGTTGGCACTGTTCTTATGCTTTCAGCTTTCGCCACTGCTAAGCTCTCCTCCACATCCACCTGCGCAACCATGAACAAAAACGATTAGATGTTCGTCTTCCAAAAACATGGCATGTATAGTGATTTTCAGGATCAAATACGAGATCCTTCCGTTGTTCTTGCGCTTATATTCCTCTTCCTTGGCTACTAAAAAAAACATGATTCGAATTAAAACACAGGATGTTTGGATTCATCATCCTAGGACAATGCAAACATGGTATGAAATTCGTTTTCGAGATTCATGGGACACAGATTAAATTTACCTTAAAGAATTTAACAGAAGGGTATCTAACGCACAGCATGTTAATGAAGGGGGATAGTTCTTCACATTGTTCGTTGGAAGAAACTTTGAAATGAACAACCGAAACGCCTGAAATTTCGAGCACATTTTCAGTTAGACAAGAAATTGTAGAGTAAAGAAGAAAGAAAAAGGTAAGCCTCAAGGAACAAAAGGAATTGAACTCACAAGGAGATGATATAACAGCTCTGAACTTATCAAGACTAGAAACTTCTTCTACTTCACCATCAAACTTCTTGTTGTGGACACCCTCTCCGTAAGACTTCTTCAATGCAACTTGGGCTCGGTGTAGAGATTCAGCGACTTCACTGTCCCCAGGACGTTCCCTCCTCAAGACCTCGTAGTCTCTCACAGCCTCCACCCACCTCTCGAGCTGTTCCATCCATCCGATAAATGTTTAGATTTTTGCGATTATTTTTTAATAGGAGTTACTGAATATCAAAAACTTATTACCCGAAATCCTATTTTTTTAGAACGAGTTGAAGGGGCGATTCAGGTGAGATCCAATGTAGATCCAACTTTCTATTCACTCGTGGGATCCGGGCGGTCCGGGAGGGACCACCACGGCTCCTCTCTTCTCGAGAATCCATACATCCCTTATCAGTATATGGACAGTTATCTCTCGAGCACAGGTTTAGGTTCGGCCTCAATGGGAATTAAAAGGAAATATTTTCTCCATTTTTGTTATAGCCATTGCAGCCGCTGAAGCAGCCATTGGACCAGCTATTGTTTCGTCAATTTATCGTGACAGAAAATCAACTCGTATCAATCAATCGAATTTGTTGAATAAGTAGTTTGAATGATCAGTAGTAATATGAATGATAAGTAGTATTATCCAATAAGAATAGATGCCAAACACTTCAACAGACATGAACAAGAAGAATTGATAGAGCAAAGCTCAAAGCAACTAAAATTTTACCTTTGCATTCGAGACAGCCCTGCGAAGAAGTGCCTTGGTGTAGTTTGGCTGAATCTTGAGCGCTCGGTTGCAATCCTCAACCGACTTTTCCCATAGGCCCAGCTTAGACCAGCAGACTGCTCTATTGCAATATAGGACAGAGTTGGAACTATCGTATTCAAGGCCCTCACCATAAGCCGAGCAGGCTTCAGCAAATCTCCCAGAGCTAAAAAGATCATTACCACGAGAACGAGCCCCGGCCACCATTTTCACGATGTTTAACATCCTCGCAACTTCGAGATTGCTGTAATCAACTAGGCCCGCCTTCTCCGCTGCTGCCACGGCATTCTCAAACCTGCAAGAAATCTACAACGCATTCTTACTTGTCCCAAATCAATTCCCACTTTGCTTTTGAAGCTCATATTGCTTTTGAAGCTTATACCTTCCTAATGCCATCTCCACTTGGGCCCGAACAAAGAGCACATAAGCTTCCACAACCATGCCAACGAACTTCGCCTGCAAGCAGGAAGAAGGGTATTCTTCAAGCTTGTGAATGTTTGACAGGCACAATTCCGAGTCTTCAAGTTGATGGAGCTTCAAAAGAGCATCCGCTTTACAAGATAAAAGCTGCAAAATTTCCCATTCTATTTAACCGAAATAGTCTTGAAAATTTTGTTCAGACAATCAAAATCAATCAGAAGCCAAGAGACTCATGAAACAAGTTTTTCTACCTGAGGAGATGAATCCGCCCCAACCGCCATGGCAGCGTCGGATTCCCTTAGCACGCCTTTCCAATCACCGAGCTTCCGGGCATCGGCGCATTGCTTCAAATGCTTCTCCAGTGACTTCAACTTCTGCAACTCTGATTGATCCGGCTGTTGCCCGGGAAAACAGAGGTGGCACCTGGCATTTTCAACCTGCCCAAAGCTGTAAAATAGTTCGGGTCAATTGGTCACCAAGATAGCTCCCCATGAATCTTCCTGATCTTGCATCCATTATGCATTATTCTAAAATGTCCATTGAGAGCCCGAAAAAAGGCAAAAACCGAAGAGAACGATGGCCAGCAAATGAGATTATCTATCACATTCATCAAAAAATAGTAATAATAACTACAAAAATATATATTTTTGTGTCTGTATATATATATATATATATATATATGTTTAGGCATTCCCCAGAAAACATGAGCGAATAGGAAAAAAGCCAGTAGTTTTGGGAGACTCACCGGAGATACAGAGAAGCCAGCCTCTGGTGGGCCCTGCCATAAGCAGGCTCCAACCTGACGGCCTCCTCGCACTCCCTCACGGCCTCCCACAGCCTCCCCAGAGCCGTCAGCGCCGCAGCCCGATTGCTCCGGAACGCCGCATTCTCCGGCGACAGAGATATCGCCCGATCGTACATCGCCAACGCCTCCGCGAAATTCCCCCTCCGGTAACACTCGTTCCCGGCCTTCTTCACCTCCTCCGGATCCGAACTCGCCGATTTCCCACCCGAATTCCCTTCCCTCCCTCCTCCTCCCCCGCCGCCGCTGCTGCGCATGATGTTCCCGTGGCCGTATTTCCCCGTCCCGGAGCCCAACACGTCCGTCTTGCTCGCCGCTCTGCTCCCCATTCCCGTCTTCAGAACCTTCCCCGACGGACAGATGTTCCCGCTGGGAAACAGATTCGCCGCAGAGCTCGAGAAAGACGACGACGACGAGGAAGTCGCGCCGTTGCCGGAACCAGCACCGCCGCCTCCGCCATTGCTGAAGCTTCCCCCGGCGTAGATCAATGGCGGTCCGGCGGAAACCGATCTCCGGTGACCGGGCTTGAAATTCTGAATTGCCGGCGCGGATCGGCTCGGGCTTGTCTCCGACGACAGCTCCCCCGAGTGGTGGTGGTTCTTAGCGTTACTAGGCTTGCCGGAGACCGAACCGGAAGAGCTCGAACTGCTACTGGAAGTGGTGGTCACTACGTTACCGTTGTTCACCGACGACCGAGCCGCCATTAACGGCGAAACTGGCGAGTTCAGATCGAGTTCCTTGAAGTCCGGCTTATTGTCGCAACTCAGCGAGTCGCGGAATCGGTTCATGAGTGAAGACTCGAACCCCATTTCTTGTTTAGATTTCCCGGCATTCGCCATTTCTCTCCCGGGAATCATAAAAATACGTATAACAGAAAATAATAATAAATTTAAGAAAACAAACAAAAGTAAAAAAAAAAAAAAAAAAAAAAAAAAAACTGTTCTTTTATATCTGTATCATGGAAAATAAAAATAAAAACCGAAAGAGAAAAAAATCTAGTTCACTGGAGTTCCTAAAGAATGTGAGGGAACTCAAAGTACAAGAAGAAGGAGAAGAAGAAGAAGACAGAAGAATACGGAAAAAGAGAGGCTGCGAGGAAGACACATAGGAAGTCAGAAAACACACTCAAAAGAAAAACGAGAAAAAGAAAAAGAAGAGAAAACTGGGAATCCCGTGATGTAAATGAAGCAAGCAAAGAATTTTGATTTTTTTTTTTTTTTTTTTTTTTTTTTTTTTGGTAATAGCTTTGCAGCTTCACGAGAGAGATAATATCGGTGCCTCTCTCTCTTAACTACTTTCTCCTCTGTTGTGCTATTTCTCTCTCTTGCGATTTTTTTCCTTAAATTAAATCATTTTTAGGAAAATTATGTAATTCTTTATGGTAATGTACTAGCACTACACTTGAATTGTGGTAAATGGTTTTTTTTAATTGAAAATGACAATCTCTTTTCTCTCTCTTTTTTTTTTTAAATAAACATAACAAGTACACAAAAATAACTTCTTACGAGAAGGAAGAATCAAGTTTACCTTTAAATAAACCTTATTAAGTTATAATTTTTAAATAATTACTGACTAAAAGAGAATTTGTGAATACTTATAAGCCATTTGAAGTCATCACTCTCCGTTGATGTGAGACTTGCCAAGTGACTATCAGTTTTTTTAGTAAACATTGCAAGCACACACAAAAAACTTCTTACGGGGCAAATCGACTATAAGGACCTCCAGGAGAAAGAACTGTATAGACTTATAAATAGACTTTACTAAATTACAATTTTCAAATAATTACTGATTGTCAGAGAACTTATAAGCACTTATAAGCTAACCTAGATGGCTTTGTCTAACTTGATGTGTTGTAGATATTAAATAGTACAACCAAAGTTAATTGAATTGTGGACTTGCCATGGGAGTGTTCGAATTTTTTTTCCTCTCTCTCTCTCTCTCTCTCTTTTCTTTTTTTAAAGCAATGTTATGTTTGCACATGTTCATAAGTTATAGGACATAATTTCCACTACTATATTGAATTATTCAGTTAGGATAAGTATCTTGAATGTTTCTAAATATTCATGTTTTGAAAAATATGCAGAATCAACATTTTTTTAATATAAAAAATCATAGTTTAAAACAAAATCTTATAAAGTATATTTTTTGCAAAATCACTACAATATTTACCATTAAGAGGTCAAAATTAGAAAAATCAAAATTTCCTCTTGTGAATTAGATTCAAGAAGCATACAGTTAAAAAAATTACTACAAATAAAATTTAGTAAAGTCTTAAACATTTATTCTAAAAAAAACAGTTTTAAAAGAATTGAAATGTGATTGTAGGAATAATCTAATGGTAATTCACATAACCTTAAAAAAATGATAATTTACACATGACTTCATTGTAAAATTTAGAATTCGAATTCATCTGGCTCTAAAAAATTTAAAAATAAATAAATAAATTTCCTTTTTAATGTCCTTTTATATTTACAGCTTTAAAGAAAGCAACATAAATTGCCACAAATTGGTATTGTGGATTTTTTTTTTTTTTTGGTAACAAATTATTCGATCGGTATTGCGGATTTAATAAGGAATAAGATGTTCAATGGCATTAGAAAATTAACTTATTTCTAATTCTAATTACAAAATTAACTTATTGGCATAAATATACTTATTGAATAAATCAATAACATGTTAGGGAAAAAAAAAAAAAAAAAACTCCTAGCTAGCTGGCATTTTTCAAATAACATGGTGACCATTTTATAATTTATACGATCAATAAGGAATGACAAAATAAAATATTTATCCTTTTAGTACTCCCCCCCCCCCCCCCCCCCCCCCCCTGTTTCCACGTTGCATAAATTATTACTTAGACTCAAGTTCAAAAAAAAAAAATAAAAAAAAAACTCATACTCTCTCGCTTTCTCCTTCCTTTTATAGGTCTAATGTTACATATTTCTTAACGAAAAAGATGGATAAATTAGTTTATGTTCAAAGTTCATTGAGTTCTGCCCATCAAAAGCACAAGGACCTTTTGTTGTAAATATATATGTGTGTGTGTGTATATATATATATATATATATATTAAATTGAATGAATAAGGAAATGATAAAATAACAAAAAATTAGTCTTAAAATCTTTAGTCATTCTACGTCGACTTAAGTGCTTTCATTTGTTTTCCAAATAATTTCCAATTATTTCGTTTTTTTGTTTATATGAACTAATTAATTAGAGTCATATCTTAACTATATCAAATTAAAATATATATAATTATTTAGTAACATAAAAATATTTTATATCTACTTTGATGTGCCTCTTTATTTCTTATTTGTTATGTGCTCTGTCACTTTTGGTTGGAAATTGGCAAAATGGTGACTTTTTTTTTCTTTTTTTCTTTTAATTAAATCTCGGAGTAAGAATGGCTTACCTTAAATTAAAAAATTAAAACTAAAATAAAAATAAAAATAGAGATAGACACTCTTCTTATGTGTTGTCCTATAAAAGTGTCCTCATCAAAGGTTGTTATCCCAAGAAAATCCTAATTAAAAGCATTTAATTCTTTCTCTTTTTTTTGGGAAAAACAAAAACCCAGAAAAAAAAAAAAAAAAAAAAAAAAAAAACCACTTATGTGTAGGCTGAGCTGGTAACATTGAGGATGATGTTGGGAACCTGACCTCTCTATTAGGGAGTGTTAAGGACTGTGCTTACGTCTACTTAACCAAATTTAAAACTTTATTTCTCTTCGCGCTCTTCTATTCTTGGATATTCTCCCCCTACTTCTTGGAATTTTTTTAGCTGCCTATGCTAAAATTACCCAAGTACCCTTAACGTAGCAAATCTTTTTTTTTTTTTTTTTTTTTTTCTTTTCCCCCCTTCCTTCTTCTAAATCTACAGGTCACAAACATTACTAATTAACATGTGTAAAACTTTTGGTCCGTGCCCATCAGTTTTATTTGCATCATATATATAAAAAATATCTCCTATAAGATATTACATATCGTACGATACTTGTAACTTTTTATTTTAAAACTCTTAATAACTAATTGATTTATATATAATTTCATATTTAAAATCTTGTTACATGATATTATTCTCATATTAATAGAAAGTACAACAATAACTTAAAAATATTATATTTAAATCACCTGATTGATATAATATAATACAAGTCACGTTACAAGTGACGTATGAGAGTGATGACATTTAGAAGTTCTTCTCTATATATTTATTGAGATTTATGTTCATGTATTAATCAATGCATATAAATTTTCCCTTAAAATTTAAAAAAAAAATTTAATATGTTTCTTATGTACATTAACTAGCTAATTGCGTTAGTGTGAAAGTCCACTAAAATTTGCTGGAAATTTTACCATTTGTACCATATTATCTAGCAAGGAAAATTTTGTCGAAATGTAAACGGTATTAACTAAAAGGTTGGTCATGGATCCATAAAATCTTTTAATCTTATTTTTTTTTTAAAAAAAAAAACTATTAATATTATGGTTATTATTATTAATTTGGGTAGAAGTAATGAAAACTTGCTTTAACTAAAAGTAACATACGAAACTTGAACACTAAAACTTTGACATTTCGATGGACAACTAGAAGTCCTTAACTGTTCAAGCAATTTTGAGGGGGCACATCACCAGCCTAACTAAAGCAATGCAATTTTACAGTCTAATGTCTTAAAAGCAATTTCTTTGTCTTTGTTTAAGGAGATTTGTTGCTTTTGCGATCAACCATGCCCTACAAAGTCATCCTAAATCTAATGCCTCTATGTCAACTACAAACCAATCGGCCCCATTAATGTTAATCCTGTGCAAAACATCTACACATTGCTATTAATTAGGAAAAAAGAAAAAAGAAAAAAAAAAAAAAAAAGTTTACCCCTAGTTGAGGGGATTTAAATACATAACGATAATGCTATTTCAATTATTATTTTTTTAATATTTAAAGTGAACTATATAGATCTCAACCTTAAAATACATGTGAATGTGATATATTATTTCTGCAACTGCAACCACAATTGTCATTTTATTGTGAAATAAATATGATAAGACTCCGTTTTAAAGAACATCAAATCTCTAGTAGAAATCATTGTTCTGCATACACTTTTTGTGAGAATTTATAATAAAATAACATATTTACAAAAATTGAAATAAATAAATTACATATTTACGAAATTGTTAAAATAAATAGCACATTTGCTATTAATAAATTGTAAGTAAACTATAATTTATTAACTTCTAATAGAAAAAACTTACTTATAAATACGATACTTACTTCAATAGTATTGTAAGTAAATAGTACTATTTTCCACTTTCTCTTATTTTAATTATGATGATAAGATTTTGTCAAGATCTTACAGTAAAAAAAAAAAAAAAAAAAAAAAAGTACACTATTAAAAAGGAGTACCTACAGTAGAATTTTTTTTAAAAAATTTACTAATTTGATTTTTTTTTTTTTTTTTTTTTGGTGTCATGAAATTGAAGGATAGAGAGGTCAATTTTATTTATTGATTTATTTTTTAAAAGTAAAAAGGGTGAGATAGTAGGGGGATTGTTATTTTTTGTTCTAAAAAAAAAAAAAAAAAAAAAAAAAAAAAGGGGAGTGAGAGTGAGTGAGGTATGAGTTGGAGACCGAAGCAGCTGGCCATGTGCAGAGTGCCGTGCCAGCTGGGCCATTCAGAGAACCCTATGAAGCATCTTTCCCAGCGGCTTCCAGCTAATCAGCTTCAGCCGCCAATTTCATCTCTCAGCTAGCGCATTCGGCTCCACCAAATTCACCTTTGAGCCTAGTCAAGCCGAGTGACATTGATGTTGACAGCTGAGGAACATCCACGCTCATCTCTCCAATTTTCCACGTCACTACCCCCCCCCCCCCCCCCCCCCCCCCCCCCCCCCCCCCCCCCCCCCCCCCCCCGGCCCTTTTTTCACCACACTCAGCCTCATGTGCAAATTTATAATTTTACAATATGTCAAATTACTCCAGTATTTAATTTCATGGTTCAGTTAAAAATAAAAATGAAGGAGCATTTTGTGTTAGTATGTTTAAAACAATTCCTATAAATAAGATATAATTTTAATTATTGAATTAAATTTGAGTAAGATTATATTATAAAATACTAATTTTATTGAAACTTAATAGTTAACAAATTGTGTTAAGTTGATAGTGTAATTTCTTTATACTCTATAAAAAGATTCTCTTAAAATAAAAAGGGTGGGAAAAAAAAAAACAGATTTAAACCGACTAAACCGACATTTTTAATTAGGTTTAATTTGCATTTTTTTTTTCCCTTTCTAGAATGAGGTCTTTTTTATTTTTATTTGTTTTATTTGTTTTTGTTTTTGTATGGGAAATTAGTGTATGGACTCTCTACCATGACTTGCTAATATACATAGTGCTCCCCACACAGTGCTTATTTGGCACTCTGTGTTTTCCATCATGTGCCTAGCACGTTCAAACGTAGTTGTCAATTAGTTGGCTATTTTTAAGAACCAAAATGTAGTCAGAAATCTCTTCCAAATTAATCAAGCCTCTCGCCATAGTTTTAATTTGTATGGAGTTCATCTATTCATTAGTTTAGGGGGTGTTTGGTGTGTAAGTTTGAGTTAAGATTTGTAAGTTTAAATAGTAAATTTTTTTGAATTTTTTTGAATTTTCAGAAAAGACAAACAAATTTTTGGGGAAAAAGACAAAAAAACATGATGAAAAAAGTACAATTTAGTTTAAACAGAGTTTTTTGCCAAACAAAGCCTTAGAATTTATTAATTGCTGACAACTTATTAGAAAATCATGTGTGTAAATATCTTGTTTAGGGAAATGAGGTAAGTGTAAACAAATGATTTAAGAAAGTTTAGCGAATGTTTGAAGCACTAATTACACAAATAATGAGATTACAAACATGTCTAATTGATAATTCTATACCTTATTTATATATTTATATATAATTATATAAGAGGTAGTTCGAGATTTAAGGTTGAATAGGCGCTTTTTATGAAAGAAAAATGGATATAATTTTTTTTTTCTTTTTCTTTTTAAGAAGATACAACTCCTTTAAAAGATAATGGGATTTGAGTTTGTAGTGTAGAATAATTATTTCGATAGGCTAATATTAGGTAGTTTAGTTAGCTCCCTCCATTGGAAAAAGAAAGAGGGTGACTAATTAATTAAGCAAGGTTTGGAGGACCCCAAATCAAATTTCCAAAATTAGAATGTGATTAGCCCATAATGATGGCGTCCAAATCTTTTTAGGTGCATAAGAGTAGGACTAGCATCTAGGTCCAGCCTTACAAAGGCAATTTTGTTAATCATTTCCCTTTCTACCAACCAAAAAAAACAACCTTCAAAAAAAAAAAAAAAAAAAAGCAACTTGTTTATCCGAGGCAAAGAATACTGGCAAAAGGTCGAGCCTAACAGGAAAACCCTACACAAATTACCACCCTTTTACAAAATAAATAAATATAAATAAATAAATGAATTTGTTACATCACAAAAAAAGGATGGCCTAATAATTAAAGTTCAACTGACAAAAGTCGACTCGTTGTAACAGTTTTATTTTTTTATTGTATGGTAAATAATTAAAGGTTGTTTTGGATAATATCTGAAAATGATATTTTAGAGATTAAGTTGAAAATATATATTTAAGGGAAATTTTTTTGAAAAAATACTATAATATAAAAAATAGTGTAAAAATTTAAAATGTGTTTGAAAAAAAAAATACAAAATAGATTTTATCTTGTTCATTCCTTCCCTATAAGTATTTTGACATAAAAATTATTTCATTCTTATTTAAAATGAGAAAGTTACGGATTTTTAAATTTTGAATTTTTTGAAAATGAAAAGAAAGAAAGTTTAATATAAAATTAAAAATTAAAATTCATATGATAAAATGGCATTTAGAGATAGCACTCCAACCATGTCCTAAAATTGTTTCATCAAACAGACATTAATTTTAGACTTGATTATGACCTTTGGTTTACGTTAATGTTTTTTTGCTTTTGAAATGCCTATCAGTGATGTTAAACGTAAAGCCACTGCAAACACATTTAAGGAAGCCCGTATTAAAATTGGTCGACAAGTCAGTATCTACTTTTTTTTTTTTTTTTTTTTTTTTTTTTTTTTTGGACAATCCTAAATCAACACCAAAACGTGTAATAAACTTTTTTTTTTTTTTTTTTTGCAATTTTCGTAGATCAGCCCTTTAGTGTAAAGCCGAACTCTTTTTGGCACATTTAATTTGTTTATCTTTTTCAAAAGCCACTTTAGGTTAGAGAGAAGGACACAAGTAGAGGCTAGGGATGCACTTAAAAACCGCAAACTCATCCTGCCCACCCCACAGGCTTGCACTGCCCTTATGATCGGATCCGCATCATACCACTTCAGATATGAACGGGACGTGCAAGTAGAATCTACATTTGTAAGCGAATGGATCTGTTACGGGTGGTCGTTTAATTTTTTAGACAGTTTCAGGTTTTAATCCGTCATGTCTGTTTATTTTGTATAAAATAATACACATTTTATATTTTTCATTTCTTTTCACTCAATCTTGCGTTTTGCACTTTAGTATAATAAAAATCGAAGAAGAAAACAATGTTGATTGTCAGGGGGAAAAAGATGCAAAACCAAGTCGACTTGGAGGACACTTTAAGGCATGGACTTTTGGAGAAACCCACTATTAATTGTTTTTCTTTGGTATAATCATGTAACATATAAGCACCCAACGGGACTTTTTCTTTCTTGCTTGGTGAATCCCAGCAGTATAATCATATAAGACAAGTAGAGAATACAATATATGTATATAATACATATATATATATATATATATATCCTACACATATATTCTTCATGTCATGTGTTGGCCACAAACTAAAGACTACGTTATCTACATATGACTCTGCCGGATATTCTATTATAAGTTGCACGCTTTGATTAGCTAGCTAGACTAATTATATGGGATCCAATGTTTTCAATTACCTTAAAAACTAATGAAAATGTGATGGTTGCAAATATGATTTAGCGATAATTTTATATTTGATTTTTATTATAAAGTGTAGAGATCGACTCTTACAATCTAAAATAAAATTAAAAAAATAATTGAAAATGTGTTCCCGATAACGTGTTAGGATGATACATTGTAAGTGGTGTATAATGTCCATAATGAATGGTGGTATAAAATTGGGGGATAAAAAAGTGAGTGAAGAATATAAATTATTTGCACACACACACATATATATATATATATTCACTTGAAAAATTTTGAGCATCTCCAGGGTGAGGATGTGAGGAGAGAGCCCCATAGGTCATTAAGGTTCATCCTCAATTTAACAACCCGACTCACTAGAATAAGTTGTATATTTATTTACATTTATTTACATTGTGCTCCATATGTATATGTATGTGGTATAGTACTACACAAAACCAAGAAGAAAAATATGCCTAGCGATTTTTGTGACCAGTTTTTCACACCAGTAAGAAAGATAGTTGATGTGGTTGCAAGCAAGGTTTAATAATAATTAGATCTTTGATTTTATTATAAAGTATAGAATTCAAATCTCCTACCCCACATTAAAAAAAGAAAAAAAAAGAAAGAAAGAAAAAAGAAAAAAAGGGGGAGATGGTCTTAATAATGCAATATAAAGGCATAAATTTGACTTGGAGGCGACCTTCATTTTGCAAACAGATATTTCACATTACGTATTTAATTGATACAGCTAAGGAAATATAATTATTTACTGTTAAGTGGGGGGTTTAGTCAACTAACTAGTTCTTAAGGATTTAGTCAGCTATAATAACTATCTTCTCTCTTTTATTTTATTTTATTGGGAATCAAAATATTTTAGCTTGACTTAATAAGGAGAGTTTCCATTACAATATTCTTAATGATGCATTCAACTCATGGGATCATGAGCTATAGAAAAGTTATGAGAGATGAACATTTAAGATTCAATGAAGGACAAGGCCACCTATAATATTATATTGAATTGAATTTATCATTGGCAATGATTGGTAGTTGATAGATTTAGAACCCAAAGTATGATATGAAATTAAAATTTCTCAACTAGTTATACAAATTGACAGAATTCTCTCTATACTCCAATGACAGAATTGACGTCGAGAAATTGAGTTATTTTTACAAATGATCTTTGAATTATACCTTCAATTTTTATTATTGGTTCCTAGTTTTTTGTTTTAAACGTCACCGTACCTCAACTTTTATGTTGTTATGTAAATAGTCCATCTGTCAATAAGTAGTCAAAAATTGGATGGAAAAGAATTCTATTATGGAGATTTTGGGGGCCACTAAAAAAAAAAAAAAAAAAAGCATTTCTAAAAAAACAACCCTCACTTTCGGTGGTGGAACCAATATCACCGGCACTTGGGCGACAGTTCTGAACCAGAAGGCAGTAGAACATGAAAGCGAATGAGAGGTTTCAAAAATGTTTTTTTAATGACCTTAAATAAAGAATATTTTCAAAGGCACCTTCATATAACGTTTTTCCGTCATTATTTCCTGATTATTGATGGATGGATGTGCTATTTGCATAAAATATAAAACTCGGATTGTGTGATGTTTAAAACCAAAAGTCATGGACCAACATGAAATTAGATATAACTTAATACTTTGAAATAAACATTTATACTATACAATACATAAAAGATATGATTAAACATAATAGATAAATGAGTAAAAAGATGGAAATCCTTACTCTCGTCTCTTAACTTATCATCCATGAGGTCGTATGAAAAATTTGTGATCGCTACGATTGGATTTTCTTCTTCTTGCTTTATTAAATAGTATAAATGTAAATTTTTTGAAAAAAAAAATGTAAAAAAATGCCCCCAATACACCAATAGAGAAAGTTACCGAAATAACTATCTTTTTTTTTTTCCATCTATTGACCAACATGACACAAATTTTAGTGAACTTTAGTTAATTTTTATGTTATATTAGTCTAGTATTAATTTCTTGTGTTATGTTAGTGTAATGGTCTTTAAATTTGTGTCCTCTAAATACTTTCTTCGTGCAATATTAAAAAAAAAAATAGAGAAAATTACCCAAATAACCATTTTTTTTAATTATTTATTGAGCAGTAAAACACAAATTCCTTTATTTTGACCAACATGACATAAACTATAATTTATTTTAGTTTAATTTAATATCATATTAATCTAATATTACTTTTTTATATCAAATTAATATAATAATCTTTAAATTTATGTTATTATGATATTTTTCCCTATTAAATATGAGTTTCTCGGCCGAAAAGTTACAGGCCAGTCCAACTCATGGGGCGACAACCCAGCAAAGGGCCTTCTATGTTCTTCATTTACCTTGCCCGAAATTGTAATTAAAAGCCTTACTTCTCTAAATCGCCCTATCCCATCCAAGAATGTCACAAATGCTACTATTTCAAAACCTCTTGACATTTTTTACATGAGTTTTGGACACTTTACTTCTTTGCCACCCAAAAGTACTAGTCAAAAGTCAAATGATATTGGTCAAAGGTTAGCATGATTTGCTTTACTCAAATTATCTATATTAATAAGTGATGGGGCTCTTTTATAGTGGTTGTGCTGACGTAGAGGGTAGGTGTTTGTGGCCTCCTTCCATTGGTCCAGCTGGTATCTAGTTAGCATCGAGGGAATGTGTTGCCGGAAGTATCGTGAGCTACGTTGGGAGGTCGAACACCCGAACAACCAGTAGGTGTGTTCGTAGTGCTCTCTTTTGCAAGCCACAATATTGGCCCCAACTGGGACGAGCTAAACCCGGATGATCCTGAGGAAGGCAGTTCCGAGGACGACACCCGTTGCGATTCCGACCCCATGTGGATGAAGACTTCTCAATGAAGGAGATCTTGAGATGAACATATGGTGTGGAAGAGGAACATGAGTAGTTTGTGGAGATATATTTTTGGTGAATAGAAGGTTTGTTTGATGCTTAGTTTGCAGGTTTGGACCTGTGGTCTTGTTATAATTAGTGAGTGATGTCTGAAATGTAGAGTGCCTAGGGATGGCTCTGCACTTCAGGTGTTCCTACGTCACCGGAATGATCTAATTAGAGAGGGTCTTCCATTTTGGTTGTGAATATTAAATGAAATGTGAGGCATATGGTTTCTAATAATATTTAAGAGGCTGAAGGAAATATGTTCTAGAGTATGAATAAATGGTATTGAAGTGACTACATACTTTGGAATGTCTATTCCAGAGGTTATCCGCCATCGAAGTTGTTGTCGAAAGGTATTGTGTATTGAGAGGGTATCCTCTCTTGGCCGAGTAAGGTGAGTGAAAGGTAGCATAGATGGTTGCTGGTAGTGCTAAGGGTGTCGATGGATGTATGTTTAGAGTTGGAATGAATGGAATCAAAGTGATTTCACACTTAGGAACGCCTATTCCAGAGGTTCTCCATAGTCGGAGTTGTTGCCTAAAGTTATGGTGTGTTGCAGAGGGTATCATCTACTGGCCATTTGTTATGGGTGAGGAATTGTGAGAGAAATGCTACACTTGTGATGGTGGTTGTGATGGTTCCATGCTTCAGATGCGCCTCCATCAAGGAGTCGCCCGAGATAGAGAGGGTCACCTCTCTTGGCCGGAAATGGTGAGTGAAAGGTAAATTGGTTGTCATAAGTGTTGAGAGAATATGGGATCTGATGGACTTTGATGATATGTTTATGGAGTGTCAATAGTGGGGTATTTATAGGCTAGAGATGAGTTTGACGATAACTAAGAGCTTCTAGTTTGGTTTGAAGGTTTTTCATTTGGAGATTCTTGTTGAGGTTTCTCCAGCCATGGTTTCCCTCTCATTCAATGAATGGAGTGTTGCAAGAGGCGGGAGAACTCTTCCACAGACCATTTGAACTTGGTCAAAGAGAGTTATCTTAGTAAAGATGCCTAGGGAAGCTAGTTGAGTGGCCATTATGCTACCTTAGGTGGACGTTTTTGGGCGCTTTGGAGGTGAAGATCATTTTCAGTAGGGGATGCTTTGTTTGGACTAACCATATTAAGTTAAGTATTTTGGGGTATTTTTAAGGTTCTGCACAACCCATATTATTCTAATTTCTCGTAAACTCAAAGCCTCCTAAGTCGGACAAGAGTCTAATTGGACAGAATAAATGGGCCCATTTATGTTCCTTGGCCTTTCAAACCACAGTCCACTCAAAGATCTCTAAAACGTGACTTGGGTCCATGTATCGCTTTTGGCCCACATTGCAAGATGTGGGTTAAGCCTAAACCATATCAA
Organism: Ficus erecta; assembly: GCA_008635985.1. Classification (NCBI taxonomy): domain Eukaryota; kingdom Viridiplantae; phylum Streptophyta; class Magnoliopsida; order Rosales; family Moraceae; genus Ficus; species Ficus erecta. Next base: position 112,123 of record BKCH01001475.1, read on the forward strand.
ATTTTGGCCATCAACGTTATCCCACTTGATTGTATGGCCATGCATCGAAGTGAGATGGCCGAGACAATCAATCTTTCTTGTCCCGAAATTTGCACGTAGAGTTGTTTATCATTAAAAATGCGTGCAGGAGTGGCTACGTCGGTAATTTTCTCAAAATGATTCTATGAGCAGCATCCCACCTCTTACACTAGCGGAAAAACCCACAAAAAAGTCCAATTAGAATATTTGGTATAAACTTTATAAACAGTTTCTACATATATATATATATATATTTATTTATTTTGGGTGATAGAAATTCAAAAGTTTTTACATTTTATGATAGAGTGATTATTAGAAACATCTTTAGGATATCTGTGATCATAATTTAATGAACGAACTAATATAGGTAAAATAACTCTGTTTCACCTATAATATTCGTGCATATTTCGTGCATTAATTAACTGAGACATACAACAAGAACAATTATAATTATTTTTTGAACGTAAGAGCAGTAGTAGTGTGTAAGACTATTATCTTAAACTTACAGAACGAAGCAAATGCAAAACTGGTCCACATAACATTTACATTTATCTATATTTTGAGGCACACATTTTATGATTTTATATAAAGTACAATAAATTGAACTAACCAAAAGGGTCCATCCAAATTAGACCATTTTTTTTTTCCTTCAAATAAATTAAAAATATAACAGCCCAACTTTTCAGGCACGAAGAAATGTATGGCAGATTGTTCTCCAAGGCACGAAGATAATAAAATGGAGACAAAAATCCAAAAATATTATATAGTGGTCATTAATTGTTAAATGGACGAAATGCAACAATTGTCACGGTATAAATACCACAACCCAACCTTAGATTTCATCACACCATTCCTTCATACAATCTACTTATATATTCAACCATCACATCCCATTTTATTCCTTATCAAAAAAAAAAAAAAAAAAAAATCATGGGATTCAACAACAAATGCCTATACTTGCGTTTGGCCTTGATCGTCCTATTGGGTTCTTTGGCTTACAATATCGAAGCCACATCTCGCAATCTCCAAGACGCGTCCATGCTCGAGAGGCACGAGGAGTGGATGGCACGCCATGGAATCGTCTACGAGAACGCTGACGAGAAGACAAAGCGTTTCGAAATATTCAAGGAAAATGTAGCACGTATTGAAGCTTTCAACCGAGCTGCGAACAAACCTTACAAGCTTGGCGTCAACAAGTTTGCGGATCTTACAAACGAAGAGTTTGTGGCGTCGAGAAACAGGTTCAAGGCTTATGTTTGCGAGTCCCGACGATTGAGTGGTACTCCTTTTAAGTACGAGAATGTTACTTCTGTTCCTAAATCTTTGGATTGGAGAAAGAAAGGAGCTGTCACGCCCGTCAAAGATCAAGGTCAATGCGGTAAGATTTATTATGACTTAATTACTTGACTGATTACAAATGTTGACTTAAAAAAGAACACATTTGTTTGGTGATCAAAATCATTCCTAACCTCGTACTGCACAAACAATACATAGGATGTTGCTGGGCGTTTTCAACAGTGGCAGCCACAGAAGGAATCACGAAGCTATCATCGGGGAAGCTGATCTCTCTATCTGAGCAAGAGCTGGTCGACTGTGACGTCAAGGGCGAGGACCAAGGCTGCAACGGAGGATTAATGGATGACGCCTTCAAATTCATACAGCACAATGGAGGTATCACCACAGAAACCAACTATCCTTACCAAGGTGTGGATGGAACCTGCAACGCCAAGGAGGAAGCCAACCATGCAGCAAAGATTACAGGATACCAAGATGTCCCCACAAACAGCGAGAAGGACCTCGTCAAAGCCGTCGCCAATCAGCCCGTCTCGGTGGCCATTGATGCCAGTGGGTTCGCGTTCCAGTTCTACTCGGGCGGCGTCTTCACCGGAGCATGTGACACGAACTTAGACCACGGAGTTACGGCTGTGGGATATGGGGTCACCCAGGACGGGACCAAGTACTGGCTGGTGAAGAACTCTTGGGGAGCGCAATGGGGTGAGGAAGGCTACATAAGGATGCAGAAAGATGTTGATGCCAAGGAAGGACTCTGCGGGATAGCCATGATGGCTTCTTACCCAACTGCTTGATTCTTGTAAATCATATCAAAATATCCTGTATTATTATATCTTATCTCTTACGTAATGATCTTATACTTATAGTACTTCAAAAATACAAGTGAGTCTTGCCATTCTCATAATTCTTTACGACGACTTTTGCTTTTCTTCTTCTTGTCAAAAAGGAAAAAACTGCTCAACCCGACAGGATGAGTTGAGTGAGAAACTGTCCGACTCAACCCAACGGAGTTGAATTATGGTGCTTACTTGAAAAGGATCACGAAATTTAGCCAATATTATAAGCTACTAAATATCTAATATCATTATCATCCCAAAAGTACCACGAGAACATTCACTAGGTCCTTTTTATTCTGCAGAAAACAACATACGGATACAAAACACAACCAAACATAAATAAAGTACCATCTCCCGATTCAGCTAGAAGAGTCTTTTAGCACACGACTAGATTCGGTCCCTCTCAAACATAATTGCCTAAACAAAAAAGGGTTCTTCAGCTTTAATTCAGCTCGACTTGCGCAACTCTGGCCTCACGAAATCAGCATCTTGGGGCACTGAAATGTCGACGGAGGGTCTCAGTTGTGCACATACTTCAATGGCTCCATGAACTGGATCAGACAGGAAGTTGCTGAGGAGATCCTGGTTGATGGGCGTGCCATTGTCCACTGCAACCAAGGCCTGCTGAGTAAGGATGTAATCAAAGCGGGGAGCCCATTTCCTTGATCCCAAACGAGCAGTTGTTGAACAATTGTCAACCATGAAAGAAACTCCACGAGCATGCATGAAGGGGTTCAACGAATCCACGGATTCGATCACACTTTCGTTGATGATTTCTGAGTATGAGTGCCCTTTCTTCCTCAAGATCTCAATCTGGAACATCATGTTACCAGGGAGAAAATGATTAGATATATGAAGTGAAATCATGATACAATCTAAAAATCTCTTATCATAAGAGCATCCTGCAAGCAATTAAAAAGGCGAGGCTTAATTATTTATGTAAAGGCCCCACGAGTTACAAGTAGTAGAAAGGAACCGACCATTTTATCTTAAAGCATCATCACTTAATGCTTGTTAAAATAGGCACAAAATTATCATAGCATCTCAAAGGGAAATTTTTACCTGGGCCATCATCAAAGCAACATAAACACCAGCCGTAAAAGGGTACAATGGTCCTAGATCACCAGCAGGCCGGATTGATCGTACCCTCTCGCCAACTTTCCACATTCTTGTCTGATCAATATTACCCATGGGGAAAGCTGGTAAGCCCTCCTTTTCCTGAATTGAAAGGCATTTACCAGAATCAATTGAATGATAAAATAGATATAGAACAACTTCAAAGCAAAAAATGATAATAACTCAACACCAATGTAAAGCATTAACAGCCATCCAAGTCCAAAACTTGGACAGAATAAAATTTTCAACACTGTTAAACAGTTGGATTAGATTAGTGTAGACATACATAAAATCGGCGCCCAGCCAAGACAACACTGCGGATCTCACTACCACTGGCAACATCTTCGTAACACTCGTACAAGATGTCCATGCAAGGATAATATGAGGCACTATAAGCAGCCTCGAATTCCTTTTTGCCTTCTTCAGACAAGGAGTTGAATACAGCCAACATGCCCTGTTAAAGGTCACAGTAGTACGGTAATGGTCAAATTCAGAATTCTCACACACCCGCAAGCACAAATACTAAACATTCACCCAAGGACGCAAAGTAGAACAATATTTCAGACCCTGGGATGTTTAGTACTGCTTTGCAAAGTTAACATTGATTCCAAAAATTAAGCATCACACTACCTTAGTCGAGATGGTTTTTGATATGATTCCAGTGATACACTCAACAGTGTTCTTGTAAGCCAGATCTTCACTCATTCCGTTTTCAGTGTACCTTCTAAACAGGGACTCCACAATACCGTGAACAGCTCCAAGTAAAATGCCTATCAACCATAGCAGTGTCAGGCATCCTATGTAGTGCAAAAAAGTAAAAAACAAAACGAAAATAATAAACAAGGGATGAAATAAAGCAAATTACCTCGCTCGCCAAAGATGTCACTCCTGTACTCCTGCTCTAGTGTGGTGGCAAATGTGAAAGGAGAACCAAGGGCAACTGACCATCCCAACGCCACATCAGTGGCTCTACCATCAACATCCTGTATGGAAATTCATCAGTAACTAGAGACCAGTCAAATAAAACAAGGTAACACAAAAGTAGGGGACGGTAATAGACAGGAAAGGCAGAGACAGAGAGAGACAGCACACCTGGTGAACAGCAAAACTGGAATTAATTCCGGCACCATTTATCTCTTTTCCTTGGACATAAAGCCTCCTTACGGAAGGACCCATACCCTTCGGACAAACTGCAATCACACTGATGTTCTTGGGGAAATCTATTCCTACCGACTGCAAGTGGCCCAAAAGAAAACCATGGGAAAGCCCAAGGATGCTGTTTGGCTTCATGTGGGAAAAGATTTTCTCATGGTTATCAGCCTGCATCGTACCATTAGGTTACATCCCTTTCATCAAAAAACTCGCAAGCAAAATCAATCATCCAATCCCAAATTCCAACATTATCATAATCAATCATATCAAAAGAAAATGCATACTACATTCACCACGTTAATGTTTCAGCCAACATTTTCAAAAAAGTCAGAAAAAAAAGGGGTAAACAAAACAGACCTGTGCAGAATCAGAAATGAGCAGCAAAACAAGATCACTGCCTGAGATTGTTTCATAAATGTCACCCAGAGTCCCATTCTCTTCTGAGAAACCAGCAGAACGAGCTTCAGCGAAAGAGCGGGATCCCTTCCTCAATCCAATCTATAAAATGTAAGGCGAAACATAAGTACAGCTACATTACCCAAAAGCCGAAACTTAAAAAGATAAAGAGGGAAAAAAAAAATGTATCACCTTGACCACAATGTCACACTTTGCTTCAGCAAGAGAGTCTCTCAAATTCTGAGCTTGAGCAGGCCCCTGAACCAAAAAGTGGAAATTACATTTAAAAATTGACTCTTTGAAACCAAAATACCAATCTTCACTCCATTATAACAGCCATTATACATTGAAAAATGTACCAAAATTACCTGTCCTTAGTTTTGTCTTCCTGACGGATCAAATGCAAGCTTAACAGGATTAAATAATAGAAGCCCATTTAATCACACATTTGAACAACATCGACATTTTCAAGCCACAAAAAATAAACAACAAAATGCAAGGCCAGAACATCAAGCATTAAACATATATAAATATATATATACATATATATCATTTAATAAACAGAGAGAGAGAGAGAGAGAGAGAGAGAGAGAGAGAATTCACCTGAGAACCCCAACCAATAACGCCAATCTGCTTAATACCCTTGAACGCATCGGGCAACATAGGAAACAAATCTCTCCCTCCTCTCACAATATACTGCAACAAATACACAAACAAACAAAAACCCATCCAGGAAAAATACCATTAATCCAAAAAAAAAAACAAAAAAAAAAAAAAAAAACAAAAAACAAAAGCCCATTCTACAAAATCAGCTAAATAAACTGAAAAAAAAAAAAAAAAAAAAAAGAGTTCTGACAAAGAGAGAGCACCTCTTCATAGCCAGCGAGGTTGATCTTCTCCTTCTTGAAAACGGAGGTCTCGAAATCGAGAGGAGTAGGGGACTTGATGGCGGGCGTGGCCACCATTTGAGCTCCAAGGGCGGAGGCGGAACCAGCAATGGCAGTTCTGGCTCGGAGAGGCCTGAGGGACTTGGAGGCCACGGAGACGAAGCTCAGGGATTTGGGAGAGACGTGGGTTTTGGAAGCAGTGGACAACGACGGGGCAGAGATGGCCGGAGAGAAGGAGGAAGTAGCCGCCGCCATTGATGACAGTAATCAGAGAGAGAGAGTGTGTGCGTGTGAGCTTTTATGAAGGGGAGGGTTTTTTGAGGCAGATAGACAGACCCTTCTTACCACTACTGTTCTACTCCTTAAAATAATTTTTTTTAAAAAAAATTATAAATAGTTCTTAGGCATTGTTTTCGTCATGAGTTTAGTTTAAACTAAACTGTACTTTTTTCATCATATTTTTTATTTTTTTTCTTAAAAAATTATTTGTCTTTTCTGAAAATTCAAAAAAATTTAAAAAAATTTACTATTTAAACTTACAAATCTTAACTCAAACTTACATACCAAACACCCATTTAATAATTTTTAATAATTTTAATAAATTTTTTTTTTTTAGCGTTTTTCTCCACTGAAAAATTACAAGTAGTTCTTTTTTTTTTTTTTTTTTTTTTGCCTTTTTTCATGAGTGTACCGGGAGACATTTAAAGATAGTGTTTTGGAATTTGGATTGAAAATATAAGTTTACAGGAAAAATTTTAAAAAAATAATATGATATAAAAAATATTATAAAAATTTACGATATGTTCAAAAAATATACAAAATGATTTTTGTCTTGTTCGTCTCGTTACGAATATTTTGATTTAAAAATTATCTTACTTTCGATTTGAAATGATAAAATTATGTATTTTTAAAGTTTAAATTTTTTTAAAAATAAAAAAAATTTTGATATAAAATTAGAATTTTAAAATCGAAATGGTAAAATGACGCCCCAAACAATCCCTCGTAAAAACAATTGTTCTGAATTTTGAAACAAAAAATTGTCCTTACAAAATGAGGAATTGTGTAACAGAGTAAGATGAAAAAATGCAAGACATTCTTTTAGCCAAAAAGAATGCAAGAAATGTTTTTTCAAGTGTCATATTTTGTTATATTATTATTTTTAGTATAATTATAGGGTAATTCTACAATGACATCACTCACTTTTCCCCGGCGTAAAAATTTCTGACCATTTAAAAAAGGATAAAGATCATCTAATAAAAATACACCTTCTCAAGTATGCAAAACTCACCAACCAGATTTTAAAAAAAAATAAAAAAATAAAAAAAATGGGAAAGACGCCAGAGACGAAGACACACGAACGGACGGGGTAGAAGGGAGTCGCCGGAAGCATGCGAGTAGCCTAGTTGGATCGGAAGGTGTAGAAGACCTAAATATTTCTCGGCCGCCGATTTGGATTTGATAGGTTCGCTTTGGTGCACGGCCTGGCGGTGGGGGATTGATGGCTCGGGTGGCGATGGAGCTCAATAGCTCAGGTGGGCTCAACGTTTGGAGAAGGGCTCGACTTCCCTGCTGTGCTCTCGCCGCCGTGAGATTCGGAGGTCCAGCACGAGCCAGCGTCGACCACATCGTGAGCTCACCGGCGTCAACGAAATCGATCGGCACCATTTATCTCTTTTCCTTGGACATAAGTACAACTACATTACTCAAACGCCGAAACTTAAAAAGATTGAGAGGAAATAAAAAATGTATCACCTTGACCACAATGTCACACTTTGCTTCAGCAAGAGAGTCTCTCAAATTCTGAGCTTGAGCAGGCCCCTGAACAAAAATGGAAATTACATTTAAAAATTGACTCTTTGAAACCAAAATACCAATCTTCACTCCATTATAACAGCCATTACACATTGAAAAATGTACCAAAATTACCTGTCCTTAGTTTTGTCTTCCTGACGGATCAAATGCAAGCTTAACAGGATTAAATAATAGAAGCCCATTTAATCACACATTTGAACAACATCGAAAATTTTCAAGCCACAAAAAATAAACAACAAAATGCAAGGCCAGAACATCAAGCATTAAACATATATAAATATATATATATCATATAATAAACAGAGAGAGAGAGAGAGAGAGAGAGAGAGAGAGAGAGAGAGAATTCACCTGAGAACCCCAACCAATAACGCCAATCTGCTTAATACCCTTGAACGCATCGGGCAACAAAGGGAACAAATCTCTCCCTCCTCTTACAATATACTGCAACAAATACACAAACAAACAAAAACCCATCCAGGAAAAATACCATTAATCCAAAAAAAAAAAAACAAAACAAAAAACAAAAGCCCATTCTACAAAATCATCCAAATAAACTGAACAAAAAAAAAAAAAAAAAGAGTTCTGACAAAGAGAGAGTACCTCTTCATGGCCAGCGAGGTTGATCTTCTCCTTCTTGAAAACGGAGGTCTCGAAATCGAGAGGAGTAGGGGACATGATGGCGGGCGTGGCCACCATTTGAACTCCAAGGGCGGAGGCGGAACCAGCAATGGCGGTTCTGGCTCGGAGAGGCCTGAGGGACTTGGAGGCCACGGAGACGAAACTCAGGGATTTGGGAGAGACGTGGGTTTTGGAAGCAGTGGACAACGACGGGGCAGAGATGGCCTGAGAGAAGGAGGAAGTAGCCGCCGCCATTGATGACAGTAATCAGAGAGAGAGAGTGTGTGTGCGTGTGTGTGTGAGCTTCATAAAGGGGACGGTTTTTTGAGGCAGATAGACAGACCCTTCTTACCACTACTGTTCTACTCCTTATAATAATTTTTTTTAATAATGTTTTTTAAAAAAAATTATAAATAGTTCTTAATAATTTTTAATAATTTTAATAATTTTTTTTTCTTTTTAGCTTTTTTCTCCACTGAAAAATTATAAGTGGTTCTTTTTTTTTTTTTTTTTTCATGAGTGTATCGGGAGACATTTAAAGATAGTGTTTTGGAGTTTAGATTGGAAATGTAAGTTTAGAGGGAAAGTTTTTTAAAAAATTATGTAATATAAAAAATAGTGTAAAAATTTAGATATGTTCAAAAAATATATGCAAAATAGATTTTGTCTTGTTCGTTTCGTTGTTACGAGCATTTTGACATAAAAATTATCTTATTTTCGATTTGAAATGATAAAATTATGTATTTTTAAAGTTTGAGTTTTTTAAAAAGAAAAGATAAAAAAGATTTGATATAAAATTATAATTTTAAAATCCAGATGATAAAAATGACGCTCCAAACAATCCCTTATAAAAACAATCGTTCTGAATTTTAACAATCCCTTATAAAAACAATCGTTCTGAATTTTGAAACAAAAAATTGTCCTTACAAAATGAGGAATTGTGTAACAGAGTAGGATGAAAAAATGCAAGACATTATTTTACCCAAAAAGAATGCAATAAATCTTGTTTCAAGTGTCATATTTTGTTATATTATTATTTTTAGTATAATTATAGGGTAATTCTACAATAACATCACTCACTTTTCCCATCAATGGGGGTAAAAAATTTTGACCATTTAAAAAAGGATAAAGATCATCTAATAAAAATGGACAAAACTGTGGTAAAGACTCATTCGATACAGTCATTTTTTAAACCATAGATATTGAATCAGATGGTCTATATATTGAGGGTGCACATGATGAACCGTAGGCACCACCCATATTATAACAAAGTAAGTGAAAAAGAGGGAAAAAAAAAAAGAAGAAAAAAAAAAAAGAAAAAGCTGAAGAAGATCGTGAACGGGAAGAGAGAGAGAGGGGAAGAGAGAGAAAGAGAGAGGGGGGGTTCCCGTTGGGGGTGCCGAGGGCAGGGAGAGAGGAGAAGAGAGATAGAGGGGGTGGTCAGGGATGGGGTGGGGGCCGGCCGGCGGTATGGTCGCCGGCTTCGGGGGGTCGCCGGCGACGGCGATGGTGACGGAGGGAAGGTTGCCGGCGACGGAGAAAATAAAGGTTGAATGGGAAGAGAGAGAAAGGGAAGAGAGAGAGAGGGGGTGGGGGGGTTCCCGTCGGGGGGTGGCGCCGGTTGAGGGGGGCTGGGGTGGGGGGGCGTCGGGAGAGCTGGGGCCAGGGGGGCCGACCGAGAAGAGAGAGAGAGGAGAAAGAGAGAGAGAAAGGGGGTGGGGGGTTCCCGTCAGGGGGGGCGCCGGGCGGGCTGGGGGCAAGGGGCCGGCGGGGGTCTGGGTGGGGGGGGCGCCGGGGCAGGGAGAGAGGAGAAGAGAGAGAGGGTGTGTGGTCACCGGCGTCGGGAGGTCACCGGCGACAGAGAAGATAAGAGTGGGAAAGTTTATATGAGGTAAGGTGTGTGGTAACTATGTTACACCAACAATATATCAACTGTTCGATTAAATCTAATGGTTCAAAAAAGAGATCTACCAATAGTTACTCTGGGAGAGGCTCTACCACAGCCTCTCTCAATAAAAATACACCTTCTCACGTATGCAAAACTCACCAACCAGATTAAAAAAAAAAATCAGAAAGACACCAGAGACGAAGACACACGAACAGACGGGGGAGAAGGGAATCACCGGAAGCATGCGAGTAGCCTAGTTGGATCGGAAGGTGTAGAAGACCTAAATATTTCTCAACCACTGATTTGGATTTGATAGGTTCGCTTTGGTGCACGGCCTAGCGGTGGGGGGGTACATGGCTCGGGTGGTGATGGGGCTCAATAGCTCAGGTGGGCTCGACGTTCAAAGAAGGGCTTGACTTCCCCGTTGTGCTCTCCCTTCCGTGAGATTCGGAGGTCTAGCACAAGCACAACCCAGCGTCGACCACATCGTGAGCTCACCGGCGTCAACGAAATCGATAGGCCGAGTTGGGCTCCCACTATCTCCTCAGCCCAGAAACTGACGACCGACCTCTGCTCCGGACATTGGTGACCATAGCGCAGGTCGTGGTTTAGGCAGTGGGTTTGCAGAGGCGAGGCTGGAGATGACGTCGGTGGGTGGCCAACAAGACCCACGACCAGAGATCTTCTTCTTCTTCGTTTTTTTTTTTTTTTTTTTGTTATTTTTCAAAGGAATATTTGACTTAACAGGAAAGTGAGATTAGAAAAATGACTTTCTCAATTTCTTTTTTATTCAAAAAAAAAATACTGACTGTATTACTAATGAATATTTAATTAAAAATCATTTAAAATTTAACTAAAAGCTTTAAAAAAAACAGTTATTTTAAATCATATGGGTGAGTAGGTGAAAAAATGACCATGCATCACTCTTCCAAGCGAGTTCCTTTCAGCCCTCCTCATTTCTTCCAGAGTTACCATCCATCCCTAACTTCGTCAAGCACTCCGACGTCAATGGTCAGTCACTCTCCATGTTTTCCATCCATCAACATTCAAAAGAGCCCGCTAAAACTGCACATAGGAGCTCGGGATGTCGGAGTCATTCCTTCCGTCATCACTGCCGTCGCCACCTTCGCTATCACCACTGTCTTCGTTGTTGCCACCGCCTATGTCGCCTCAGCAGCCCTCATCGCCGCCATTGTCCCCACCTATGGGGTTTAGTGAAAATGTTGAACATGTTAAATATTTTTCAAATTTTCAATGATTCTTTTCTTCAAAATTTGTTTAATTAGTGAAATTAATTTGATATTTAGAATTTTAGGTAATGGATTGTGATTTACTGTTATGAATTTTTTTATTGTAAAGATTTTGATTGTGCAACATTGATGTCATAGTTCTTTGATATTCAGAACAAACAATAGAAAAAGGAACAACCATTAAAATGTTCCGAACGACCTTTAGTTGTTTCGTTGAAAAAATAATTTTGTTTGTTTTTTTTGTTTTTATTTATTTGTTTATTTGTTTTTTAATTAGATGTGATTGTATAATTAGGAATGACCACGAAAATAACAGGAACAATCGTGAAAAGTTATAGAACAACCGATGGGTTGTTCCATCCAAATGAGGATTTTTCTTGACTTTAGGTTTTTTTTTTTTAAATAAATGAAAAACAGAAATAACCAATTGAGTGCATTTTTTCATGTATAATTTGGCTTAAAAGCCTCGGAACAACTAGAAAAAAGGAGGAACGACAACATAAATTTTTGGACAATCATTCGGTCATTCCGTCTAAATCTTGAGTTTAATTTATTTTTTTAATAAATAAACAAAACTAAGCGATTTAAGGTCTTTTTTGGTGAATAACCAATTGAAGGTATTTTTTTATGTATGATTTAGCTCAAAAGCCTCGGAATAACCACAACAAAAGAGGAACAATCACTTAAATTTAGGGAACTACCATTCGGTCGTTCCTTCTAAATAGTGTCTTTTCTTGCTTTTTTTTTTTAAAATAAAAATAAAAATTAATGAAAATAAAACCTATTCAAAATAATTAAGTATTATTTAGCATGGATTTATCTTAAATAACAAACGAGTAATATTTTGTCTTGAAATTAACATCACTTTAACTTTAACTAATAATATCTCACTAATGTTGATGATTAAGTTATATGTTCTTACAATATTTCAAAAGGTTAAGTTAAAAGTTGATCTTTTCATGACATTTATTATTGTTAGGAGTCCAAAGCATTATGAATTTCAATGTCCAAGTACAAAAGCCTCGAAACGACATTAAAAAAAAAAAAAAAAGGAGGAACAACCACTAAAATTATGGAAACAACCATTTGATCGTTCCTTCCAAATATTTACTTTAGTTTTTTTTTTTTTAATCAAGAACAAAAATAACCTAATGAGGGCCTTTGTTTAGGTATGATTTGGCTCAAAAACTTCGGAACAACCACAAAAGAGAAGAAACGACCATAAAAATTTACGGAACAATCAGCCGATCGTTCCTTGTAAATTTTGACTTTAATTTTCTTAATAAATGAAAAATAAAATTAATCAAAAGATGGTCTTTTTTCATGTATGATTTGGTTTAAAAAGCTTTGAACAGCCACAAAAATAGAAAAACAACCGTGGAAAATTTTTGGAACAACCATCTAGTTGTTCCTTTCAATTAGTTACTTTTCTTCAATTTTTTAAAAGAAAAACAAAATTAAGAAAATTTAAACTACTTCAAATTTAATATTTGTCATATAACATGAACTTACTTCAAATAACAAACAGTGATATATTAAATCATGAAATTAACATTCCTTTATTGTGATTAGTACTATAATCTCATTATGTTGATGACTAAGTTAGATGATCATATATTATTACACAAAGTTAAGTTAAAAGTTGGTCTTTTTCATAACATTATTGTTGTTATAAGTCCACAATGTTATAAATTTGAATGAATACGTGCAAAACAAAAGAACAACCACAAAAAATAGAAGAACGACCATAAAATTGTAATGGAGTGACCATAAAATTGTAATGGAATGACCATCTAGTTGTTCCTTCTAAATCATACCTTCTCTCATTTTTTTTTATAAAAGAAAAACAAAATTAATCAAATGAGAGTCTTTATTCATGAATAATTTAGTTAAAAAAACCTCGAACAATCACAAAAATATAAGAAATGCCATAACATTGAATTACATCTAACACCATACAATGGTGGGTTTTTTTTTCCATAAGATTAATACCTGAAAAAGTACATCATTAATGTCATAAATATGAAATACTTTAATTAAAAATCCATAAATGATCACAAAAAATAGAGGAACAATTATAAAAAGTTATGGAATGACCGATCGGTCGTTCCTTCCTATTTTAAAAATAAGAATATTACTGGAACAACCAGGAACAACCATTGTAATTCCACACAGTCGTTCAGAACTTACGATGGTTGTTCCATTTGAATCATCTTCAACCTTTGTCCAACAATAATGTCAATCTCTAAATCCATTTATTTTTTCCACAAAATTTGATTTTTAGGCTAAATATACATATATGCTTCCAAATAAGCCTTTAAACTACCTTACAAACAATATTTAAAGTGATTATAAATCTTCAAAACGTTTTTTAAAGTATGATTTTCCTCCTCTTTTTCCTCCTTCAGAGCCCTTGTTCATAAAATGTTGAGAGGATTTTCATTTATTTGGACTTAGATCTTTGGGTGGGTGGTGGTTGCCGTAAAAAGTGTGGAAGGATTTTCGGAGTAGTAATGGAGGCTCTCTGATTTCTTCTTTCTCCTTCTCATTGGTTGCCGTTCTCCTCCTCTGGCGGTGGCCATCATATTTGATTTTTTTTTTTTACCTAATTAAAATAGTCTAAGTTTTTTAATCTAATTATATATTTTTTTAATTTTTTTAAGACGAAAGTCATTTTGCTAATTAAAATTTTTGGAAAGTCATTTTACAAATAAAAAAAAGTGAATAGGTTATTTTGCTAATTCACTCTTTTTCAAATATGATCATGTGTGGGTGGTTTTACTTTTAATTTGATACATCTTTGTAATCTATACCGTTTCAAATTTGAAAATTTTTATCCTATTGATGAGGTAAAGTGGGTGTATCCCATTGTAAAATTACCCATAATTATAATAGAATTTAGGAGAAAGCACTTAAATAACATAAATTTAAAGACTATTACATCAACATAACACAAAAACTTAATACTAGACTAACATGACACAAAATTAAACAAAAGTTTACTGCAATATGTGTCATGTTGGTCAAGAATTGAGAATTTATGTCATGTTGGTCAATAGATAAAAAAAAAATATGATTTTTTAGGTAATTTTCTCTAGAGAATTTAACTATATATCTTATGTTACCATTAAACATTATTATTCACATGAGGCGCTTTTTTTTTTTGGATGAAAGTTAGGCACGTTTCGATTCATGGGTGGGGGTTTTCTTTTACTTTTTTTTTTTTTTTTTCTTGATATTTTATCCACATGAATTTTTATAAGAGGGGGAAAAAGAAAAGAAAAAGGTCTAAACTAATTAATTAACGTTAGATCGTAATACAAGATAAAAAAATTAGTTTTTAATGTTAGATCTCTATATAAGATTAAGATAATTTTTTTAAGGATCGGAAGGATTGATTTATAACTTATTTTTTCCTTTTTTTTTTAACCGAACAACTTAATATTCTATTTTATTCTGTGAAATATATACTCCACAAATTTTTTTTCTCTTCCTTTTCCACTCAACTGAATATGCTAAATCTTTTTTTTTTTTTTTTCACTCTCTAGATTCTCCTTTGGGTTAATTTTTATATAATACTAAAAAAAGTATTTCATGTCCACCAAAAAATGAAAATAAGAATTTCATGGATGGCACTAATGATTGTTTTTTTTTTTTTAATCGTGCTAAAGAAAATATTCTAGTAAATTATAATAAATATATAAGATTTTATTTTGTTATTACTATCAATCATAATAATCATTATTATGATAATTACAAACATGATAACAATATTAAAAAGATAATCAACACTAGTATCATTATAAAATAAGTTGTTAAGCGCTATATAAAAAAAAGTAATCCTTATCCCTTTGTTCCTGTCCCCCCACTTCTCTAAAAACAAATAAACCAAAATCTGAACCTTTTCTAATCAATTAATACATATTTTTCATTCTTTCGCATCATAAATTTGTCATTTTAATGCTACTCAGTGTTTTTTTTTTTTTTTTTTTCCCCTAATTAAAACTTCGAGTTTTGTGTTGATCATTCATAATACTAATAGCGATCGCCATAAAAAGGAAACTTCCCTTGAAGAGAAAAGATCAAAGTTATTGGATTCTCTAGTCAATTTGGCACTAATACCTAGAACCACATTACACAATATAGAGAGTAGAGACAAAACAAAAACTTTCAATTTGGTTGGATGGTGGAAGAGCATAAATGATGGAAAGAATGAAAGATGTGAACAATGCGAAAAGTAAAAGTAATTATTTTTGATAAGATGGATGAAAATTATTCTAATAATAGATTACGAAGAATGTAAATTAAAACTGTGTTATATTAATAGGGTATCGTGGACGGTATTTTTGTTAATAGAGTGAATTAAAAAAATAATAATGAATGCTTGTAGGAAATGAAACAAATAATGCTTAAATGCCTGACTAAAGATTTAGGAAATGATATGGAAAACAAAGAGATTTTTTTTTTTTTTTTTTTAAGTGGTTCGGTTGTTAATTAAGCTTTGCATATACTAATCACTTGTCTTAGTAGTGGAGATTACGTTTTATCTTTCTTTTTCTTCTCTTCTCTCTTATTTACAGAGAAAATGGGTACTTACACTCATCCCTCCATTGATGGGAGATAATTCCTTCAGAAGCCACACTAAAATAAGAAATCCACTCTGATTTCTATCCCAAAGTTAAGTTACTTCTTAGGAAACCGCTATATATATATATATATATATATATATATTTTTTTTTTTGGGAAATGATAATCTATTGTGTCTTTAAAGGAACTTCGCCTTTTTCGTTGTACTTTTGGACAGTCTTTCTGTTTTGTGTAAGTTAGTTGAAACTTTTGCAGCTCAATCTCATATTGATGTGTGAGCTCCACATCGACCTCCTCGTATGGTAGCTCAGCTTCATCTTGATCCATGAGCTCAACTATGAATAGAAATGCAAGCTCGACCTCTTCCATCTATTGTGTCTAATTATATTTCAAAAAGACTTGATAATCTAAGAGCGCGTAACATAATTACATCCAAAGAAATTACAATACATTTGATATTTATTATTTTTACTTACCACATAATTCTCCAAAATTTTTGAAGAACACTTTTATAGTGCAATTTATATATATATATATATATATATAGCACTTCAAGGGTATTTATTGAGGGAGCTAACCTTACTAGGTTCTACCCTTGTATTTCTTGCAAATCCTCAATGCAATTTTTGCTGCTTATTTAGACCACTACTTTTGTGATTATCATCTGTTTTACATGCTACTTACACCAATGTTATTGCAGTAGCTAGGTTTTCTTTTTCTTTTCTTTTCTTTTCTTTTTTTTTTTTTAAATTTTTTTTTAAATAATTCCTTTTCTTTTAAAAGAAAAAAAAAAAAAACAATGGAAGTTAAGATATAATTATAAAGGTGAGATAGATGCAAGATTTGCCTGATGATCAACGCTTTTCCCTCATGATCAAGCTCACTAAATGGTAAGAAATGATTATGATATAATAAAAAAAAAAAAAGAATTAATTAGTCGAAGCCTATAGGACTGTATATATACAAAATTTTCAAAAGAAAAGAAAAAACTTCAACTTTGTTGCGTATCCAAGGCATTAAAAGCGCAATCCAACTTGATTCTTGAGAAAACAAAGAGACATGAACCAAAACTATTTTGTGACATCACCAAGAGATAGTCTACGGAAAATGCCATAATTTAGTCAATTAATAGGCGACCTTTGTGGACACCTAATCAAAAGACGAGAAAAAATAATTAGTTTAGAAAAGTAAACCCTCCAAAGGCTGTTAGGTTACAGAGGAAAAAGATGTGCATCATAACTCATGGTGAGCACTTAGTCTCAAAAATGCGTTTAAATTTGTCATTATTCCCAAATTATTTCGGATTAAAATTTTGAAAACTTGAAAGTGGGTTGGTGGGGAAGGGGCTAATTGGTTATTGCATAGGCATGAGCTGGCTCTTTAACCCTCTCAGGGCTAATATAAAGTTTTAAACCCAATTTAAGACACTATATTTTGTCCAAATGAGACACCACAAACTATTTTATCACTCTATTAAATTATGAAAAATAGTCCAAAAGAAACTTCAATCTTAGTGGGCGCCGCATTTAAAAAAAAAAAAAACCAAAAAAAAAAAAAAAAGAAAAGAAAATAAGGCCACGACTCTCTGTGTGTGTTTGTGTTAGGTTTGTGCAAAGTATCTTTGAAAAATCTTTGCTACAATTGACAGTTACTAGTCGTAAATCGATAGCTTTAGCTTGATTAAATAATGATTTTAAAAAAGTTTATTGCTAGGAAAAAAAAAAAAAATGAGGGAATTGATTAGTTAAAAAAAATACATGGCAAATTAAGCTTTTGGTTTTGGTGTTCACGGGCTCTGTATTGTTTTCTATTTCTCTCCCTCTCCCTCTCTCTCTCTCTCTCTTCTTTGTTTTTTCTTCTTTGAAACACGTGTGTGTGATTCCTTTTGTCGCCAGTAGAATATTATCCATTGTTTTGAAAATAATAATAATAATAATAATAATAATAATAATAATAAAATTACTCACTTGTTTTGGCATGTATATTTTCTAGTTAGAACTCGGGTCTAGTTGAATCTTCTAAAGTATATAGTCATATATAATTATCTCACAAGGGATAGTGACACTTATGACAATGGCAAAATAACGCATATCATAATTGTAATTTCTCAACACCTTTAAGGAAAAAATTAAATAGATAAACAGTTTTTGAATACTTAATTTAGAAGAATAATTTATCTTTTTTCTTATTTAGAAAAATAGTAAACAATCCTTAAAATATTAATTAATTGATCATATTGATATTAGTTAAATCAATTATTGATTGTTTATTAATAATTAATAATTAAGTTTTTTTTTAATTTTTTATAAATAGTCATTCGAAATCGAAAAAATATGTCTCAACAAAATTGTGTGACTACTAAGGATAAAAGATTTTCATTCCAAAAGAAATTTAACAAAAAAAAAAAAAAAAAGAATGTGAGAAGAAAAAGTATAAGAAAAGAAAAAGGAGTACTGACCAAAGAAAGAAAAAGGATCTTATCAAGGTAAAAAAGAAAAGAAAAGAAAAGAAAAAGAGGCGGATTTAAATAAATTTTTTGTATGTATGTGCATACAATACATACACTTTTCCCAATTAAAAAAAAAAAGGGCATCACTGCCTTAATTTATCAACCTCGTAGTGTGAACACTGTCACTGACCCCTTTCCATTCCCAAGCCCTCCAATTTTCGTGCTATTTTTGTAGAAATATTTTCCTCGTAAATTCTGCTACTCTCAGAGTTTTCTCACGGTCCCAAAAACATCTCAAAACCCAAACTTGACACTCAAGAAAATGCTCACCTTTTTCCCATTTTGATCCGTCCAAAAGAACACTGAAATTACAGTAACAAACAAACTAAGCTATAGAAAAACACTTCCAAAATCCAAAAAAAGCAATACCCTTTACTTGTTGCCTTGCAATGGGATCGTATTGTTGGAGTTCTGACCTCTACACCTCTGATTTTCAGAGAACAGATGACGGGGTTTTGGTGAATTCCGGTACGAGATACGGGTTGGTTTCGGATTCTGCTTCGTCGTTGGTATTGGATAGTGTGAGAGGAGAGCTTGTGGAGGCTCCGGCCAAGTTGGAGAGAAAAATAG
This sequence comes from Ficus erecta, assembly GCA_008635985.1. Taxonomy (NCBI): domain Eukaryota; kingdom Viridiplantae; phylum Streptophyta; class Magnoliopsida; order Rosales; family Moraceae; genus Ficus; species Ficus erecta. The sequence continues at coordinate 131,055 of BKCH01001475.1, forward strand.
TGTCAGCAGAGAGAAGTCTTGAGGCTCTAAAGAACCACAGCGAGGCAGAGAGGAGGCGGAGAGCGAGAATCAACGCACATTTCGACACGCTTCGGGGACTTATTCCCGGTGCAAAGAAGGTTTGGGGTGAAAGGTTTTGTCTTTATTATTTTAAGAAAAGTGAGTAAATATGCATTTGAAGCAAAAATAGTTTAAGTTTGTTAACAAATTATTACAGCTTAGTAGACTTTCAGGTGAAATGGTTGATAATCTTTTCTGTCCCACAATATGTATAGTCTGCATATGATACAATTCCCATGTGAAGCCATTCGATGTTATAAACTTCTAATTAGACCTTTTTCTTGGTTTATCAATTGATTGTTAATCGGTAAATATGAGATTTATCAGAACGACTATCTTTTCAACTAAAAAAATATTGCCATTTTTCAGTTTTCGTGGAAAAAACCGGTCATTTTTTCCAATTCACGTTTCGCTAATGACACAACGTGCGGAATTGGATATCTGAGTATATCTAGCTTGAATTTTCAGATGGACAAAGCATCATTGCTTGCTGAGGTAATTAGCCACCTGAAAGATCTAAGGAGGAAAGCAGCAGAAGCTAGTGAAGATTCGGATTCCGTTATACCAAATGACATTGACGAAGTGAAAGTTGAACCACATTATGAGGTGGTGGAAGGAAGGCCTTGTTCAATTAGGGTGTCACTAAGTTGTGACAACAAACCGGGGCTTCTATCCGATATAAGACAAGCGCTCGATGCCCTACATCTGATCATAATGCAAGCGGAGATTGCGACCTTGGGATGCCGGATGAAGAATGTTTTTGTGATGACCACCTGCAAAGAAGAGAAAGCTGAAGGTGATGAAGTTCGTCATTTCCATGCAAGGTCAGTATGCCAGGCTCTTAGGTCTGTTATTGAGAAATTTTCTGCCTCGGAGGAGTTCTTAAAAACTACGCTTCCGAGCAAGAGGCGGAGGATTTCTATGTTCAATCCTTGAGAGCTTATCTTCATAAATATCGTCTTCTCCTGCATATTACCGTTTAGATGTAAATTCCAAGCTCTTATAAACCAGCGTAGTATGAACAATATAGAGTGTAACAAGTTTGTGTCATGCTTGACAGAATTAGTAAGGTAAATTCATCATCACTTCGTTAAGAACTTACTCATTGTTTCGTTTACCTGTTTCATTATCGGTAGAAATCCAGAATCTACGAAGTTGTTCAGTTTTCATACTTCTCTTTTAGAAAAATGAATGCCATAATAAGTAAAGATTTTGAATACAACCTCCAACTACCTGAGTTTCTGTTTAAAAAATAAAAAATAAAAATTTGGCAGTATTTGTTGCTCTTTTTATTAGTACTATTTAGCATAAACATTAAAAGTATCATAGTTGTTCTTATCAAAATATACTCGCAATGGAAATCCATCAAACAACAGCTGGTACTAAATTAGAGGGTAGTTTTCAAACATTAAAAATCAATTGATTCATTTCTGTTGTTGAAACTAACGTTCGTTCTTAAATTATATTCGTTTTAATCGTTTTCTTACGTAGATGGTAAGCTGAATTCGCCGTGTAATTTCGACTTAGACGGGACATGGTTTGATTTTGACATATAAGATAGGAAACGGATTATGCAGGCACAAAATTACCTTAAAAAAAACAAGTGGTTCATATACAAACTGATAGGGAAAAGAAGATCCAATTTCACTCTTTTTTTTTTTTTTTTTTTTTTTTTTAACACATTTTGGTCGCCTGTGGAGGTTAGAGAAAAACCTCCTAACTTCTGGTTCTGTTAGTTCTGCACCACAAAATTAGAAAACAAAGGACTCTGTACCCAAGTATGAATCCCAACATCACACCTAGATTGCTCCATTTCTGTGATTGTTGCAGTCCTTTTTGCACCAAAAACTTGTCGCCATACAAAATGCATTGGCCTCCGAGACTCGCCAAGCATCTATGCCTACCCTTCTCTCCTCCGTACTCGTTTATTATGAAACACTCAAAAGGGTACTTGAACAAACTCAAGTAGTGCATGAAAATCCAGTACCTTGGTATTTCCTCTTCCGATATGAAGTACCCCGAGAAGAGAAAGAAGGACCCCATAAGCCCTGCGACTATGGTTGTTCCGGTGATGAAGTTGGGCACAAGAGCACTAAAGCAAGCCACGAAAGAGTTTGACATCAAAATCACCATCCAAACTACTAGTGAGAAGTAGAGAAATCCATCAACTTCCCTTCTCAACCCGACTAACCAGTACACCGGTATGGTGTAAAGAAAAGCGATGGCGAGAAGGAAAGGAAGGAACACCAAGGTGTTCGATATCACATAAGAAGACACCCTATAAGCCCCTCTTGAGGTTTCTCTCATCAAGATTCTCCTCTCTTGCAGGTAAATTGGCAATCCTTCTGTCGTGGAAGAAAGCAAGAAAGTGAGGCTAAATGCGAAAAACCCGACTTGTGTTTGGAATATGACTCTTCTAGGATCATGATCTTGAGTAGATTTCATGAAAATGGTACCAAGCACGAACCCTGCAAGCAAGGCTTGAATTATTCTCGCGACGAAGAGTTGTTTGGTTCTGCAAATGTTGTTTGAGAATCTTTGAGTGAGAATCAAAACCTCCGTAAGCGGAGGATTTGCATACAAAATTTTGTTTTCTTCAAGATTATCACTAGGGATTGAATTTGTTCTCGGCAATTCGCATTGTTCTTCTTCTTCACTATCTTCAACCTCACTTTCTTCAACATTTATCACCAGGGCTTCTGTCACTTCAATGGCGAACTCAAGCACATTAACATGGCGAGGAATCGTGTAACCCGCAAAGCTAAGCCTCTGCTCCAACTGGCTTAGTGATCCATGGTGGAGAAGATTTCCGTTTGATAACAGCAAAATCTGATCAAATAGCTGAAGAATTCGAAAACCCGGTTGGTGAATTGTCAGCAAGACCGTCTTACCTTGCTTACTAGCCATGGATTTCAACAACAAAGCCACATGCAGAGCTGAGGCAGAGTCCAAACCCGAAGTCGGCTCATCCAACAAAAGCACAGCAGGGTCATGAACAAGATCAACTCCGATAGAGACTCTCCGCTTCTCGCCACCGGAGATTCCCCGGTTCAATTCGCTACCGATTCTCGCATTGGCAACATGTTCCAATCCAAGCTCTTTCAGCAGTTCCTTCACTCTACTTATCGCCTTCTCAACTCCACCATGCATTCTCAAACGAGCACTATACATGAGAGTCTCTTCAACGGTTAGATGCGGAAAAAGAGCTTCATCTTGAGTGACATAACCTGACACCCTCCTGAACTTCTTGGCATTCATTGGCTGATCATTCACCAAAACATGGCTGGTGACTCTCTTCAACGGAATCATTCCGGCGAGGATTTCGAGCAGCGTCGTTTTCCCCGCCCCGCTCGGGCCGGCAATGGCAGAGATCTCCCCTGCCTTGGCTTCACAAGTTATGTTCTTCAAAATGTATGTTGTTGGTATCACTTCTCTCTGGAACAGCCAATTGTACTCGTCTCCACCTCGCTTAGGCAGCTTGTAAGAAAGCTTTTCTGTCCTGATTCGGAACCGGAGGCTACCGCCACCGGAATATTCCGAATTCTTGGTTGGAAATTCCATTGAGAAACAGAGGAAAAAACAGAGGAAATAGTATTACAGATATAGAAATTGAGTTGTGTGATGAGAAAAATGAGATGGGAAGTAGAGAAGAGAAGATCATCTAACACACCAAACCGCCTCAGCTTTGAACACGCAAACCTTAAGGCTGCAATAGATATTAATTGTTGTGTGCATGCATGTCTTGCAGCCTCATCTAGCCTTTGTTGTTTTCCACCTTCTAGTTTTGGTCTGTTACCAAAAAATAAAAATAAAAAAAATAAATAATAAATAAATAATTGTTATTGGTAAAAATCTCTAGACAATTGTCATCAAGTTTTATGTTTTCTTGTTTTTTCCATTCAAAAAGTGTTTGATTTTATTTTTATTAATTATAAGTGATATCTTCATGTCTCGAGATTATAAAAGAGTACTGAGAGAGAAATAATGTTAGTAATTGGTCATGGTGTCATTTAAAACTGGATAGCATGGAAAAAGACAACAAATTTGACAGTTTCAAAATGCTTAAAAGGGATGAAGACAAGGGAAAAAAAGTTGTAGTTGGTTCAGGTAAGGTAAGGTAAGTAAAAGTGATTTGTTTGACCCAGTAATGGTAGTGTTGTTGGGGTTTTGCAACTTTAAAGAAACTTTAAAAGAGAGGAGGATATATAAGCCATGTGAGTATTGATGAGTTTTTGGACTGAAACGGTCGTTTAAAAAAATTTAAAATAATAATAATAATAATAATAAGGGCTTTTGGTGATACCAAGGGAGTGATGAGATATAAAAAGATTAGAAATTTGGGGAATGTCATCTTTCTGTATGTGTTTGTGGCCCCGTCCTTTTATTGCCAAAGAAGGTCAAAATATTAGGTTTGGATATTTTTTATATGAATATGATAATGAGGCTAAATAGCTGTTTAGCAAAAAAAAAAAAGAAAAGAAAAGAAAATGAAAATGATTTCAGTTTTTTTTTTTTTTTTTTGGTGGAAATGATTTGCAGCTGTTTCTTTGATGGTATTGGCATTTGCCACTTAATACTACACATAAAAGTCGTTGCTCAGCCAAAGGAAAATACAAAGAGATTTATCAAAAGGATAAAAAATTCAGCAAGAAAATTAGTTTTATTTTAGTTGATAAAAGCAATAAATGAATTTAGTTTGTTTAAGCGAATAATTTTTATTTTTATTTTCACCCTTACTCTTCTTTCAAAGTGCCACGTGCAATTAATAAAGTTGCTAATTTCAAGAAAAAAAAATGTATCTACATTATATTTTTTTTCTTCTTTAATAAGCGAGAGACAAACATTTTATTTATTGTTTTCTTTTTCAAGGAGGAGACATGCATGTTAGAGTCACGGAAAAGTAACAAATTTATCTTTCGGAAGAAAATTAACAAATTTATTTTGTATTATGGGTTAATTTTCCATCGAAATATTCATTACAAGCTTATTTCTCCCTACGTAGGGTTGATTCTCTCATTTCTTTCTTTGTTCTCTGAATTTAATTCCCTCAATAAGAGGTTTTTTTTTTCTTTTTCTTTTTTTTTTTTTTTGAAATCTCAAGAAGACGTTTTTAAGTCACCCAAAGTTTAACCAAACTTTGGTTATATGTTATATTTTTAAATTAAAGAATAAAATTGATGACCATATATCTCAACTATAGTTCTTTGAAGCACAGAAGTGATTGTGGAGACTCACAGGCCTTTTATATTTTATATTTTATATTTTATATTTTTTTAAGGGGGATAGGGCTAATACTAAATTAAAAATGATTGATAGGATTATTGGTGCTTAACTGCTTGTGGCAACTTTGAGAGAACAACACTTTTGTGTCCCTTAAATACCCCTCTCTCTCTCTCTCCTCTCTCTCTCTCTCTCTCTCTCTCTCTCTTTTTTCTTTTAAGTGGAAATTTGCTTTCAATGCAATGCTCATTCTTTAAATTTTCCACTTAAGTTTGTAGTACATTTGTCAGCACCAAAGTTAGCTTTGAATTATCCAATTTCAAAAGAGAATTTTGGTGATATTTGCATCAATCATGAACATCTACAACTAAAATATATATATATATATATATATATATATAATGCTAGTAGTGTTTTATAAAAGATAAATCTCACATACCGACTAAGCAGAATTGATAAAGTGCAAAATTGACAATATTGGTGAATAATCACAACCTATCTTTCTCCAGATAATAAAGAAAAGTAACTAGCGTTACTTATCATAATTTCTTCATCTAAAAGTAAAAAGGAAAATGTAGTAAATAATATTTTTTAAATAATTAAAATAAATAACAAGTTTTTAAAATAGTAAAAGTAAACAATAAATTTATTAAGTTAATGAAAAATTTACAAAAGATATAATTAATTTACTGGAAAAATCGCATATGTATACAAGACATAAGTTATTACCTAATAAATTTATTATTTATTCTAAATATTCTACAAATCTATTTTTTTACCTTAATTATTTTCTAAAAACTGATATTTACTTCTTTCTCTCAAAATAAAAATTGTAACTCCAAATTTTAACTTGGCCTAGGGCATCTTGCATATCAAATGCTTCTGTCAAATGCACAAATAATGCCAATAATAACCCATCAGTTAACGAGCGATGAGGAGATCGGTCCTATATGTATCTTTTTTTTTTTTTTTTTTTTTCTTTTTAATTTGTTTTAGTTTATGAACAACTTCCAATACATTTTTGGATATCCATTAAAAAAAAAGATGTACATATAATGTACCAAATCTGAATTTTGCTGTCGTATTTTTATCTATGGATCTCATATCGTGCATAGCCGGCTCAGCCTTTAGGGTACTTAGACAATTGCCTAAGGCCCCAAATTAATTTCATCTTTATATTTGTCATATTGATGTTATATGTAAATTAAAAGAAAAAAATTAAATAGATAAAAATTTTGGGAAATTAAGAAATAAAATGGATACTTGTAAGTTAAAATATAGTAACCTAATATAGTAAATGACATATCATGTGATGTATTAAAATGTATCATAGCCTCCAAAAATGATAAGAGATCCTATAATCACTTTTTTCTAATATATGTTTCAGGCTTTAATTTGAACTTTAGATATCAAGTCATTTTTTTTTTGGCTGGAAACAACTACTTTTTAGCATTATTTATGAAACATTTTAAGTACTAGAATTTTTGAAAGCAGTAAGCATCCTTAAACAGTTTTTTATTTTTTTAAAGTTTTTTGGATTTAAATGATTTTTACATAAAATTTACAAAGTCAGTTAATTTATAAATATATTTTTAAGAAGGCCCTTTCGAGAATTTTTGCTTAAAGCCCCAAAATTGATAGAGTCGGCCCTGATATCGTGAGACACAAATTTTATTAAATAAGTGGTATTTAATACCACCAGTATCATGATATTGTTATTCTTTTTAATTGAAGCTTTTAAAACTTAAAAACTAATTGCATGAAGTGGCTACTTTTTATTGGGTAGATAGGTATTTGGAAAATTATTGCCTAATATGAGCTCGGATTTGAGTTATTGCCGGTGGGATTAAAAAAAACTATTGAAAATTTTGGAAAGCATCGACTTCGATGAGGTTATAGCATATTTCGTACATAGTTCAGGAAAAAAAAAAAGAGGAAATATTAGTAAATTACCATGAAATATCAATTAATATCACAAAAATTGGTTGTTAGATGCTTTATTATCTTATCATTTTTTTAAATGAATAAAGTGTTTTATATTTCCAAATCATTATATTTTTTAGAAAAAAAAAATAAAAAAATCTCTTTTCAAGATGAAATTCTAACCATATTTGAGTCTCCTGAGTTTTTCTTTTACTATTGAAATTTTTAATTGAACTTTTTATATAATATAGAATATGGTAAAACCTATTATTTGCTAAGTTTTCAATAAATTTTATAATTTTCTTAATCTTTCTAATATTTTTCTCGATTTCAATATTTTCTCCGAAATTATTCTAAATTAAAGATTCTGGATATTTTGATCGACATAAATATTTTAATTGTTTGATATCGATCTGATTTTGTTATAGAACCAATCTTATAGAAGAGTTATGCCTTTTGCATTATGTGATTATTTGTTTGACATTGATATTTGCTCCGTATATGCACTTCTCCATTTCAAAAAAAAAAAAAAAAATTCATTGTTATGCGGTATTTTGAGCGGAGATTCGTCCCTGGTATTTTACTTCCTTTTTTCCTTTTTCCAAAATAAAAGAAAAAAAAACCTTATTATCTTCCTTAAAATTCAAGCAACCTCTCTCCTTAGACATTTCAACCAACCTTAATCCCTTTTGACTTCATCAAGACCGTCCTTTCCAGATCTCGCGGTCCACAAAATCCCTTTACCAGCCGAAAACAACCGATACATATAAGACGGACGGACGGGTACGATAAGGACACGTCAATAATCTAGCGGCTCCTAAAACCTAATCATTTACCGTCTAACACGGCGATACAAAGCTCTCTAATCTTCCCGTAAAACAGAGAAGAACAAACAAACCGGAGAGAGGAAGAGAAATCAGAGACAGAAACCTTGCAGTTATCAAATCTTAAATTCGTAACAGACCCAATTGATTTCGAGAAAAACCCATTTCGGTGAGTCTCTCCTTTTGTTTTTTATTTTTTATTTTTAAGATTGAGAGCTATATATATCTGATCTAATCTGGGTGTTTCTAGAAGATGGAGAAAGAAGAAGAGAAGGTTCCAAACGATCAAGAAAGAGTGGAAGAGGAGGATACAGAAGCTCTAGAGCTTGTTCTCTTTCAAGTCTCTGAATGTTATGTCTACTTGGTGAGTTTTCTCGGGATTTCATTACTTGGGTTTTATCCAATTGGACTAGATTTATTGATGATCCTTTTTGAACAATAATTGCATTTGCATTTAGTTCTTCTACAGTTTTAGATCAAGATTCAAGCTTAAGTTGATAAAAAATTGGTGTTGACCCTTTCGTATTAATGGAATTCAGTGCTTATTGTTTTTGTCATACAAGATAATTATGTGTTTAGTGCTAAGAATAAGACTTAATTGTTTATTATTTAGACCAAAAGAATATCCATTTTTAGTTGTTGCAGAATTCCATAGAAGATTATAAGAGAAAATCGCACGACTTTCAGACTTTTTCCTCGGTGTGCGTGTTGATTCTTTGTCCGGATAATAATTAACTCCACACACTCAACATTTAGTTGTATTGTGAGGAAGATTTGTGTATCCACCATTTGATGTGAGGTGAAGCGTTGATGGTCTCGGAGGACCTACTGATTTGTAATCAAACCATGAAAATGAAATCTTGTGGAGGAATCTATTTTTTATCCCATTTCTTATTGGTTTTTGACATGATATGGTTATTGAAGTTATTTGTTAAATTTAGACAATTTTTGTACTCTTTCTGCAGATACCGCCAAGGAAAAGTGCAGCTTCCTACAGGTTTTTCCTACACTTGGATATAGTTGATAATATCAAATTTTCATTAGACTTGATCCATACGAATCGATGAAGAAGATCAGATGGCTTACACGGTTTTTTTCCCTGATTAATGTGAACATTGAAATTCCTGTTTCGCTAAAGGAAATACCCTAGTGAGAGAGAAAAAAGAGAATTTAAGTTAAGAGTGAATTTAGTTAGATAGAATTTAAGCCAACGTCCCTTAGGTGGGTTGGTAGGGCGCTTGTTCTCCTCGCTGAATGCTTGGGTTCAAGTCATCACCACCGCGTTGGCTGGGGTACATGGGCAATCCACTTTGTGAGGGATCCATATATCATACGGGGGGGAATTCACCTTCGAGGGGTTATCTGGGCATTCTAATAATCTCCACCCCTATAATCCAATTTCTTTAGCAAAAAAAAAAAGTTAAGAGTGAATTTAGTAAATGGAATTTAAAATTGCAAAATCCAAAATAGACTGAGTTTATATCTTTCCTCGCTTAATTCTTTCCAAAGTTTGAGGTCAAAATACACGAAACCTAAAGATAAGAAGATCTCAACACAATTCAACTTCTGCTTCTTTTGGCTGTTTGAATTTTCAGTAATGATAGGTGGCACGGTTTCAGATTTTCTTTTTTGGTGGCATTAAATGTTTTTTTTTGGGCAAAGTAATGTGCCTGTAAGCCCTAGATAGATAATTCATCTATTGAACCAAACAAGAAAAGATTAAAAAAAATAAGAAGAAGAAGAAATGGTCGGCTGATTTTTTTTTTTTTCTTTTTTTTTTTTTCCGTTTAAAGTGTTAGAGAGGAGGTTTTTACATCCACAAAGTTCATTTCAGGGCTGATGAGTGGGATGTAAATAAATGGGTGTGGGAAGGAATATTGAAAGTAATCAGCAAAGGAGAGGAGTGCATTATCAGACTTGAAGATAAGAAAACAGGTGAGAACGGTAGTTAGGAGTTACAATTATCATATTATATATGAAGCTTCTAGCGTAACCTGATATCTTGCTTGGCAGGTGAATTATACGCTCGTGCATTTTTGAGAAAGGGAGAACCACATCCGGTTGAACCTGTGATTGATAGCAGCAGGTTGGTCCTCATCAATTTTTTAAAATTATTTTTTCGCTGAAAATATAACCTCTTGACAAATGTCGGGTCCTATCTCAATACTCTAAGATTGAGCGTGCAGTCATCCAGGGCAGAAATTTATCAGCCTAAGATACTTGCTTCTACTTATTGTTATTGTGATTTAGTGTCTGTAGGATGTCTAAATGATAATTATTTTCATTGCAGATATTTTGTTCTTCGTGTAGAAGAGAACATAGGTGAGCTTCTATCCTCGATTCTTGTTTGATTTCTTTCCAAAAATACCTATGTCATTCTCTTGTTATCCCATTAGATCAACTAGTAATTTTAGTCTAAGTGGAGTGTTTAAGAACATGAGTCATTCCAATCTAGTGATGTTCTTGAAGCAACTATCAGTTTGACTTATGGATGCTAGAATTCCGAAAAGCTTTTATTGTAGTTTGTACCATGTGTACACCTTTTATTTTGCTATAATCGCTTTTCCAAGTCTTCTGAATACGACTGTCTGGATAGTTTCTCAAATTGCTTAATAAGTCCTCTCTAGATTCTTATTTTGCTTATCTTCTTTGCTCATCTATACCCAGTTAGAGGTAAGGTGTAATCCTTGTTAGTTTGAAATTTGTTCAGGTGGTCGTCTTCGTCATGCTTTCATTGGCTTGGGTTTTAGAGAAAGAACAGAAGCTTATGACTTCCAAGCAGCTCTGCATGATCACATGAAGTATCCTCCATCTCCTTCTTGCAACTCTTTTAACATTTTCGTCTTCTTTCGTAACAATTATCCAATGCATATTCGAGGATGGATTTTCCATGATCCCATAACACAGACTCTCATACTCTTATTAATTGTTTTGAAGATATCTGAACAAGAAGAAGACTGCGGAGGAGATGGAACAGCAATTCCAGAATACATCTTCAGTCGATTACAGCTTGAAAGATGGGGAGACACTCGTTCTACAATTGAAGAACAGCGTAGAACTTCTGCATTTGCATTTCCTTGTCAATGGATGCATTTTATATATTTGTGTATTCTAATTCAAATTTTCACTGGTTATGGCATCAACAGATGAGCGGTCAAAGTGTGAAGTCCAAGTCTCACGATCAGGCTCTGAACAATTCATCACCTAAGAACAAGGGTAACCAAAATGAGCTCAAGATCTCTATCAAACCACCGCCACCACCTCCAGGTCCGCTTTCGCCTTCTGCCACTGCTCAGAAGTCTCCATCACAGTCGCCAACAAAGTTCAGTCTTGAGGCAGCTTCTAAACACGGTGCCTCGGAATCAACAAAACAAGATTCGAAGGAGATGGATTCTTCCGAAGATCAAAGTGCACAAGATATACCTGATGATGATTTCGGCGATTTTCAAACAGCTGGTTGATATGAGGATACTAGAAGGGAATATGTTCATACTCTAATACCTGTGCTTTTTTCTCGGGTTTTGGGTTTTGCTGATAGATTTGGGGAGTTTTTTTTTTTTGGTCTCATTAGAACAACTGAAAAGAGGGTGCCTTGATATGTTGTATATTGCTGGCTGAACATTACCAAACGTGACTTGGGAAAATGAAAGGAAAGAGAGTTAAAACCTTGAATTCTCGCTAAGTCCAAATTTGAGCACTATTTCTTCCACTTCAAGTTTCGACCACTACACTTGTGATCGCATGTTTAGCCTGCTAGGTGACAACACCAACTAGCAACTTCTAAAGTTTTGAGTTCTCAAATGTATTTCGATAATTTGTGGTAGCAATCCATCAGTAGGCATTGTTGTTTGAGTCGTCGGCATAACTTTTTAACGGTCTGATATCTGAATATTTATGTTAAAAAAATGTGCAACGTGTCGTGGTTCAAATGGTTAAAAAGTTGATCCAATGGCTATGAGATTTGTCAATTTAGATGTCTCATTCTCTTACATGAAAAGATGTATGGCACTGAACCTTCTACTTCTTCTTGAACTTTAAAGGCTCATGTATATGACTTATATGTGTTTAAATCATAGTTTGAAATTTCAGTTTCTTGTTTTAAATAATCTCAGTGAACGAGGACGTTTTCATTTAAATTTTAAAAGTCATCATCGATTGAGAGCACTCCGAAACACATTCTTTGGTTTAAGAAATAATTCTCAAAAATAAAAATTTAGAATTAACTTGCCAATTTTGGAAAGGTCGTGAGGTAGATCATAGATGTGCAAAATACCCTTCAAAATTTAAAAATGAAAAATCTCAACATCACGCTTTTTGGTAGCAAAGAACAGAAAACGTACATAAGTTCAAACTGAAGCAAACTTTATTTAAATTCTTTCTAGACTAGATTCTTAATTATATTCTTGTTTTATTTGTAAAAATAAAAATTAAAAAAAAAAACAAAAAACAAAAAGAGTGTTGTTTTATTTGAAAGAAAAAAAGACTAAAAAACCAAATTTTATTTATGTTGCATTTACAAGAGACTTATTCATTAAAAAAATTAGTAGAATATTGTGTAAACAACTATTTAAATAAACATGTTTATGTTCTATATTCTTTTTTAAAAGAAAAATCTAATTAGAGTTAAAAAAAAATTATATCTGTGACAGTGAAATGTGCTTCGACGTGACCTTAAAATGAAGTCTGGGCTAAGTTGGGCTCCACTCTGTTGGATATGAGAAAATCAGGCCCAATAACTCCAACCATGTGTGGGGCCCGACTGACTAAAATGAAGAAAAAGATAGAAATTTTGGTATGTGGGTCCCACATCACGAAGAAGAGAGAGCAAAGCCTACAAAGGTCGGATAATTTTTAATTTTAATTTTAATTTTGAAGTCATAATCTCGTCACCTTTTGCATTTAATTCTTTTTTGTTTTTCCTTCCTTTAAGACGTTACACGTGTTAAAAAACCATAAGGTTCCTTTAAAAAAATAAATAAATAAATACATAATAGGGCTTGAAGAAACAGCTGCCAAAGGCCCAAAGGGAACCTAGTTGCTAGTATTTTGTTTCTTTAATTTACGGAAAGACTTTCTTAAATCCGTATTTCTGTATGTCGCTTGTATATATAAAATTATATATAGTTTATATATAGTTATATATATAAACAACATACGGCATGTCTTTGTGTGATTGTTTCTAGGAACTATAGAAGCAAAGCTAAATTGGGTATTCGGCAGAATCTTTGAATTCTCAAGCCTTTTTGGCTCCTGGATTTTCACCATCTCTTCTTAACGTGTAAGCTTTGAAGCTTTTTTTTTTTATTTGATCTTATTTTATTTTTCTGGCTGATAATCAAAGTTATTCTCAGAAAGGAATTCCCAAAAGGGTTTTGATTCCCCACCCCACCCCACCCCACCCCATTTTTGTCATCTGCTGATTGAGAATTTTAGGTGAGCATATAATCTGTTTATATGTATATGTATGTGTCTACTTTTGTAAAAATACATATCATATTTAGGAATTGCTTTTCTATTATTAATTGGATGTGAAGTAATGTTTTTATATGTTGATATGTTTGCTGTTCCTCGAAACACTTGTATGGTTATCTTTGTACTCGTATCCAACTGAAGCTCTTTTTTATCTGGAAAAAATAGATATGATAATATCACCTTTTCTGAAATAGTACGTTGAGTTAGGGGCAACCAGAACCTGGGAAATGTTTGGAAGAAACCTCAGTAAAAAAGGTTGGTCGGTGTTTGTGAAAGACTTTATTGATTCAACTTATTTTTCTATCTGATGTAACGATTATAATGGTGAATTGGCAGTTCTAAGTTTTGTTTCAGAGCTTTTGATCTACTTTGTTGCTTGGGGTGCAATCATTGCCCTTGTATCCATTGAACTACAAAGTGATCGTTACAACACCCGAGTTGATTGATTTTTGTTTGAAATCTTATCTTTCTTGTTATGTATGGAACTTTCCCCTAGTTCTAAAGACCAAACAAATATGTTATTTGAAAACTTGAAGAAAGAACATATGCATAAACTAGACTGGTCGCAAAGTTAAGAGCTGTTTGGTATGATCTTTCCTTTTTGTACTCTCTCCCTCGCTCTCTCTCTCTCTAGGTGAATAGCACTGCAGAAGTTCTTTTCTTTTGAGCCTGTGCTGATTTTTATTTAATTGCTGCAGATAAGTATCGACTTGAAGTGGTAAAAGTTACTGTTATGAAATAGCAGAATCAACCCGTTCTTTCTCCTGAGAAATTGATATATGATCATTATGGATGTGAAAGGAATCACCTGGGTTGGAAGTGTGTACCAGAAGTTTGAAGCTATGTGCTTGGAGGTTGAAGAAGTTATGTACCAGGTACGCCCTTCTTTGATATTTGCCCTTCATTTGTCTCATGCCCTTAAGGCTCTTAAGTCATTGCCAAGTAAATTTCTTGTTGTAGTGACATTACTGCTCGGAATGTCGCGAAGATGTCATTCTCAGATGATTGTTTTTTATTCCTATGTTATTGGAGGATGGCAACATGGTCACCCTTATCTATTTGATTACTTCATGCCATAATCAACTATGTACTAATGGGCTTGTCAATTCTTTAGCCAAAAATGGACTCGTCTATTTGTTCCTAACGTTATTTGGTAGTTTCCTTCCATCATCCTTATGACTGTCCATCTTATTACTTTCGGCAGGACACGGTCAAATATGTTGAGAATCAAGTGCAGACTGTCGGGGCAAGTGTGAAAAAGTTCTATTCTGATGTGATGCAAGATTTGGTTCCACCAATCTCACAGGATTCTGAGAAAGTGTCACCCTGTGGTTTTACTGGAAAACAAGATTCTGATGATGGGATTTCTAAAAAGTCGAATGTCACTAAGAAGGCAAAGCCTGCAAGGGCCGATGATGAGCAGTTAACTAGGACCTTGAAGGTCACTTCTGATAATGGTAAAGACACGGGCCTTGCACCATCTATCCATGTCCGTCTTGATGTAGATAATTTGTGTAGACCTTCTGGGGAGTCTGTAAAAGGAGCATGCTCTAACTTGCGATCAAGAAAAAAATATCATGATGGGAGTGTGCATAAAAGTTCAAATTCGGGTGTCGGTGAAAATCGATGTGACAAAAAATTGATTCCAACCGAGAGATCGTGTGCAATCACACATGAAAAATGTTTGAGGCAACCATTGTCATCATATGGTGAATTTGTAAATGAAATTCAGGAAGTTTCGTCGGACCAGACAGCTACAGTGAACACCCCATCTGTGAATGAAGATACAAGGTCTGACTCCAAGGTAGAAAGTTGTGATGAAATTGAAACTGCTAGTGAATATGTTGCTGATTTTTCAAGTAGCGTCCAATCATCAAGTGAGATTATCTTAATAAAGCCTATCAGAGATGACAG
Source organism: Ficus erecta (assembly GCA_008635985.1). Taxonomy (NCBI): domain Eukaryota; kingdom Viridiplantae; phylum Streptophyta; class Magnoliopsida; order Rosales; family Moraceae; genus Ficus; species Ficus erecta. The sequence goes on from BKCH01001475.1 coordinate 146,468, forward strand.
AAATGAGATGGAAGTTCAATCTGGTGGTGGCTTATCAGCAAAATCAAACGGTGATTATTCCTTGGATCCTACATAAGTTCATTGCTTTTGTCACTTTGCTTTCTCTCTTTTGATTTTTAATTTGGTAGCTGCAGATAAGTGCTTGAATAGTAGCCTTGCTTCTAGTGGAGGATCCTTGCAAAATGTGGGAGCATGGTACGACAAGTATGCTGATGAGGAGGTGTTTGCGCATCATCCAAGTACTCTCTCTTTCTCTCTCTCCCTCTCCCTCTCTCAAAAGTAATCATTTTCTAACTTTTGCTATTTTTCTTCATTAATAATCATTTTCTAAGCTCTGCTCCTTGACCAATGACTACCTAAAGAGGCTATGAAATTGATGGCATATTACGCTATTTTGCTCTTTCATATTTTTGATATGTTGCATCCTTCATATGTGCTTATAGTAATTGATTTCATTTAAAATTTCTAGGGAAATCTTTTGACTGGATTCTTAATATAATTGAGAGTGAGATTGCCACTGAACACGGAACCAAAACCATTGAACAGAGTGATAAGGGTAAGCTTGAGGAAACTTGTGTGTTGGTTAATGAGGATGAACTTCATATTCTTCCTCAGCGCGAAGGCAAATGGAGGCCTTACAAGGTTCTCTCTCTCTCTCTCTCTCTCTCTCCACTCAATCTCACACACACAAAAACTCAATCCTAACTAAACTCGTTTGTATTTGAATTTTCTGTCTCAGAAGAAAATTCGGGAGGCACTTTATTTAAGAATGAGGTCAGCAAGGAAGCAGGAATACGAGCGGCTTGCAGTGCAGTATGGGGACGATAAAAAAATGAATCAAGAATTTGAAGAGGCTTTGGCACCAACCCTTACCATGGAGGAGATAAAGAAATTACCGCATAACGATTCTTGTGAATCTGAATGGGAACTTCTCTAGATACCCATTTCAGCTTGTCTAAATAATCTGTTTATACCGCTTCTGTTGCCTTTATCTTGCAGATTAAGGCTCTGTGCATGACACTAGTATTGGCAGCCAGAATTTCTATTCCCTGCAGACTTTATACTAAACTCTGGTAAAACTTTGAAAATTCCCTGCTTTAGGATATGATTAAAATAAGTTATAACTACAAGGGCCATACATAAAGGTCTTTACATGTTTTATTTAAGATATATAATGTAACAATTGCCCATGAATCCTTTCTTATTAAATAGTCGACACTATTATTACCTGAGTCTATTCTTATCTGCTTTGTGCTTTCGGGATTTGTTTCAGTGATCCCCGAAGCTTATTTTTCTTCTTCTTTTTAGAAGATGCATAGAAGGGCACTGATGCTATGTTGAATTATAGTAAACACATGACTGGAGAGTGGTATTCTATTGCTCATCATGCAAATAAGAAAGGAATTTGTATTTCTAGTAGGAAAATAAAGATGGATACCTTCACAAGGGAAAAAAAAATATCTAGAAAGTGATGTTAAATTTGCAAAATTTGGTTATAATTTCTTTTATGTGCGACCTTCCGCTAGCTCTTTGCACATTTAGAGAAGAAAAAAGGAAAAAGAAGAAAAATATTTAGACGTGTTTGGAGATTTACAGGGGTATAGATGCAAATATCAGCCTGTTCCAGGTATCTGGCAGACCTGGCACACACCAGTGGTTGCAATCAGCCAAATTCTGAGGCTGTTTTTGGTGTGTTGCTATCAAATACTTCCCCTGCTTTGTTCTGTAGATGCCCGGATGTGCATCCCTTCTGTACTGCGACAACTTGGTGATGTTCAGGTATGTCACCGGAGTCTTCATCTCCTGACCCGTTCTTTCCACAATCTGTGTCAAGTGTTTGGGAAACGATTTCATATAAGAATCGTCTGTGTTCGGTTTTGTTACGTTGTGACACCATTGTTTGCCTTTGTGTGATGGAGATATGCTCCGGAAGAACACTCTTGTTGTGGTCCTGTTAACGGTTCTATCGATCCAACGAGCCCAAGTCTTCATAGCCATCTCGAGTGCTGATTCTATCGCCATTTTCTCCATCACTTGTCCCTTGTACTGAAAATAGTCCCACCTAATAGACAGTTTCATTGGTAGGGACTCATTTTATTTTTGTAAAAACTCTTGAAACAAGTAGCAAATCTAAGAGAAATGAGCATCGATGCCAATATTCTCAACTTTAAGAACAATATGCTAATGTGAGTAATAATTAAAAGGGAAATCCTCTGGTACGATATATCCAATAGTAGTCAGTTCGAACAATAAGATAATCTAACATTCAAAAAACATACAATATTGGTAAGCAAACAGGGGAAAGTAACGCGGACGAGAAGAGAACTTACGCCTGGAGTTTTCCATGATGGACCCACCAGTGACCGGTGTTGAATACCATGATATCCGCTCCTCGCCACTTCTTAGCAGAGTCAGAGAGTTGGTCAAGTTTCAGAATCCGATGTCCGTTAGTTTTGTTTTCTTTAAGTTGCACCAGAAAAGGGCTCCAATAGAACTCCACAGAACAGTTATACGCCTATTTACAGCAACACGTACATTTCAGTACAACATGTTAAGGTTCATTTTAAACGACAATTGGACTAGTAAATGCAGTGAAATCAAATCGAAAGATTTGAAGAAGGAGATGCCGTCCGTTTGATGAGAAATAAAAAAGAAATATCAAAATTCGAGAGGCCATTTCCTTACCTTTGCCCTCAAGACCTTGTAGGACCCACCATTCACATAAACATGGGCTTGAGAAGGTTTTAAACCAGTGTAAAGAAGACAAGCCATAGATTCAAACTGGTTTCTGTTGAGAGAATCACCAACTATTATCATTCTCTTCCCTCTCAGCTTCTCCAACATGTCTTTCCCTATATTGTGCCTTTTATTACAATTTACGAAAACAAAACCTGTCAACTTTGTCTGCAAAACTGGGATTTAACATAATAGAGAACATTAAAGATTGTTAATTTACCTTGGAATCTGACACCCTTTTGGTTCCCAAGTCCACTTCTGGTAGTCGGAGTCCGGCCGTCCATTCCTCTGGCAGCTAACTTGCTCGCCAAGAAACGGGCACTTGGCTCCGTCGTACATAGGACTTCCTTCGGGATCGAAAACCCATTTCCCGTCGAATAAATTACACTTGTTTTCTTCAACATTCACCGGCTTCAGATCTTTAATGGGATCTGATACACCCAAGATTTTCAGTTTGGCGTCTGATATGTTGGGTGATATCAGTGATATGCCCGGGTTTCGCAGAGTCATGATACTGCCATGGTTGAGCATGAACAACGGAATCATGCAGCTTAAGAAGCATACAAACGTGCAGAGTTTCCATCTCTCAATGATGAAGGGAATGATTTTTTCCATGGCTATGTTTGAAGAGAAATTGGAGAGAGAATTTAGAGAGAGAAGTAGGAGCAAGAATCTAGAAAGACATAAATACTCAAAGAAAGTGTGGAACGCTTAAGAGTCGATGCTAATTCGACTAGGATCAGACTAGAGAAGCTGAACTAAACCAAAAGACTCTAGAACTTTAAGATAAAATTCAAACCCGTTAACGAAGATAAGACTATCTTGATTATCTTGACTTATAAAAAGAGAGGTTCTGAATATTTCCTTTTTTCTTTTAAAGAAACTAAAACGACATCACAATAATACTAGAAACTAACCAAATTAACTAAAAAGAAAACTTTAATTAGATTCTAAAAAACATAATAAACCAGAAAGAATTATACTACTTGCTTCTTTGACGTAGGTGTGTGTGGTTTATCATATTGGCCTCTACATTTATTGGCTGTATTTGTTCCTCGTTATGGAAATTAAATAGTAAAAATTAAAACAATAAGGGAAGATAAATATTTTATGTGGAGAAAATGATCAACTTATTATGAACAAGAGAAGAATTCACTAATGAAGGAGCACCATAAATGGGGTTTTACATATAAATACAAATTATACTAAACAAAATCGGGTAAATTACTTAATATTAATAAATCTTTTAAAATCAAGAAATATCTTCAGTTATTGTAAATACAAATAAATTAAAAGTTACTGATAAAGAAAATTATATACTAACACTCATCACCCTGATTAAAGACTAATTTGGCATATTAATTAATTTGTCTGTTTAGTCAACGGTAGCCGATTTTTGAGTCTCCAATACTAGAGTTCTAGTAGGATTAAGTGAAATTTTAATTAATTGGGATCTTAGAGTCATTGAAAGTGATCAATACAGATAGATTTCTGATGCTTAGGAATACGTGCACGATCATCTATTAGATGACTTCTAATGTATGTTTGGTGGATAGTAGACATAACGAACCAAAAATGTTTAGGTGACTGAACCTTCATGTTTTGGCACAATATAGAGTCAAAGTAGGGAAATAATCACTTTTAGGGGGCTAATTAAAAAATTGACATAATTTTGTGTTTAGTTAGTAAAGTGCCGAATTTGGTAAATAGCGATTTAGCCAAGACAAAGATTTCAAAAGATTTGGACAAATCCAGTATTTACCGAATAATTAAAATATGATAGTTAACAAGTTTAGTTATGAAGTAAATCACCAATTTTCTTGAACAAAAACATTTGGAAAAACAAGTTAAAAAAAAAAAAAACATTCGAGATATTTCATAACTATTGGCAATCATATTTATTTTCTGAATTCAGGATGAGGGATTGAATTATGCACTTTTAGATGAAATCATGTATGTCCACAATCATGACAATCACACGTACTTTTTAAGTTAAAAGAATTAAGTAAAATAGTAGTAAATCTTCTATAAATGTTAACAATTCTTGTATTATATTTAATAAATAGAAGTTTTTTTTTTTTTTTTTTTTTTTGTGAATTATTAGATAAAAGTATTGATAAACATTCTATTAAAAAGTTTATCTTTTTTATGTACAAAAATTATTATATTTTTGAAAACCCCAAATACTAGCCTTTAAAATTGAAAGTAGGGTGGTAACAGACATAATCCAACGATAATTTAACAATTGACTCCATCATAAGGTGTAAAATTCAAATCCCCTCACCCTGAAGTTAAAAGAAAAAAAAATGAAGAACATACACTCACACCTCTTATGACATAATTTCAAATTTGATAAAATTGAGCAAATTACAAATAAAAAATATTTATATTTTATATGAGAAAATTATGAAAAAAACTCTTTAAATAGATGTGTTTATATTTTTTATTTTCCCTTAATACAATAATTCGGATTTTTGACCCTCTATATTTATATAATTGGTGGTCAAAAAAACTGAAACTATTACAACTCAATCAATAATTTATAGATGTATTCCTTTAGGGACAATCCTAGAAATCACCTAATGTTATGTACTTTGTGACTACAATAGAAAGAAAAAAAAGAATGCCATAAACTACGTAAGCTAATTTTGCCACTAAAAGACTTTGTGGGATGATAAAACGGATCATTCTATTGGATAAAATCTTAAGTTTGAAGTAATTTTACATAACATGTAAAATGAACCTCATCTTTGAAGTTATCTATCATGGTATGTCAACCTCCATCTTTATCATCTTTTTATTTTCAGTAACGAAAAAAATCAAATGTATTTCGGCTCTGTTTGTATTGTTTGTTTGGTCAAAAAAAAAAAAAAAAAAAAAAGACAAGTTAACTAAAATATTAAACCTGAAACCCCAACCTGTACGGAACACACAACCTCCTGACAAAATCAAATTCCTAGGCAATTTGCCGGTTACTCCCTGAAGTCAGGTCTCAATCATCACCAACCAATTCAGAACTCACAGTTTGAAATTAAAAATAAATAAATAAATAAATAAAACGAATTCTTAATCAAAACATGATATGCCATTACTCTATATAAGCCATAATTACATATTCATAATCTCAGTACATACTTGCTGTAATACCCCGAACACACGAAACACTTAAAACTAAAAAAAAAAAAAAAAAAAATGCAGTACTATGTTTCAGCTACGTTCCTCATTTTAAAAATTTGCGCGTCTCAATTAGTATCATGTCGAAAAGTCCCCGAGGCGTATTCCTCATGAGAAATGGATGGTAAGACATGGAAAGGTCTACAAGGATGCTGCAGAGAAAGCGAGGAGATTCAACATCTTTAGAGAAAATGTTGAGTTTATAGAGTCGTTCAATGCTGATCCGAACAGATCCTATAAGTAAAGTACTAACGAATTCGCGGACCAAACCAACGAAGAATTTAAGGCTTCCCTTAATGGATACAAGAGGCGTAGTGAACGGAGGTCAGCTAACGAGGAATTGCCCTTTAAGTATGTAAATGTTGGTGAAGTTTCTGCTAGCTTGGACTTGAGGAAGAAAGGAGCTGTTACTGCTATTAAGGACCAGCTACAATATGGTAAGAATCGTTAAGAAAATAATAATATAATACATATAATATTCTCTCTTCTCTTTTTTAAAATAATGAGAGGAGACAACTGACATAACGCTACTAGTATATCGTAACAAAATTGGCATTTGCTAGTAAACTCATCCGGTATACATAGCATAATGCTTGTATAAACTTACTTGTAGCATCATAGGTTATTATCAAAATTTTAATAGACTTACATTATGTCTAATTCTGTTTGTAATTACAAACAAAAATAGGCAGTTGGGCATTCTCAGCCGTGGCAGCAACGGAAGGAATCACTAAGATTACCACAGGTAAACTGATTTCCTTATCAGAGCAAGAAATCCTCGACTGCGACACCAACCCGATGGACCAAGGATGTCGAAGGTGGCCTAATTCAGGATGCCTTCGAGTTCACAATACAAAACGAAGGCATAGCTTCGGAAGCCAACTACCCTTACAAGGGAGACAAAGGACTTGTAACCCCAAAAAGGAAGCATTCCACGACGCCAAGAACAAGGGGTATGAGAACGTCCCCACCAACAACGAAAGCACATTGGTTAAGGCAGTGGCTAACCAGCTGGTGTCAGTCTTAGTTGATGCCGGAGGACCTGCCTTCCAATTCTATTCGAGTGGAGTGTTTACCGGAGACTGCGGTACCTCGGTTAACCATGGGGTTACCGCGGTCGGGTATGGTACTGCCGGGGATGGTACCAAGTATTGGATAGTGAAGAATTGTTGGGGGACAAGGTGGGGAGAGGAAGGCTATATTAGGATGCAGAGAGATGTTGGGGCCAAAGAGGGTCTTTGTGGCATTGGCTTGGATGCCTCTTACCCAACAGCCTAAGAAGATATTGAGTTACTAATAAGAATGGATATGCACATACATTTTCAAGCTAATTTCTTCTAGGGCTTTTCGATTTTCAATATTCCAAAACTCAAAATTTTAGTTGTAGAACTCTTTGAAGTGTTTAATTATTTGGATAATTAAGCTCCATAGGCAGTCTATTTGGTGTGTGTTTGTGTTCTAAATTCACACTCCTGATAAACACAGGACGAGCAACAGTACTATTTCATATTACTAATTACTACAAGCGGGTTTAGGCTTCTTTGAGTCCAAAAGCTTGTTCTACTATTATATATTTGGATAGTTTTTCATAACAGCTTCCAATTAAAATCACAAAATATGACTCTTTAAAATAAAAATAAAAAACCTACACACAATCTTTAATAAAAATTTTATATCCTTCACTTGTTTTATTGTTTATTAGAAAACTTCAAACGTCAATTTTTCGTTAGCACTTTAAAATAAAAAGTTTTAAGTTTAAGTACTGTCTGAAAAATCATACATTTTACTTTTTTTTTTTTTTTTTTTTTTTTTTTTTTTCTTGTGCCTAGAGGCTAGAAGTATAAGGAAAAGCAATAACGATGGCCCAAATTCATGTTAGAATCCGACAATCGCTAATTAAAATCACGGGAAATTATAGTAAATAGCATTTTTACTATGAATTTGGGCCATTCTGATATTTTGGGCTACATATATAAAGGGCTGAGAAAATGGCTCTCTAGAGTCGAGCCCTTAATATTTAAGGCCAGTCAAACTGATTTCAAGAGATTCGCAATTGTTGGGCTTCATGCATACGCTAGGGGAATTCTGTTTTAATTATGATAAGTATACATACATATATATATATATATATATATATATTTTGCTGGAAATTATGATTAGTATACTTACAATTAGGAAACGATAGCAAATGACCACTTGGTCAAATAAATTAAAATAGGGCGGTGTAAAAATGACACTTAAATTTTAGAAGGAGCAGATGAAATCCCGTATTGTATTAAAAAAAAAGTGAGGTTATAATAATGAGGGCAATACATAATGGCAATACTAAACCAAGCAACTACAACAAGCGATCAGGTGCCAACTATCTCCCACAATACTGATGAGCTTCAAGTTCAACTTAGGACAAATTACTATCGTAAAATGTACGTATATAGAATGGAATATTGTCGTACAAGATATGTGATTTAACTAATCTATAATGATATAGCTGCCAAAACAAACAACTTATACTTTAATAAAGTAGCATGAAGTTAGGTAAACGCAGCCAATGCAATTCAAAAAGATGATACTACTGCTATATGGTTAAGCCTTTGGAGTGGGACAATACATCATATCATATATATATATATATATATATATATATACACACACACATATGTATATGCTCTAGAAAGCTGGCTAGCTCTATGATATTTGCTTGCTTAATTAGCAACTTATATATTCTAGCTAGGTCGTGGCCAAAATAATATATATATATATATTTATATATATAGGAAAAGTAATTACATATATCAATATGGTAGTATACCCAACTTGTAGCATTTCCATGTAGGTAGATGTTGATATATGCATATATGGAGTTTTGCTGTAAATGGCCCACATATTCCAACTTGAAAGCTTATCTTTATCCCAAAGATTCCACATTTTTCTTTGTTCATTTCCCTTGAGCCAACCATGATTTCCATGAGTTTATCTTCAGTATATATGAAATAACAATTGAATTTTGATGAGGGATAATTATTAAAATAATATGCAATCAAACCAAAGAAAAAAGTGGCTTTGCTTTGTTTAGCCAAAAGAATGTAACAATCCATCAAAGGTGAAGGCCTATAGGTGGTGGGATGTTAGTCAAAGCCGGCAAAATTCAAACTTTACACGCTAACAATCACAGAAGTAAAGTAGGTTTTTATTATTATTATTATTATTTTTTATAATAAATAAATCATGTGAGTAATTTTCAAGATCAAGTTGTTTCCAATGTTCCTACAAAACTAAAGTCATATAGACCTTTGGAGGCCTTTAGGGGTAATGGTAACAATTGACAAAAGTTATTATAGTATTTGATAAGGTGATGATTTGAATAACTTCTTTCTAGAAAATGATTTGGATAAGATCCAAAATCTTGAGTTGATTAAAATATTATTAATCTGGTTTATTATCTGATGAACTTTGATCTTATTGTTAACTTTGAAGACAATTTAACTTTATGTTCTATTTTTTAAGTTGTTCAATCAAATGGACGGAAATGATCTTCCATATAAATTGCAGTGTATCTTTGAGGTCGATGAAGTTAGAGAAAATTGATGTAAGGCAAGGAGAAAGACGCTTGTGCACACCAAGGCTGTAGTCTAATCGTATTTAGCCTTTTATTCTCAAGTGACTCAGTAGATGTCTACATCTGATTTCCATGAGAAGCATTCGATACTATTTAATTTTAAGGTTTGTGGCTCAATTTTCACTCGTCATTTTGAGATTAAGGTGACACGTTTCGTCTCCTGACCATAAAAGTTATGACTCAACACACATATATTTCTAAACATGTGAAAATCTTTATTTTGTCAAACTTAATAGGAGTCAATATGAATTTACGACTCATCGTCTTTCCAAAGATGAAAAGACACTTGTATTTTTCTTTTTCTCTGTTGGAACAAACAATTTAGGAAGAAAAAAAAAAAAGAGGGCGAGTTTGGAGTTATCTCTCAAGCTTTCATTTTTGCTTTGCCAGCCAATTATAAGAGGATTGGACTAGGTAAATAAGATCAAACATTTAAATCAAAACTTTACACACAGTAATTCACCAGTATATATATACTGCTATATTGTAACATTGGCCTAGGATTGTTAGAGAGAGATTTCTCATACTTACCAGTGTTTTTCTATTACTTCACCATCGCACAAAATCAAATATTCTCATTCTTTTTTTTTCTCATTTCTCCTTAATTACAACAAACCTAGACTTTCAAGTCCCAAATTTCATTTTGTCAATTCTCCTTTACAAGTTACAACTCACAAGCAGTCCATAGTTTTTCTTATATAGCAGAACATGGAGCAAAACCTCCATTCTCTCTCTCTATGCACTAGATCTTATTATTAAAGACGGGTGTAGAATTATCGTTATATGAACGAGGATTGGCTATAAAGAAACGCCACCATTTACATAGCACGGGTCTAGAAAAAGGCCGTCGGGCCAACCCCAAGGTGACCCATTTGGCGGCTCCACAAAAATAATCATAAAATACATTCTGTCATTGTCGTCATTGAATTAACTTAATAAACACACAAATGCATTTAATTCATTTGGTCCCCCACCCCGACTGAAAGCGTCTTTACCCAAAGATCATAATTTTTCTCTCTGTGTGGTTACATGTACTCAATTGGTTGATTGAAAGAGAAGTCACACTTTTTTAACGAACTTTCACCGTCAAATTATTATTCAATTCCCACTTTAATTAGAGAAAATTTTCAAATAATAATAAATCAAATCCAACAATTCCCGGCCTTTTCAAACCATCACCAAATAAAGAGAGAGAGAAAGAGAAAAAAAAAAAAAAAAAAAAACCGACCAAAAGTGTAGAGAAGGCGGCTGATATATGCTCTTGATGCCGTGGGGTTCGCAGACAAATACTTGAATTTTCCTCTTCTTTTTTTTTTTCCTGAATTTTGTATTTTCATACCTTGTAACAAAATTTTATTTCTTAATTTTTTTTTAAGGAAACTTATTGATAAATATGAAATTACAATACTCTTTTGACACAATATCGTTTTAACTGTTAAATTATATATTATATTTATCTAAGTTTGATATGATTGGAATATGATTTAGTTCAAGTTTAGATAATGATTTATTTATTTATTTTTTGGGGAGGGGACTGGCTGGAAACCACAAGTACTTGAAGTTGATGTGAGGGATGACAATAATGTGAGTTATATATGGGAAAAGAAGAAAAAGAGCAATCAAAAGAGAGTGATTGGTACAGTGAAAATGGGACTGTGGGGATCGGCCACTTTGTCATGTGGATATGACTTCAGTTATAGGACTCCTGATTCCAAAAGAACTATAAGACAAGTGATCAGAAAACAAAATCCCCAAATATTTATTTACTTTTATTAATTGCCCTCTGATCTCAAAAAAGAAAACAAAAGAAAAAGTGCCCTCTGATCTCAAACTGTGGCGTCTTCTCTCAAATTAGGCCCTACCCCTTCCGACATTGCCAGTCCCTGCATTTAGACACATGTTAACTTATGCTTAACCACCCCTTATAATTTCAAGCTCCTTCCCAAAAAAAAAAAAAAAAAAAAAAAAAAAAAATCCACTTTATGTGATGTGTTTTGCAATAAATTATAACCCTTAAAGGTATTTATAACTATAGAATGCAAAATGTTTTAACAAATAGGTCCAATAATATTACATAAAAAGTCACGACGAAGCATATTTACCAAGTCGGAAAAGTGAATTTTCTTGGTGAATCTTAATTTGAATGGTGTTCAGTGACATTTTGCACCTAGCCTTTTTCTCACCCAATGAGCATAATATGTTTGGCTCTCTAATAATATTGATTCAACCTTAAGCCAGCTAGCGCTAGCTAAAAAGCAACAAATGGCATACACGAAAGGGCAAGACTAATTAATTACATGGACAAAGTTCTTCTAGAGCATATATGTATAGTAGTCAACACCATCCACATGTGTGTGTGCGTGCGCGCGCATATATATATATATATATATATATCTACCCTATCAAACTTCGGTTCAACACGTCATAATTAATCATAATATAACATAAAAAATTATGCATTACAATTATAATAATAAGCATATATCAATATAATAAGTAGATTAAACAACCGTTTTGCCCCCACAAGTTTTCTTTTTCAGAGCCAATATGATTAAGTAGAAGTTGGGAAGCACATGCATAGAGCCATCGGCGTAGTAACATCACCCACTTGTTTGTCGGCCATCCACTCAATTTGATTCCGCCTTCCAAATTTTCTAGTTTTGATCCCTTCCTAAAGTATATCCATATATTACATGTAAAATATTAAAACAGAGATGTAATTTAGCATATTTATTCCGAATTCATAATGATAAACACATAATTATATCTATCCATCATTAACAAATGATATTTTACTAAATTTATGTTGTACATCACAAATATTGTATATATTATTACATTATTTTTAGATTTTAAGAAGGAATTAAAGAAAAACCCTAGCCATATTTAATTAGAAAACTTATCATTTCGCTTTATAAATATTGTCTAGGAATTGATCCAAATCGTTTTCGATCATGTGTAGTTATATGCGTGCGATTTTCCCCCTTAAATCCTATACGTTAACAGTTTATGAATTACATACATTTTAGAGATCTCTTCAACTCACATACTTCTTCATTTATATGTTAACTAATCAGCTCGAAATTAGACCAACAAGAACAAAACAAAAAGACTGATCACAATTCTTTTTAGTTTTCTCAGGATCCGAGACATTTTTTAGTATATATAAATAAATAAATATATATATATATAGCAGACATTTAAGTCAAAATGTCAGTACTATGTATTGTTTGTAAGAAAGATAGTATACTAAAAACCATGGATCGAGAGTACTCATAGAGAAACTCACATGCACTGGCGCTCAAACCGCGCTCTTAGATTTGACTTGGCTTCACTAATAAATGCATTTTGATATATATATATATATATATATATGTGTGTGTGTGTGTGTCTATATTGCCACATCAAGTTCATTTCCAATTCAAATACGTAAAATTTGACTAAATGAATAAACCCATTTAAATAAATGTACATCAATTTTCCAAGAAAAAACCAAAAAAACTATAAGACACGTATAGATGTAAGATGATATCGGGACCGGCCCTCACAGTCACAGAGTTACACGTACATGCAATTATTGGTCAGAGCAAAAAAAAAAAAAAAAAAAAAGGCAATTATTTTGTTGTTACTTGAAAATCTGGAGCTCTATTATTTCACAAACATGTGGATTTGGAAAATGATCAGTTTCTCGCAGATTGTCATTTCTTTCTCTTCCTATCTATATAAGGAAAAAAAAAAAAAAAAAAACTAAACTAAACTAAACTGCGATGATGATAAGATGAGGTGGTATATCATGAAACCTCCGGAAAAAGTTAAAATTCTGAAATTTTCGTACGAGTTTACATTGTTTGTTATGTTTCCCATGCAATTTCTTTTATTTTTTAGCTTATAAAATATACATAATTGAGAAATAATCGTCAAAGAAATGATAGTTCTATGTCTTTATTATCGGGACTAAATATTATTCTTAAGTACTTTATTATTTTGATCGGACAGCGTTTTATAAGGTTAGATAATTAAATTTTTCGAAAGATCTTCTGCTTTATTTGATATAGATTAATTGTCTGATCTAAATTGCCTGATTTGCCCAAAAAAAACTTTTTTTTTTTGTCTCATCTAACTTGTACATATTCTTACTAAACCCGAAGAGGAGGTGAAAAGGTGTTACAAAAATATTCATCCAATTGAAAGATTTTCAAGAATTCGAAAAAAAGTTTATCATATCGTGTGTGTATTATCCAGTTATCGGGTCATAACTTTTTTTTTTCCTAACTAGTTATGACAACACGACTTTGTTTAGCGTTTCAATTTAACTCAAATTAAATTATATTTTTTTTATCTCAATTATTATCTTTTTCCAAAATATCAATAAAATTTATAATTAATTTTTAAAAAGTCAATTAACTCCAACTTAAAAATTTCATCTTCAACCGGTAAACCAAACGCAAGCTAAAATATTCATTTTTTTATATCAACAATTGTTTACTATTATTTTGTTACACATATGAATTTTTACAAATAAATAAATAAATCAACTTTGTTGTAAAATGTTAATAATATTGGACTTAGTTAACCGTCGAATATGAGATAATTCTTATGTACATGTTGTACAATCCTTATTGAAAAATACAAAATAGAAAAATGTTTGCATCATAAGGGAGTAATGCATGACAACGCACCCCCACCTTTGACTTGCCAAAGTTTGAAAAATGGTGGGAACAAAAACTATATATATATATATATATATATATATCAGCGCCAGCACACAGTCTGGTCCCCCGGCCCATCTATTGTTTATAGCCTCTTCAAATGTGTCCAAATTTATTTTGTCCATTGACTCTCATCGTTTTTGTTTGCCTAAGGCTCGACCAGTTGAATTACCTTTGGGTGTAAAGGGAAAATCAGAATTTTAAATATTTTTTTATTTGTCTCATAAATGCTATAACTTTTCCGAAAGATAGTTTTACCTTTACCCTCATAGTAATTATTCAAAGCATATCTTTCCCTACTTATATATTAACATTTTTGTGGCGGTATTTAATGTGGATCGAGTAATTTATTTATAATAAGAGTTTTCAAAAGTTATTATAATATTTATCTATTCATGGTTATCGTTGTTTTTAACTGTATGATGTTAATCGGATAGTTATAACAAAAAAAGTAGTTGACCAAAAAAATTTAATGACAATTAGTAAACATATAAAACTTAAAAAGCTTATTAAATGAGATTTAGATAAGTAACTTGTTGTTAATTTGCTGACGTGACTTTTTAAGTATTTTTTTTTATGGGGAGATCTATTGACCCTTCTCTCCTTCCACTCCTTTTTTAACAAATTATATTATTGCTGAATTACCTTTATATGAAATTACCTATTGAAAATAAAAATATTTTAAAATATACTCGTCACACACCTTATCTTAAAATTTAAAAATAAAACCGTATCTTTTTAATATAACTATTAATCCTTAGGAAATAATTAATCCTAATTTAATAATTAGGAAAAAAATCATTCTCATCTCAAAAGAGCAGTGAATATTGATATTTTTAAAACTTGAAATAAAATCTTCAAATTTGGATTAGTTAATGATGATTATTTTCATTATTGTTAAACCAAAACAATTGATTTTCTAAAAGCAATATTTTTGTTGCCACTGATCATGGGATTTTGAATTCCATAATTTCTTCTACTTTTTATAAGGTGAAGTTCGTGATTTTGTTGCTTCAACCTGTCCTTTTGTTTTAAATTAGCTAAACAAATAGAAAAGAAATGAGAAATTTTGAGGGGGAAAAAAAAGAAACAAAAAAAAGTGAGATTATTTTGAAGGGAATGGAAAAGTGGTTGGGGTTGCTTTACAAAATCGTTCTGGGGGGTTTGATATATTCCTTGCTTTTACAAAATCGTTCTTGACGATAGGATTTTTTTTTTGTTTTTTTGTTTTTTTTCGTTTTTTTTTTTCTAAACTAAAGAAATGAAGAAAAGGAAGTTTGTTCGGTGAAAAAAATATTATAATTTGATTGTAGGTTTTTTTTTGAATTAAAGAAGGATGTAACAAGTAATAATTAAAGTTTAAAATTTTAGTGGTGGGTGGATTAAGTTTAAATAGTTAGTAGGTTATTTAACCTGTAATAGTAAGTTATATAAAATGTAATTTCATCAAATATAATTAAATAATGCACTTCTTTTTATAATTTTGTTTGTAATCATCCATGGTTATAAAAAATAATAATCATTAAAATTATACTCATACATTTATATATATACACACATTTGCGAGCACTTTCATCTATTTTTTTTTTTTTTTTTCTTGAAATTACACTTTCTTCAATTTTACACTTTAGCCCTTGGAAAACAAATATTTAGTTTATGAAAAATCAATATCCATGAAATTGTTTGAATTTCAGGTGCAATTTTTTTTTTCCTATAATCAACTAATTTAATGTCCATATATATATCTCCCAAAAATTAGTAATTCAAGCCGAAATGAACGGAGGGACAGAATGAAATAAGACACCTAGCCGCAGAAAAGCTGAAGAAACCATCATTTCATTTTATTTGGTTTCAGTACCCGCACATACATAAACCAGCAAAAAAATAATGTTATGATTTTTTTTTTTTTTAGAAGAATGTTATGATTTTTTTTTAATTTGTTGATGAACTTATGTATACCTCTTATAGAGGTACATTTTTATATAATATTTATATTAGCCCGTCATGTTTATCTTCTCATAATTAGAAGGCTAAGAGCAAGTTCATGATATGTTTTTCTTTAATTAAAGTTATATAACCTCGCAATTAATTAGGATAAAATTTTCCTTAAAATGAGAAGCTAGAGTTATATTGTGATTGTAAATCATTTAAAATGCAATAGAATAAAGCAACACTTATTTCTTTTTTCTTTGTTTTTATTAAGTTAAAATAAATAGATGAAAAAAGAAAAAGAAAAAAGAGCAAAGCCATCCGAAGCAATTGCGAAAAATATGTGACATCTTATTATGTATGCTAACAATGCAAACGTAGTACACTGCTTAAAGCATATATACTAACTAGTTATCTTAAACGAATCTAATTTATGCCAATTTAGACCAATCTTTATGATATTTGAGTAATTTAAAATGGTGTTGATTCTGAAGGCTAAACCGGACTACTTTTTATATGTTGAAAGAGGATGATTTTTATTTTTTATTTTAATTTGCATATTGTAATGATTATGTATTGAAATATCACATACACCGACAGCTTTATGCGCGATTGGCTACGACTCCCACAGTCCCACTTTAATATATAACAATTTTCAACTTGATCGGCGCATCAAATTCTCCAGAAAAAGGGGCCCGCCATTTTATTTTATTTTTCTTCTTCTTTTTTTTACTAAAAATAAATAAATAAATAAATAAAGATGCCCAAAACAAATATTGTCATGTAACAAAAGTTGAATAGATTTTATCAAAAAAAAGAAAAAAGAAAAAGAAAAATCAAATAGATAAAAGAAATCGGAATAAGGGTGCTGTGATAACAAGTTAACACGACCTGCCACTACCATTATGGACGAGGGAGCAACTCTATTTGATACTATTTTTCAGTTTATAAATCATAGATTATGTAACAATAATATTGCAATATATATGTAAAGTATTGTCTGATTATGCAACAAAATATATATATATATATATATAATGTTTTTGATTGACAAAAAAAAATCAATATCAATGTTTAAATTAATATATAACGCAAAGGGTCACTATGCTGTTTTTTTTTTTTTTTTTTTTTAGGAAGTCTCTGAAAAAGATTCATAGATGTATTATTACTGAGACACCAAACAACAGGCACTTGTATATATATAAGGAAAGGCTGTGATATAACTTCATTTATATACCCTACCAGTAGAGCTTATTTTATAAACCGTTCGATGTATTTCATGGATAAGATCATGCTTATCTATGATAACTACAATGCACCTTAGTTCATTCTATTATAAACTAAGAAATTAAAAAAAAAATTCAAAGCAAAAACAAAATAAAAAAAAAAAAACCTAACCCTTCCACAAGAAACCCTCACCCCCCCGGCCGACCTTCCACCATCACCTCAACCGCCGACCTCCCCCACTAGCGAACCCCCCTCCCCGGCTAGGAGCCCACTTGCGCCAGACCTATGTCAGAACCCCCCCCCCCCCCCCCCCCCCCCAAAACCAATCCCCCACCTACAAAATTACCACCAGAGAAACCGCCCCCCACGTGACCTTCAGGCACCCACCAGCCCCCTCGGTGACCTTCTGCTCTCCTCGGCGGGCTTCAACTCTCTCGCGGCCAAGTTCAGGCCCGCACTGGCGGCCTCCTATAGTTTTTAATTTTTTATTTGTTTTCTACAATCTTATAGTTCAGAGCTTATTTTGTTACTGTACACCTTCAATATCTCATCCATTATATTAGATTTTAATGATCTTAGATGAAAGTTTACCGATATGATATATAAAAAGAGCTTTATTACAGATTCTCCTACATATATATATTTAAATATTTTTTTTAGGTAAAGAAATCCGAATTTTATATCTTATAATAGAGTCATATTTGATATTATCATTATATAATACATGCAATCACAATTAGATACTTCTTTTAAGTCAAATTTATCCTTTTTAAATTAAAATTGAAATAGATAAGATAGATAATGAGGAACTCCATTCCCATGACGTGGAAAGAACTTAAAACAACCTATAAAAACTAGGCACAAGAGATAAAAAAAAAAAAAAAAAAAAGAGATCATTTCTACCCAAAAATAAATAAAAACTAGACAATTAGATCTTAAATGACAAAAAGGTTCAAACATAGATGATAGCAGCAGCAGCACTCATCGCGTTTGTTTATACAAAACGAAAATCTATTGAGATCCGCTTCAAACTTAATAAAGGAACAAAGACTTGCTAGTTCTTTTAGGGAGTTCCACATTAATTTTTGCACACAGAGACATGAATTTTGGTCCAATTGTTTGGTGTCAAATATTGAAAGAAATTAAAGATGCATAGGTTGGAAAGTTGAAAACCACCTATCAAAATGAAGTACGTACATATATATATATATATATATATATGTACTGCAGAAATTCTAATTGGGAAAACTCCTATTGGCATAGGAAGATACAAAAAACCATTAAAATAGGAAAACTATCTATCAATGCACAGGGACTTAAATTGGTACATTAGGAGGACAGATGAGTAATTAATTATATTATTATGACGAAGGACCGTTTGTAAACTCATGAAAAACAAAGTAAGAAATAAACTTCTGTGCAAATCACTTGGGAACCCAAATAAAGTAGGAAGGTTGATCATTTTCTCGAAAAATATTTTAGAGTCGAATAAATCTCATTATAATGATTAAGATATGTATAAACATATTTATATATCATGTTATAATGTTTTTGGACTTATCTGAATACGTTACCTTTTATCTTTTTTATCTTTATAAGAGGTAACCACGTCTCTTTATAACCACATTTTGCTTTTTAAGAGGGCAAATGTGACAATTGGGCTCAGTGAAGTAACCACCTCTCTTTTTGTAAGGTTCCTGAATCACCTCACCAAAAGGAGAAATTGCCTTTAAAAAGCCATTTCTCTCAACTCTTTCTTTATTGGGAGAAAAAATGTTTTACCATTATTCTTTTTTAGAATCCACATTATCATTACTCCAAAATTTTTTTCAAAGCTGAGGATTGGAAATGGATTGGATCCAACCCCACATTCCACTGTTATGGCCAGACAAAAAAAAGAAATCACCCTTCAAAGATTTGATTTTTCCACACTCCTTGTTGTTTTGAAATCATAAATGACATTTTTTCCCCCTTTTAACGAGAAAGAGGAAAAAAAAAAAAAGTTTACAACTCTTTCTTTCTCACATTCCATGTGAAAAATAAAAGCCCCCCACAAAGCTCCACTTTAATAGTCTCTCTCTCTCTCTCTCTCTCTCTCTCTCATGCATTATATAAGAATTGTTTGGGAGGCGCTTTTTTTCTTCACTCCTCGTCTTTTTCTTTAGGGAAAAATGGGTTTTTTCCCATTCAAAGCCCTGTTTCTGTTTCTGTCTCTGTTCCTGTTCCAGGCTCTGTTTTTGTTCTCCCACCAAACAAAAGCAGCAGAGGATTTCACAAATCCTTTCAATAATGTCACTTCTTTTACTACTACTAACTCAGTAGAAGCTACAGCCAGAATGCTAGCCGGGAAATGCAACTGGTTCCGCGGCACATGGAAATACGACGCGTCGTATCCTTTGTACGACTCCTCCACTTGTCCCTTCGTAGATCCAGAGTTCGACTGCCAGAAGTATGGCCGACCTGATAAATCTTACCTCAAATACAGATGGCAACCTTTCTCTTGCTCCTTACCCAGGTACTGTTTTTTTTTTTTTTTTTTTTTGCTCCATTTGGCCTTTTCCAGTCATTAAAATGGCAAAACTATCCTATTTGCCAAATGGGTGGTTGAAATTTTGTCTTTTTTGCCCTTTAAAAAAAATATATATATATATATATATTTTTGGGTGAAAGGTTTAATGGGCTATATTTTCTGGAGAAATGGAGAGGGAAGAAGATTATGTTCGTGGGTGACTCACTGAGTCTGAACCAGTGGCAATCTTTAGCCTGTATGATTCATGCATGGGTGCCAAAATCCAAGACCCACCGTCATCAGAACCGAAGCACTTTCTTCAGTCACATTTGAGGTCTGTTTTTCTTTTCCCCTTCCGTGGACTTTGCAATTACTGCCTTGTACTGCATGCATTTATTTTTTTTTTCCTACCCTATTTTTGTTTCATGTCGCTATATTTTCACAAGTTGAACATTTAGTTATTTATTTATTTGCTTCGAAAGAATTTGTAAAAATTGATTTAATTAAGAGGGTGTTACAGTAATTAAGTTCGGTCGACGGGTAAAATTGCTTTAATGAATTATGATGTCATTGTGTTGCGTTTTTTTGTCTGGGCGTGCGTGGGAGTGAGCATTTAACTGGAGCGTAATTTTTGGCAGCCATGTTTTTCACTTTGCCGGGGCCTTGTCCATCTGTCAGCTAGTGCTTTAACTTTTTTTTCAATCTTTTCTGGTTATTCTGTTTTCTTTGTGGCCCCTTGCGTTACTGCAGTAATTAATATTTACAGGTCCAAAAATAGGAGAACTCGTACTTAACATACTTTTTATTTTAAATAGCTAAAGCTTGTTAAGAACTTGTACTCAATCTTTCTTTTCTTGTGTTAAAGTAAAAAAAAAAAATTAAAAAATTTCCCCGTTTTTTCATCTTCATTGTTGAGCAATTTTTTTTTTGTTTTTTTGGACTGCCCGAGATTTTGGTTTGGAGAAATTCGATTTCTAGTGGGAGATTTGCTATAGTGATTTTTTTTTTTTTTTGGAAGAATATATTTGTAATACCACCAACTTCTAAAGAAGACGGTCGTTGTCGTTATAACTTGATGATGATATTGATATCTACCAAAAATCTGTGTATATCAAACAACAAGCTATCTTGGAACGGGCCTCATACTAGCGTGTTAAAGTGTAGAACCAAACCAAACTTTATTCAATTTTTGGGATGGATATTAAAACATCCACCTATTTGTTTTATCCTTGAACATTAAGGAAAAACCAAATCGTACATGTACCTTTTAGGAAAGTGCTCGTGACATCATCTGTGTGTATCATGACTAATAAAAACTGGATATGTTAAATGAGTCACGTTGTATGATTCACTTTTTGTTATTATAACATCACCGGTTGTTCTCTAACATTAGTCTAATATTTTCCCGCTTATTGAGGAATGATTGGGTTAGTTATGGAAAAGAGGCTATATTACATCTATCTGGACCACTTCTATGAGTTGTAAACATCAGACTTTGAGAGTACGGACTACTTTGTCAGTTGTCTTCATGGAATATTGTGACCAGCACCCAAATTCACAGTGCCCTTTTGTACTTTCAATAGCCAAGTAAAGATCATACAATTGGTAAATTGGTCATTGAGAAAGCAATGAACATTCTAATTAGTAAAGAATCAATATTAATTTGACCTCAAATGTGCAGGATTACGGTGTTAAGATACTACTATATCGGACGCCATACCTTGTAGATCTTGTGAGTGAGAAGGTGGGACGAGTCTTGAAGCTTGACTCCATAAATAATGGAAACGGGTGGAGAGGCATGGACCTTCTGATCTTTAACACGTGGCACTGGTGGACCCACACAGGGAGATCCCAACCGTGAGTATCTGATGATCTAACCATGTGATGTCCCCATTTTATGTGGTAGTAATTAAGACATTTTTAACTTATTACTGCTAATAATTGTAATAATGCAGATGGGATTATATGCAAGAACGTAACAAATTGTACAAAGATATGAACCGTCTGATTGCATTTTACAAAGGACTCACAACTTGGGCTAGGTGGATAAACCGCAATGTCGATCCTTTGAAAACAAAAGTCTTCTTCCAAGGGATTTCCCCCACCCATTATGAGTAAGTAATGATCTTATAAACATTCGTTGCACCGTGTAATTACTCTTTATCGTGTGAATTTACGGTTTTTGGGTTGTGAAATCAGGGGCCGAGATTGGAACCAGCCATCGAAATCATGTTCTGGCGAGACAGCACCTTACTTTGGGGCAAGGTACCCTGCAGGGACACCCTTGGCTTGGGTGGTTGTGAACAAGGTGCTAAGCAGGCTCAAGAAACCGGTTCTACTTGCTAGACGTCACAGCATTGTCGCAGTACAGGAAAGATGGGCATCCAGCGGTTTATAGCGGTGAACGCAGCGGCACAGATTGCAGCCATTGGTGCCTTCCCGGATTGCCAGACACTTGGAATGAGCTACTCTACGCAACTCTATTCGGTTGAAGACTAGAAATAATGGAGGGGGGCAACAAAAAGAAGCCAAGTAGAACGTTTGTTTATTCTCATTCTTGGAAAGAAGCTCATTGAATCTCACATTAGGAAGCTCTGTAATTTTGTAATTTTTCATGTGTATTGTTGGAGAACAATAATGCTGTTGGTGTGTAGTAATTTGTAATGATTTGTAATTTGCAATTTGTATATTGTAACATTGTTTTAGTATGCAGATAGCTAATTGCCATGAACCGTTGGAACTAGGAAGTGCCCTTTTGATAATAATATTATTTTATAAAATGCTCATAAGAGCTCAACATGTTTGGAAATCATGGTTAATCTGTACTTTTTCTACAAATTTTTTTTTTAGGTCGAAAAGGTATAATTCTTATTCCTCGGTATATACATAACGATCACCTGCTAATTTGCTGGGGAGAATCTGAGAGTCATTGACCCAGTTGATAGGATTCATGAAGTAGTCAGCAGCCCCAAGAACTTTGTCACCAGTGGTGATTATTTTTATGTCAGGTGCGCATAAATATGGCCGAACTATTCCACCGATCTACCTTATAAGTGGGCCTTGTGTTTTATAGGCCCTAATTTTGGGCCGCCCACGAGCCAGTTTGTCTCTCCCACTCTTCGAAGGCGGTCTATGAGTGGAGCCTCAACTCTTGGAAACAAAATGTCCCCACTTTTAAAGGTTCAAATCAATAACAACAATTTAAGAAACAACATTTATTTAACAAGAAATGCAAATGCTAAAATAACGTCCGTTATATTTATTGAATTGTGATGCACATAATGTCTAGTCTGTCACAAGAAAAATTATAGATAGAGAATATGTAATGACACTACTGATATACCTTTTTCTCTATTTAAAAAAGAAAAAAAAAAAAAAAAAACAAAGGACTAGGCAGTAGGAATACAAGCAAAAATTAGGAAGCAGGGCCGTGTCTCCAAGACATGGCAAGTGTCCTTCAACACAAGCGACGCACGTGGAAGCTTGTAACATTCAGCACGTGTCTTGATATGGCAGAAGTGCATAGTTTTAAGCCCAATCCACAGCGAGTCACACGTGTCATTGAACGAGTCAGCTGAGTCAGGTCCTACGTTTCCACCACCCCACCATGCAAACACGTCCACTTTCCACACACACTCACCCTTCTCAACACAAACCGCCATATCACCTCTCTGATTTTCTTTCTTCTTTTAAAACCCCCAAATCCAACGACCATATCCACCCAAATACTCAAAAAAGTGTTCAACAATTGTACTGGAGAGAAAGCGATTCGATACTATGGCTTCCGAGCAAGTTAGTCGCCGGAGGGAAGACAGCAGCACTGGCGAGAGGGAAATTGAGGTCAAGAAAGACAGGGTTCCGAAGATGACTATACACTTCGAGAATCTGGCGGCGGAGGAAGCAAGAGGATCGCCCGACAAAAACAAGAGCCATGAATTCGTTTCTCTCGCCGATAAAGTCAAGGAAGAAGAGAGAGAGGAGGAAGCTGGTGCGGAGAAATTGCCTAGAACTGTTGGGAAAATTGAACTGAGAGTTGAAAAAGATAAGGGTGCTTCAGATGTTGAAGACAAAGATCGCAGCGAGAGAACTGGAACAAGAAAAGAAGATCAGCAGGGTCAGACCGATCAAGGAAGAGAAGAACAGCAGCTCAGTTTTAGAAGAAATATCGAAGCTGAGAGCGCAAGCGCAGCAAAAGTCTAATGAAGCGATCAGGGCAGCTGAGGAGAGATACACAAAGGCTTTACAATCTGTAAGCAAGGGCTGAGTTCCGTGGCCGAGCAGGCCTCGGAAAAGTCTGCGCAAGGGAAGGACATTGCACTTGAGAAGAGCCAGGCTGCAAAGGAAAACTGTCTTAGAAAAGGGACAGGCTGCGAGGAAACTGTCTTAGAAAAGGGACAGCAAGGGAAGGAGGTGGCGGAGAAAAGCCAAGGGAGTACACCCTGCAGAAGGCGGCAGAGGCGAAGGATGTCACGCTCGAGACTAGTAAAGAGGCTGCGGAGAAGGCGGGGAAGGCAGCGGTTACCGTGAAGGACAAGGCTGTGGCGGCAGGGTGGACCGTGGCGCATTACTCTACGGAGAAGACGGTGGAGGGGACGAAGGCGGCGGCGAGAGTTGTGAAGGATGCGGCAGAGTATGCCGGGCATAAGACCGTGGAGATCGCGAAGAAGCCACTGGTTGCTGCTAAGGACGTTGCTCTGTCGGCGGGGGGAGAGTGCTAAGGAGTACACTGCTAGGAAGAAGGAAGAGGCGCAGAGGGCTATTGGGACACAGGTAAAATATTTTATTTGAATTTTTATTTATTTAATCGAACCAATGTGACAAAAATTAGTAATTACACTTGTTACTTGTGTCCATTTACTGGTTGAGAAACCTAATATCACCAGTGGTAAAATCACATTTGATCTTTAAATCAATCAACTACAAATTCATATTTCTAGCCTATTAATCTCAAATTCATTAATGTTATAGCTTTTTAATAGTTAAAACATGATTATATCTAATGCAGATTGTGTTGGTGATATTAGGAAACCGGTATTTTCAAGCATTGGTATTTATAATTATGTAGCATTCAGAAGAGAATTAAGTTTATCTTAGTTAATAATTGTTTGTAACCAGAAAGCAAGGCTTTGATTGGACAAGCTAAAGAAGGAGAATTAATTGCGTTAATTTGGTAATAGATTGGGGGGCAGAAGTTTTGTTAATTTATTTTAAGTTTAAAAAAAAAAAAATGGTGGTGCTGATGATGATAATATGTGGACTGGTATATATCTCTTTTGTTTGAACTTGAAGGAAACGGAGAGTCATTACGAAGAGAGAAAAGAGGAAATATCATCACCAGCTATCATGAAACCATAAGTACAGAGGAGACCAAAGTAGACACAGAAGATCAAAGCGCGCAGGAGTCAGCTGATCGTGGAAATGTAACAAAAGAATCTTCAGAGTCTAGTACTAGTGTGCTAGGAGCCATTGGAGAGACACTAGTGGAGATAGCCCAGACCACCAAGGAACTAGTCATCGGGGATAAGGGCGACACCCGAACCCGACAGCAGAAACGAGACACATAGCGCGTGCAACTGCAAGCGTTGTTCTTGTTTTCTGACTCATGAGCCTGCACAGAGTAGATGGTGCTCAAGTTTCTTCGGAGGTGTGTTTTTTGGATTGAATAATCCTGAGTTCACTCAGGACTCTTGTGTTTGTCTAGCTAGCTCATGTTTTATATAATATGCTCCAGTTTATATATATTACCGATTGTGTTTTGGTTGGTATTACTGTTTTTATTACATGGTAAAATACACGTAGATATGGAATAATTTTCAAGCACCGTCGGCTCTTTGCATTGCGTTTTAAGGCGTGAAAATATGGAAGTTTGTGACATAAGTTCTAGTCGATGTTTCTTCTACGCTTTGATAATGTGGCACTACCTATTTAGGGTGCTTAGACAAACCAATAAAAGAAAAACGTAAGGAGAACGTTTGTGTAAAGGAAAAGCTATATATATTTATATATATATATATATATAAATATATATAATATGCTTGTCATGCTCAAAACACATTGGCACCACATTGAGGGGCCATCACACCTCACTTTGGAAAATTGCAATAATTTTTCTACTAGACGGAAAGTAAAAGGCAAGTTAATCATATTTTCGCCAACAAAAGCAAAGCAATAATACATGTGTTTCAGACACCATTATAGAGATGAAATTATCAAACCCGAAGAAAACACACGGGTGGAATTTATAACATAGCACTAGCCAATGCCTTATGGATTTACTAGACTTATAACCCCAATTAGGGTCGCAGAGTAGTCATTGGTGAAGATACTATTTGTATTTTCATCAGAGATCAACCTGGAAAATTCAATTTTTAATGAATGTTTAAAACTGAGATCTAAGCAGTTCAATGAAACTACCAAGTATTAAAACTACAAGAAGCATATCAAAGGGAAGACATCGGATGCTATGTTGGTATTTTGGTTTGACACTGTTTCACACCCAAAAACAAGCCTAATGAAATGTCTCAAGTCAATATTCTGAGTATCAAGAGGCTACCGTAATGTAATGGTTAAAACGGAGATACAAACGGGTTCAAAAATACTACCCAACAAGTACTAAAACTACAAGAAGCATTTCAAATTGAGGACATCGGATGCCACTGAATTGACGTTCAATTCCTTCCTAAAGAAACGAAAAAAAAAAAAAAAAAAACACACACACACACACACATATATTTATATATATATAGTATATATATATATTATCCTTTGCTTTTGGGGAAAGTCTCACACACACACATATATATATATATATTATCCTTTGCTTTTGGGGAAAGTCTCAAAGCATTTTGATGCCACGAGCATCGACTTTTTCTGCTAGAAGTATTTCCTTTTTGTTCTTCTGGGTCTCTCTATTCTTGTTCATCTCGGAACAATTTTCTTATAAGAAAAAGCTCATAAGAACTTTATTTCTATAAGGATTGTCGTATATTAACAGAAACCAAACGAGGAAATTACACCAATTCCATATCTATAGTATTCCCCAACAAAAGAAGAAAAAAAAAAAAATCATAAAAAGTGGACGTGTAAGAAAATTACTGAATACAAAAACCCAAAGAGAAATTAAAAAGATAGTAAGAATTGAAAAAGGAGATTTAACACGGATTTGATCAGTAAACCACTCCATTACATGGATTGGGGCCCTTGACCAGCTTCAAAGCAAGCTCCACTATCACCGTCACGCAGAAAACAGCACGGACAAATGCACGACAACAACAATCTGCCGCACAAAAATTTCCATTTTCAATCAAAATTGAAACTTCTCTCTCTCTCTCTCTCTTTTTTTTTTTTTTTTTTTTTGTAATCTCGAATTGCAGGCAAAAACCCAGAAAGCAAGAAACTTTAGACAGCAAAAAACAACAGGAGAGAGAAAGCGAGGAGGGTTTGAAGAGAGAGAAAGAGAGAGAGAGAAGGGAATTGTTGATTGTTACCGACCCGACGATCCAGATGACGATGCCGACGAGGGAGATAAGGATGGAGAGAAGGGCGAAGGGAAGGCCCCAACAGAAACCCCAACGGCCTGCAATCGCCGTCGCCGCTGCACATTTTTTCTCTGTTGGATTCTTGTCGGAGTTTGGCTTTCTTCTTCTTCTGCTGATACTTGAATGCGACGAACAGAACAGAGAGGTAAGATGAACAAGTAACAGCTTTTGTTTTATTTTAGTATTTAATTTTTCAACTGAAATCAAATTTATTGAGAAGAGAGACGTACAGCCTGTAAGTCTTGTATGTCTTGATCATTCTTTATAGCGTTTTTTTTTTTCGGGGGTATTCTATTGGGAGTAAAAATTACAATAAGGATTTTTTTTTTATCAGTAAAAATTACATTAAAATAAAAAAAAAAACGATATCGTAGCCATGATTTTGATAACATGGTGATGGATACGTGTTATTAGAACTTTTCACTTTTATCTTATTTTATTATGCCTCTAAAGGTCAGATTTCCTTTGTTTTTTAAGCAAAAAATAAAGAATTTAATAACAAACAACACAATAACAATTAAACTATGGCAGTAATAAGATATTTTTCTTTTGTACAGGACAAAGAGGGGAAAAAAACGTCTTTATTTATCAAAATTTACACTATGACTTTTTGGAAAACCACATTTCCATTGAACTCTTGTGTGAGAGTTTAATATTTGAATTTTTATTTTTGATACAAAAACATGTGTGATGTTTTGTCATTATCCCTCTAATTATTCTTATTTTCTTTCTTTTTTTTATGAGTGTTCCCTTTTTTTTTTGGGGGGGGGGGGGGGGGGGGGGGGGGGGTGGTGTGTGTGTGGTGTGTTGGGGTTGGTGTGGTGGTGTGTGTGTGTGTGTGGTGGTGGTGGTGGTTTGTGGGTGCGAGTCTATTTGTGTACTGATATTGATGAGTGATTGAATATGGACTAAGTGGAAAGAAAAAGATCCTGAGAGGGATCCTTTTTTATTCACCAAATTCTTAAGTTTATGGCCACCCTTTATCACCAAAAAAAAAAAAAAAGTGGAAATAAAATCCTAAAGTTTATTATTATATATATATTATTATTATTAGTATTTATGGCCACTTCCAGGATAAGAGGGATCCTTTTTAATATTCACCAAATTCTGAATACAACCACCCTCATATTCTTTTTATTCACAGAAAAAAAAAAAAAAGTGGAAAGAAAAAGAGGGGATTAAAATCCTGAGTTTATTATTACTATTACTGCTATTATTATATTGTTATTATTATTATTATTAAGAGAGATATGATTTTTTATTTTTTATTTTTTTTATAAGAAAGCACTCAAAAGAGATATGATTTAAGGCAAAGGGGGCCAGGTGGCTTGCAGGTGCCAAAAGCAATTGCATATTAAAAGTCAGTGAAACTTACCCACCCTTTAGTTTTCTAATAAAAACGGCGAACTTGTAATTTTTTAATACCTTTGTTAGGGAATCTCCAGGCACTTTTGTATCTTTCTTTCTTTTTTTAAAGAGAAATTTCATTTCATAAAAAATAAAATATATAAGACATAAATAGTCTCAAATACAAAAGAATTTGATCTCAAATTTAAAATTGAATCTACTAGTAAAGACTAAATAACATAGGGATAAATACAAATACTGAGACTTAAACGGTGGAAGATCCGCTCAACACATAACCTTCGAGCTTTGACCATTAATCGTTAAACAACACCAAAACAATTGATGAACTAGCCCAGTCAACTGAGACCAATCCCCACATAACGAGGGCACTCACACCACGGCATCTGATAACAACGTTATGGGAGACACAAGCGTAGGACAACGTCTCCCATTATTACCAAAGCAAAAACACTTAGAACAAATAAAATAAAAAACACCCAAAGGAGCAAGAAACATCAACGCCTTTATTATATCAAAACAAAAGAGAGATCCACGGGTGTAAGTGTCTGCCGTCGAAATGAAATCTGAGTGAAGCCACCCTCGAAGGACAACCCCACTCCAAAATAGGTTAGATCTTCCCAACAGATGCACCACTCCACACAGAGCCACCATAACAAGAAAGCCAACGTTTGAGACGAGTCCAGGGACTGAACTTCTGGGTCAGAAGCCTGGCGACGTGCCCAAAGACAGCGGCAAAGCTCTGGCCAAACACTGTAACTTTTTTCGTATTTAGAGAGAGAAAGAGAGAGTTCCCAAATAATCATACTTATGTATATTTCTAATAGTTGCATTTCACTAAAACTATATGCAAAAATATGTCCATTTTTTAAATACGATAAAGTTTTGATGCTTTAGAATTTGGGTAAATTTCACTTTTAGCACCTGTGGAATAAATTATATTAAAATCAGCACCACTTTTTTTCCCATTTACTTCTAGTACTGCCACGTCATTCTTCAGTCTGATATGTGGGGCCCAGAAGGATTAATTGTATGTCAAATTATTGGTTTATCCTCATCTCCCTTGCATGGCCCCCAAAAACCAGCATCTACAGTTTTAGAGAGAGAAAACGAAATCTAGAGAGAGAAACAGTTGCAATTGCTCGGAAACCGTCCGAAACCATCACGAAAGGCATCTATAAACAGCTTCGTGATATACAAGGCCACCTACTTAGAATAGTTTAAAAACTAATTAAAGATAAGTTAACGAATCAAAGAAGTCGAAAGTTAAAAAATTACAAAATCTGGTTTCAATGTCTAAAAGTTTGCGTTTAACGATTTATTTGCAGAGGGGAAAAAAATTTCATTATTTTGAATTTGTTTAACAGTTGGTCTTCTTACAGGGACGGTCATTATCATAATGACCGCCTGGTAATTTTCATTGTGACCCCTTGTAACTGCTAAATTTTAGCGTATTAATTTTGGTCACAACGATATTGACCAAGTAGTCATTATAAAAATGACCAGTTTTTGGTCAGACGTCCTTCCACAAGATGGGTCATTTTCATAATGACCCCATGGTCATTATCGTTGTGACCCCTGTAAATGCTCAATACGGTGACGTATTGGTCAAAGTGTTAGACCATTGGTTATAACCGTTATGACCGCCTGGTCATAACCATTATGACCGCAGTGTTATACGATCGGTCATAACCGTTATGACCAGACGGTCATAACCGTTATGACCAGACGGTCATAACCGTTATGACCGTTGCGTTACACTATCGGTCATAACCGTTATGACCAGACGGTCATAACCGTTATGACCGATAGTGTTATACGTCGGTCATAACCGTTATGACCGATGTATAATATTGACGGTTATAATGGTTATGACCGTCTGGTCAACGGTTATGACCGACGGTCATAACCTTTATGACCAATCGTATAACACAGCGGTCATAACGGTTATGACTGCCTGGTCATAACCATAATGACCGACGTGTTACACCATACGGTGATGTATTGGTAATTTCCCTTGTTATTTAGGATGGTTTCCGAGCGGTTGCAAAGCTTTCTCTTTCTAGAATCGGAGTTTCTCTCTCTAAAACACTGTAGACGCTGGTTGAAAATTTTTGTGAGCTTATTCGAGGGAGAATGCCTTTGGGCAGGTGAGAGATGAGGGTAAATCCGTAATTCGACATTTAAATGACTCTTGGTATTTCCATTTATTTTAAAATGCATATTACAGGACGGTCAACTTCATAATGACCGCCTGGTAATTTTCGTTGTGACCTCTTTGTGCCTAAGGTTTTTTCACCAATACGTCACCGTATGGTGTAACACGTCGGTCATTACGGTTATGACCAAGCGGTCATAACCGTTATGACCGCTGTGTTATACGATTGGTCATAACGGTTATGACCGCTGTGTGTTATACGATTGGTCATAACGGTTATGACGACGTATAACACTATCGGTCATAACCGTTATGACCGTCTGGTCATAACGGTTATGGACCGACGTATAACACTATCGGTCATAACGGTTATGACCGTCTGGTCATAACGGTTATGACCGATAGTGTAACGCAGCGGTCATAACGGTTATGACCGTCTGGTCATAATGGTTATGACCATAACGGTTATGACCGTCTGGTCATAATGGTATGACCGATCGTTATAACACTGCGGTCATATGGTTATGACCAGGCGGTCATAACTGTTATGACCGCTGGTCTAACACAGAGGTCATAACGGTTATGACCGTCTGGTCATAACCGTTATGACCAATGGTTTAACACTTTGATCAATACGTCACCGTATTGAGCATTTACATGGGTCACAACGATAATGACCATGGGTCATTATGAAAATGACCGATCCTGTGGTAGGACGTCTGACCAAAAACTGGTCATTTTTATAATGACCACCTGGTTAATATCGTTGTGACCAAAATTATATGCCTAAAATTTAACAGTTACAGGGGTCACAACGAAAATTATCAGGCGGTCATTATGATAATGACCGTCCATGTAAGAAGACCAACTGTTAAACAAATTCAAAATAATGAAATTTTTTTTCCCCTCTGCAAACAAATCGTTAAACGCAAACTTTTTAGACAATGAAACCAGGATTTTGTAATTTTTTTAACTTTCGATTTCTTTAATTCGTTAACTTATCTTTAATTAGTTTTTAAACTATTCTAAGTAGGTTACCTTGTATATCATGAAGCTGTTTATAGATGCCTTTCGTGGTGGTTTCAGACTGTTTCCGAGCATTTCCGAGCGATTGCAACTGTTTCTCTCTCTAGATTTCGTTTTCTCTCTCTAAAAACTATAGATGCTGGTTTTTGGGGGCCATGCGAGGGAGATGAGGATAAACCAGTAATTTGACATACAATTAATCCTTCTGGGCCCCACATATCAGACTGAAGAATGACGTTGGCAGTGCTAGAAGTGAAGGGGAAAAAAAGTGGTGTTGATTTTAATATAATTTATTCCACGGTGCTAAAAGTGAAATTTACCCTTATTTTGCACTAGGACATTAAGAATTTCTTTTGTGCCATAAAAATTCTTTTAACATTGGACCTATTAAATATTCATTAAAATTCCGTCGATTTGCTTTAAGCTAAAAGTTATCCTATGAAATTACCATTAGTTGAATATTGAAAGGACTTAAAAATCTATAGCTTTTCTTTTCAGTACACAAAATCTATAAAACATTCTTAAGCACCCAAATTTTTCATTCATTTTTTTTTTTTTTGGTGTACAGTAAGATTCTAAAGCAGTATAATTCATAGAATTTTATTAAGTTTACATTTTTATTTTACTGTAATGTGAGTTCAAAGAACACTTACATTAACAAATAAAAACGCGATAGAAATCAATTTGCACAAAAAATTTTAAAATCTTTAGCATTTTCTTCTTGTGAAATTGCCTTAACGTGGTTTTAAAAATTTCCTTTTTGTCTGCTAAATTATGAAGTTTTAGTTCTCAATTGGTCAACTTCCAACTTCCTAGACTGAAATTTGTCATTTAATGATATGCGTTGGCAGCTAACAAACATAAGAGATTCACATATAATAGTCATCTTGGCTTCAAAAGATTGTTTAACTTCTTATTCTTCTTCTAATTATTTTTCATCTTATTTTATTCACTTGGTGGATTGTCTGTCATGTCGGTTAGGAATATAAATAAGGAAGCTCTTTTCAGTAAATTTCAAGTTATCATATATTAAAAGGAATATATATATATATATATATATATATACACACATGTTGCATGATTCATCCTTACGAAGAAAGAGACCATGTTAATATTAAATGTGGGCTAATTAGGCTTGGACTCTTTAATTTAAGTGTACCAGCATGTTGTGGGGATGGCTAGGGTGCTTGTCTTCTTAGAAAGAGAGTTTGGGATCGAATCCCTCTTATCATGGTGATCAGTGTATGAACATGTATGAGTTGTACATTAAAATTTTGAAGACATGTCACGGGCAAAAATTAGAAAACAAATAAACCCTTTTACTTATTTTATTTTTATTTTTTTTAACCAAAAAAAAAAAAAAACAACAACAACAAAACAAAGAACTTGGTGTTTGATGCTATTTCCCCTAAAAAAAAAAAAGTCCAGAAGTGTATGATCAAAATACCACTAGGACAAGTGCTTGTAGCAATCTCTTTGAAATGTGATTCCACAATTTGGTTTGTCAAGAAAAGGTAGCACTATGTGATTCTCAATCTCAAATTCCATGGACACGGTTAAAAAGGAAAAAAAAAAAAAAAAAAATTAGGACCATTCCTTTTTGACACTGAAAAGCCATTCCCCCGTCTCTTTTCCTTAGGACCAATATCCTTTTCATTACTTTAATCTAATTGTCACATGGCATGATTATGTTGCCGCCACCAAATACTTATCCATGTTTCTGCAAAAGAGATTACCCCTATCAACGTTTGATCATTAGTTTCGTTAAATATTCATGTTAGATCATTTCCGAGGTAGATTATTAACATTTTGTTTTTTTTTTTTTTTTAAATAGAAGATTTGAACTCTATTTTTTTTTATTATGGAGAAATTATAATTTTCGTTAGATTATATTTACTATTACCATATATGGGCTATTTATTTCCATCGCCACAAAATCCAACTCTATCTCAGATGGGCTAATATTATCACAAGCTTATCTACCACTTGTTGTGCTTAGAGAGCAAGCAAAAATAAAAGAACAAAGAACCACGATTTTTTAATTATGGAGATGAAGATGTAACGACTGAATTTAATTTACAAAGATATCCAACCATAAAACTAAAAGTAATTGAAAGAACACAAAAACTTCAAATATACAGTATACTAAATTCCCGCCAAAGCATTTCCTGCTGATTGTCACTCAAACCAAGTAGAAAGCTTTTACAAAAGCGGAAGAGTAGTACTTAAAATTTGAGCCTGAGAACTCCAAGTTAGGCAAAACCAAGGCCCTCTAAATCCACCGTCATGACAACATTGAACCATGAAAGCATGAAGCGCAATCTTCGAGCACAATGTTGGTAATTGCGAGCGGAAAATTCATTCAGATGGCCTACTCAAACTTGAATTCTCACTCTCCATGGATATGATGGAGGCAAGCCTGTCATAAACCTGTACAATGGTTGAGATATTACAAAGTTCATCCCCACAAAGGGAAAGAAAATTTCATTTGAAAACTAGATTTATGATCACATACTGCGGAAAGATGCTCATTTTTTATCCTGTTTGTTGCGGATGATGCATCATACCTGGACAGAAGATAAAAAGAAAATTCAGTTGTGTTCTGTTTGATTGCAGAGAAAAGAAATCAGCAAAACATAAATTTGGACATTGTCTTGAAATTTCTCCAACTTCTTCATCAGTTAAAAGGCAAACGAATCATAAGACGTATACAATTTACTTACCAATGACGTGGAATGCCAGCAATATCACGAGCCGAATAATTGAAAGGGCCCTTCAACTCCACATTATACTCTTTTAACAAGTCTGTGTCGCCAAAGGATGATAATTTAATGTCTTCTCATGCCTTTATAATTGTGAGAAAAGAGTTGAGTACAGACATGGAAATAGAAAGTCAACCAAACCTTTAAAAGCAACGCCTGGAGCACGATCCATTTTCCGACAAACATCAACAAACCAATGGACTCCTACAGCTACATGTGCAACTTCTTCATCAGCAATTCTAGCTACAATAATTAGACGTTTGAAGGTCACCAAAGCCAACCAATCTTTGCACGAGACGGGGCCCAGCATCAAGTCCTCTAGCCTCCTACACAGTACAAACTTAAGTTTGAAATTCCCCATATCAAAATACAAACTTAAACGATCAGAAATTTTACGCACATCAAGGAATTTTATGAAAATGTTCTCCTCTAAGTATGCCAAAAAGCAGTTTGATGGAATTACAAGAAATTTAAATCAAATGAAGAAATTCTGAGTTAAAGCTATCAGGGTTGTTATTCCTAGTGGAAAAGTGACATTCTCTTCAATTGGTCAACTGCATATTAGGCTTCAACATACAAACACCCTCAAATGTAGGTTTATCCAATAACCTAAAACAAAATACAGGCTTATGGAGACTGCGAAATGGAGAATTTGCCAGAAAAACTAGCGGTAAGAATTGAAATCATCAATATATATATATATCTCGCTTGCATATCCATAAAATTGTAGGTTTAGTGAGGAACACTAGGAAAACACGGTAAGAGCTAATTACACAACTTCTGATCAGAATCTCACAAGTAAATAGCTATTTCTCTCTATCCTACGAAATAAACAAATAAATAAAATAATTCAAGTTTGTACTGTCCATCTCATAACGGAGACCCACACTGGAATTAGCATATGCAAGGGTGAGCATAGCCTTTTCGCTTCGTCCTAAGGTGAATGAATTCCACGAGCAAGCTATTATTAATCAGTCTTTCAATCACCTTCTGGGAAAAAAAAAGAAGCCAATTTCTCCATCCTCTAAACTAGTTAAGAACAGTATATCTCTCTACTAGCACTAATGCTCTATTCCTACACTTCTATTTTCCGATCTCGGCCACAATATCAGCCTGCCTAACAATTAAAGGAGATCGTATAATTGGCAAAGCATTTCATAGAAGTTGAAACGATTTACAGATGGAGGTTGAAAATCAGTTATTGGCCTCTCCAACCTCGGAAACAGAATATTTTACCTTCTTTTTTTCTTTTTGCAACTCAAAGCAAACAAAATTTAATTCTCTAAACACAATATGCAACTCGGTTTGATGCTTGCAGAGGCTATAGAAAAGAAGCGCTTTACAAATTACCTGGACAAGAGGGATTGCTGCCAATCGTGCGGCAACATTAACCGACGTTTTCTCACACTCCCTCCAGAGCAAATTATGGGCAGGCATATCTCCATATCTTGTCAAAGAGTAAAATTTGCAACTCAGTTGAAGAAACAGGAAATATTGATAAAACAAAATTTAACTACCTCCTCACTTGTAACCAAGCTCAGCAAGTCTCTGAGAACACCAAGCAAAATGGCGACTCTCGTCGTCGGCAACATGAGCGAAGTCAGCAAAGAATCCCTCCCCAAGAAGATCAGTAAAAGGCGAAAAAACGAACAACAGTATCCCATGCCAAATCAATGGCATTTAGCTCCACATGAGCAAGATTATGAAGCATGTAGGCATTGAGAGGCAAACCCGAGTTTTTGGGAGCTGGAATCTCCTTTGGGGAAACCTGAATTCCATTATAATATATCATTATCTTAACAATGAAGAATCCAGTGAAAAAACATATTCCATTCCTTATCAAATTTGGGAGAAGTAAGAAACGAATCCAATAAGCTAAAGAAAGCAATCACGAAACCAGGTCGGGCTTGGGGGGACGAGCGGGGCGAGAAGGCGGTTGGGCCACCCCAATAGGAAGGTTCTGGAGACGCCACCGGTTGTAGGCGACGTGGGAAAGCGTCGACTTAGCGAGAGGATCGGCGGTGGAGAGAACGAGAGCGCCGAGCTCCGACAGAGATGAAGCTGACGACGCCGCAGTTGGAGGGTGGCGATGGTCTGTTAATGAGGGGTGTGATTGTAGAATAGAAGGTTCTGGGCCAGTGGGTCCCCATCTCCGATCTTCGTTGATTGGGCTCTCTCTCCACGTCTCTAGACCAGACCAGGGAGAGCACTCTAATGAAGATAAAGATGAAGATGAAGATGAAGATGAAGAAAACACTTGGAGGTTTTGAAGCTTTTAAAGCGACGAAGAGGAGAGCGTAGGGAACATTGCAGAGGTGGGAGACTGAGCACTGCAAATCCCGGTTTCAGATTCAGAAGCCGCATCTTTCATCCGATTGACCGACTGCGATTTGAGCGGTGGCTGGATTAACTTTTGACAAACATCCCAGTAATCAACATGTGGTCTTTGTTTTATCTTTCTTTTTCTTTTTTTCTTTTTCTTTCTGTTAATCCAAATCTGTTTATAGTTATTTTTCAACTTCTCGAGTTCGGTCTTGCATCACCCACAACCATAAATTATATTAACGTGAAAGAATGTGCAAATAGTTGCCGAGAAAATTGTGAAAACAATCTCTCAAATAAACGTGTTTTTATATAGTCATTTCTTAATTTTAGTTTGGTCCACACTTATCTAAATAGAGATTAAAAAAATGAAGTTATAATAATTGGGACAATAACTCAAAGACGTTTTCAATTAAACCTACTAAAACAGAAATTATACATAATTATAGGAAGGAGCCACCTTGATTCGATGACATACAATTGGACGTTACTGCAATACCGTTAATTTTGGGTCAAGAACAAGGATTCCGGTAACTATAGTATACAAACAAGATTAGCAGGGCAAATAATAGAATAAGATGGATTCAGCCAGGCAACGCAGAGACGAGGGGAAAAGATGGATTCAAGTGAAGAAATTATGACTAAAATGAACTTGAATTACAGACTATCTCCTGCAGCTTAACACCAAAGAATCCTGAATCTGCCAGCAATAAACACCAAAGACCAAAAGTCCACTTAAACTTAGCATGAGTAGCAGTACTAGTTAGCAATGTACACGTGCTATTTTGGGATGGGGGGAAAAACCAGACCAACTGTATGTAGCTATCGCAACATCCTACCAAATATTATACAAATCTCTGACAAAACAAATAGAGCCACGCCTAGAAATTGAGCCTGCTACTCTACTCGAGACCACGGCGAGGAACCGAACCACTCTGGCAGTGACACACATTAAGTTTTATGGCCTTGACGACATTTCCACTGTACACCAAATGCAGATTCAAAACCATAGTCTCAGACTTCGAATCGCCAAGTGCAAATCTCCCATCTATGTTGAATATCTTAGATCTGCCAATTGTAAAGCACATTCTAGATTAGCATTGCTGTTGGTACCTGACCTTTTTTACGTGATTGTTTCATATTTAGTTGCAATCAAGAAGAGCAAACCAGGTTGAATTCTGCAAGTGTCCCTAAGGGATGATATGATAAGCCAAAAGTAGTGGGACAACTATGCAATCATAAATTTTGTAACGTACTCGAAATGAACCAAAAGAAATCTCAAGAAGCTGTGCATACACCGATTGCACATTCTAACTTACAATGAACGTGCAAAAACTGAATAATCACCATACAAAAGAAGCAATAGTAAAAAAAAACAGCTTCCAGACACTTGTTTCTTCTTTGTCACATTATATTTAAATCACAAGCTGAATGATCACCATATATCGGGGGTAGTAACTAATACAAGGAGGGT
Source organism: Ficus erecta (assembly GCA_008635985.1). Taxonomy (NCBI): domain Eukaryota; kingdom Viridiplantae; phylum Streptophyta; class Magnoliopsida; order Rosales; family Moraceae; genus Ficus; species Ficus erecta. The sequence continues at coordinate 185,013 of BKCH01001475.1, forward strand.
GAAGTTGCTAGACTTGTTACAAGTACAGAGATGATCATGAGGTAAGTAACCAATCAAACATTTGGAGTACATTCACAAAGATAGAGGAACGGTAAGTTGGTAATATTAAAGCATCAGATGAAAAACTTATGCCACATTCAATTATCCCAGCCGTCCAAACATCTGGTGGCAGAAAGGCCCCATTACGATAGATGAAAAACTTATGCCACATTCAATTATCCCAGCCGTCCAAACATCTGGTGGCAGAAAGGCCCCATTACGATATGCATGCATACCCAAGGGACATTCTGAATTCTCTTTCTCTCGATGGCCAAGGATCAAACATAAAAAAATAAATAAATAAAAAAGTAGTCTCATTTATGCATTTTCCAGGCAAGTCAAAGAAGCATTATCAAACTGTCTGATATTAATAATGTGCCAACTATGGTTTTAAAGGCATTGTAGAGCCAGACGGCATCATCCAAGAAATATTATGCGAGAATCAAACTAAGAACGAACAAGAAAAGTGAATTTGCAAAGCAAAAGGCAGAGCCGATAAATCTCAAAAAGAAAAAAAAAAAAGAAAAAAAAATCAGTATAGGAGATGACCTAATTAGCAAACAATCAAGATCTTGGTGACCCTGCATCAGATCCAGAAGCTGACGAACTATCGCTATCAGAATCTGCAAGAATGTACACATATGAAAATCCCGAGAATGTACGCTAACAATGATTTAACACATTCAAACATGGATAGAGTCAGTATCACAGTACCGCTTGAGGAAGATCCAGAACTGCTAGAGCTGCTAGAACTACTTGACCTACTCCTATTATCTCCCTGGTTATCCACTTGAACTGGTGACGAAGAGGAAACAATATTTTCATCTGCATTCATGATTAGAGAAAATACAGTTTCTCAGTTTATTGAAACAATCCTTAATTTCAGTGCCATCGATGATGAAGTTCTGAAAACTGTACCTGTCTTGTTTTCTCTGGGCACCTCTGGCACACTTTGAGCCTGGGTCTGCAAAGAAAAGAGGAAAAAGGTAAATTAAAAGACACTAATATGAGAATATTTCTGATGTTAGCAAATGTGATTCAAAGACTATACCTTCTCCTGCGCATTCTGCAAAGCTTCTGCTCGGGCCTTGATAGCAAGTTCAGCTTTTCGTTTATTCTTGCTCAAACTCTTCTTGTAGTTGGTCACAAACCTATCAAGCTCCCACAGTGTCTCCGTATCAACACTATCAATGTCCACTTCAATTTCATCATCGTGTTGAAAAAGTGATGAATTCCTCTTCTTAATAATCTGTACTATAGCATCTAGCTTCTCTGAAGGCAGACCCTGAAGATTTGTGCTGAGTTTTTTGCTTTTCGTCATAAGTCATATCCCTCTTATGCAGGTCTTTAGCCTTAGGCTTCTTCAAAGCAGGAGTCCTAGCAGTTGGAGTAATACTCATGGGCCTTGGCCTGGTATCAACAGAGTGTGTCATTGATTCCGACCTATCCAAAATCCTTCTCATATCAAGAGGCGGCGGCAGCAGAGGTGGAACCTTTCTTGGCGTAGGTGTTGGGATGCCCATTCCATAATCATAACCAAATCTCATCTCACGGTTATAATCCGACTCTATTATAGCCCACCTCTCCTCGAAAATCCGTGATAGCTGCTCGGCCATGACATGAACATCCTGGCCCTTTGGGTTATAAATCATAGCATTTTCAAATGTAAGTCTCACATCCTCTGCAAATTCTTTCGGTGACTTGTACCAGTTTTTGCTCAACCTCAATTTAATAGTACCCAAGTCCATTGGATGCGTAATAATGGTATGATAATCATGCAAACCAAGATGCTCTGCATCAACGGGTTCGTTAAACACCCAACCATGCTTGTGCTTCATCAATTTCTCAAGCAACGAGCTACAGCTCTTGAAAAACTTCGCCCCCATTCCAAACCCATGTCCTAAATCTCCACCATGCTTCTTTCCGTTCAGTTTTGATTTTTTGTTGCTCTCTGCTGGCGGAAACTTATCCTTCGCAAGCAAGAACTCTGAATTACGATAAAACTGGTTTGCCTTGGGTGTCCTCTTCTCTTTCTCCACGTTATCAATCACACCATGATTATTCTCCAACACGGAAATATTCAACTGGTGCAATGGCCTAGCAACCTCACGAGTGATGCCAACAGGGGCCACCTCTGAATGAGCCCGCTTTGCTCCGCCATTACTGAGAGCGTTATTCGGCTGCACATGGGCATGAGAATACCCACTAATCTGCCCCTGTTTCACTTCTATCCTCTTCACCAAATTCCGCACAGTTTCGAGCTCGCCTTGAAGCTTCCTCCGAAGCTCGCGTACCTCCTGCTTCGACCTTGACGCCCCACCGGTTTTAATTTGACTCACTGAACCGTCCTTCACCGGGACATTCCCCCTAGGCTGGTCCCTCGAGGCTGGAGCCGGAGCCGGAGCAGGAGCAGGAGCAGGAGCAGGAGCCGGAGGAGGAGCCTCAGCCTCAGCCACATTCACTTCCACATCCACAACTTGAGCTGGAGCTGGAGTCGGTGCCGGAGCCGGAGCCCCAGCCTTACCAGAATCCGCAGCTGAAGCTGGAGCTGGAGCCGGAGACTCATTCACAGCCACAGCTGGAGCCGCAGCCACCTCGTCGGAGACCGCAGCATCTAACCTAGAAATAAGTTGCTGCGACAAGTTTCCATCTTCCAACGTCGACGACGGCTGTTGAGATGAATTCTCGTCGATATTCTTGCCGGTATCCTTATTAACGTCGTCATTCTTGGTTGCGGTGACGGCCTCCTCTGTGGCCGCAGCTATGGGGGCGTCGTTCTTTGTATTGGAATTCGTGTCGATGTCGACGGTGTTGGTGTTAATACTGGAGATACTGGTCTTCTTGGCTCCTTTGAATGACTTTCTCGTATAAACCTTGCTCTCCATATACCTCTGCTTCTCTCTAGCTCCATCACCTCCTTCAACTATAGGCCCCGAAGCCATACATGTACCCTCCGAAACCCTAATTTCACTTTTCCCCAGAAGATTCCACAAAAGTTCCAAACTAGGGTTTATGAAAAAGATCGCCGACGAAACAAACAACAAAAACCCTAATTTTCCCTCCAACGAACAAGAACCAGATTAGGGTTTCCCGACAGAAAAAGAATAAATCTTGGGGTTTACAATAACCTCACCGCCTCCGATCAAACCCAGAAATTACATGTAAATACGCATAAACAGAAGCGGAAAATTAAGGGGGGGAAAATACTCACAGAGAAAGACAACACCGGCGGAGAAAATTAGGGATTTCGAGGAGCAACTAGGGTTTCGACCTGGTTTTACCTTTCTCTTCGATCAGATCTCGCACGGGGGATCCTCTCTTTCTACTTTCTCTCTCTAAAAAAAACTTTCTCTCTCTAGAACTCGCGCACTGTGTTCTGTGAGACTTTCTCTCTCCTCTCCCTCTCTCTCTGTATCCTTATCTGACAGGTGTACGGCAGCGGAGGGCTTCGTGTGGCGCAACGGAGCGGACGAAGCGTGTGGGTGCGCTAAAAGGAGTCGTGCCCGGGAAGTATCATAACGTGGTTGTGGGGTGCTTGACCCACGCGGATTCTCCACGAGTGGTGACACGGCCGAATCGGAGGCCCGTTTTGAGGGTTCGTGGGGCGACGTGCGCGTGGGCTTGGGATACGACTTTATGGCGGGGAGTTTCGTTTGCGATTGTTCCCAGACGATGGTGTAGCGCGTGTGGCTCAGTCTCTGGTTCGGTGGCGGTGGCCTCCGGCTGAGTGTCGTCACGCGCCGATTAGTCGGTTGGTGCTGAGCTGAGAAAACGTGAGTGGTTTTGCAGGTTTAAGGGAGGGACTTGATTGGTTTGGAAGGCAGTCAATTCGGATGCACTAAGGTCCAGAGGCCCAAATCCATTTTTGGAACTTTAATGGGCTGACCAAAAAATTAAAAAAAAAAAAAATCTGTCTGTCATATATTGAACAAATGAAATTTATAATTTAACCCTACTTCTTATCACAATTACAACGAAGCCCCCTTTCTGTGAAAATCTTTTACATTTACATCCCAAAATAAATTAAAGGAATTTCGACACGGTCCTTGTTAGTCAGTGGAGTTTGTCCAAACAAAAATGCCCTCAAAAGGTACTTCGGAATGTTGGTGAGGAGTTATTTTTTAATAACCATTTAAAAATATAAAATGGAGACAGATAAAGATGTTTTAAAGAAGATTAGCTATAAAAGTATATACTAAGGTAACAAATTGACGATTATGAGTATAATAGATATTTGTCTTTCCGATAAGGGCAGAGCTGTTACAATAATCTTAGCATTTTGAAACCACTTCATGTTTTTTCAAGATTCGGTTTCATTTACCTTTTAAAACTAGTGGTACTGATTGTTATGAATAAATATAAAGCTGAGTTTTGAGATGTCGTCGAATGTTTTTGTGTAAGGTAAACATTTGTCATTGTCATTATGAAGAAAGTTAAGAAGTACAAAGCAAATTTCCCATCTTTCTAAGCTTTGAACTCTTTTGGTTTTTGAAAATTCCTTTTTCCGAGAGTATACGACTCAAGCCGTGAGTATTTCTATGTTTTTCAAATTAATTATTATTTTTTGTTTGAATCTTATGAAGAAATGGTACTTTTCCTACCCCTTTTTTAAATTATCCACCAGTTTAAATTTAAATATCTATTTTACTTATTGTACCCATTTTATTATTCCATAATAATTCCTACAACTTAATTTATTTTTAATCATTTTTGCACCCAACAATCAACAAATAACCCTTTTTTTTTTTTTAAAACAATCCTTTTTTTCTCATTATTTTTTATTTTTGACCCGCCCTTTTTTTTTTTTAAAGAAATTCAATGATTTTTTTTCTTTTTTCTTTTTTTTTTGAAATAAGATTTCATGAAACTAATAGTTTTATATTTATTCTTTATGAAATTTTTTAATGTCGTAGATATATATACATATATGTAAATAGTTGTAGATTATTTATCTTAATATAATAATACAGTTGTTGCTATATATGTATGTATTGTAAGTTATTGTTCGTAATTTTCTTGTGAAAATAGTTGTATGGGAAAAGACTAAATTATAAATCTTTGATGATTCAATTTGTTATTCTATATATCAAAAGGAAGATGATTAATTTGTTGGGAATCCATTAAATTTTAGGTAAAAAAAAATAAAGTTTTTACTTTTTAAATTATCTCCCGAGGATAAATCAAGATTTTTTTTCAACCTTCACAAAAAAAATAACATTTTAATTTTTGTTTTAAAATAAAATATTAAAACCTGGATATCTAAGAGATAATGAACATTGGAGTTAAAAAAATAATTTTTTTTAAAAAAGAAGAAGAATAAGAAAAGATAAAAAAAAAAAAAAGATTGTTTAAAAAATAGGGGTTATTTATTTATTGGTGAGTATAAAAAGGATGAAGAGTAGAATTAAATTATAGGGATTTTTTTAAAAAAATAATAATAACAGGGGGTGTAATAATTAGTAATAATGGACATCTAAATTTTTAATTGGTGGATAATTTAATTAAGAAAGAGGTGGGGAAAATAGATAGAAGAGTGTCAATATTTACCCCATGTAGAAATTATCTTAATGGTTTCATTGCATGGATTGTTTCTTTTTTGTGTGAATTACAAAATTATGCAATCTATTTCTATTTTCTAGAATATTTATATCTATATTATTTTATTATCTAAAATTTCTCTTTTTTAGTTGCGTGAATAACACCATTATAACATCTATTTTTTTTAAACATGTTTGTCTCTATATTGTTCCGTGTAGTTTAGTAGAACATTCAAGTTTGAAGCTCTATAAATTTTTTTACTGTGATGGTGAAAATTGAAAATTAAAATTTTCGTAATTCTTAAACACAAGGAGGAGGAAGTTGTGTGCATATATTATCTGTGATCTTGTTTATTTTATCACTGTATAATATATGAACATTATCTTTTTATTAACTAGTTGGGAAATCATAGTAAAATTTTGCCGTAGTTCTTTCCAAATTCATCAAACTAGCCTTTTGAATTGTCCCAACCAATTTTACAATTACATAGATTTAAAAAGGAAAAATCAACTATACATTGTCACTTTCTATTTAGATATAATATAAGATCGAACCCAAATCGTCTCAAATTCAAACGTTATCACACTTTGTCTCATGTCTTTTGATCTATAGTTTTGACTACTTCAACAAAGGTGATCATATTTAATTTCAAACAATGTCTTTTTGAGTGGGAACAACTGTTATGTAAAGTTAGAAACATAATTAAATTAGCTCTGCAAACATTTTACGATTTTATATATGTCAAATTATTTACGATCAGCTAGCGCACAAAATTTATAGCGAATTTCAAACTTGAAGGTTATATCAGTAATTATAAGGAACGGAAAAGGATATACGAATTAAAAAGCATATGGCATATTCTTGTAATATGGTCGGGCTTTAAAAATAGTCCTTACGTTTCTTATATAACTCCTACCTACCACATTTGGGAGTTCAAACTATCGACTTGCTAGACGATGACAATATAGTTCTTGTTTAAAAAAATAATAAAAAATAATAATAGAGAAAACAACTGTATGATAGAGATATATATATATATATATATATATGTATTTTCAACTTGGAAGTGAGAATATTCGATATACTTTGTAGTGGTGAAATTACTATATATACAGTAACAACATTGACAATAGAGTTTTGACTTAATTAAGGGTTGAGAATAAAGTTAGGCATAAATTCATTTTCGGAGGCGCAGAGAAGAAATTGTCATAATTGTGCTCCACCAGATTGAATAGAAGTTTTTAGGTTTATGCCCAATTGTCGTTTGAGATACGTAATTCTTAAGAAAACGATTTTTTGAATAGATGTTTTTCTTTTATTTTTATTTGCTTTTATATCAATTGTAATTTGTGATTTGTAACTTCGAGAATATATCTAAACTCAAAGCCTATATCCTCAAGCATTTCTTTTCTTTTATAGAAACGATTTGTTGGTTCTTGCATATCTTTTATTTTAATAAAAGCAAAAATAATATATTAGATCGACTATATATATATATGCTTTCAAATTATTCAATCTTCCCTGTATATTTAACTTCATCAATGAAACTATGGCTTAAAATTTAAGATGCTTGAGGACAAGCTACTTGTAATTAATAGTGCAAAATACAATAACAATAATTTGTCATCTATTTATTTTCCTGACAAAATACAATGATATATTATTATATAAAAATTAACTACTTTCTACATATGAGAGATAATCTCTTCCTAATATTTTGCTCGGAAGAGTAATATTTTTTTTTAGATTAATTACTGATTTAGTCTCTAAACTATTAAATTTATGTAATTTTAGTTTTTGAATTTTTTTTCATGATTAGAACGATCCTGAAACTTTAAAAACGTTGCAATAGAAGGACAGCCCCTAACTACCGTCTGTTTCGTCATGGTTTTGAGTCACGTGAGCCTCACGTGTTATGAAAATTACGATAATGTCCTAAAGATGGAGGGAACGTAAAGACACATTTGGGGTTAAGTTTTCATTTCAGAGCTTTGTTCTAAGCAGAGAGAAAGAGAGAGAACGGGTATTTGCTAGGCATTCATCATCTGAAATCTGAAATTCATTGACGATCTTGCAAGAGTTTGGTTCTACGAGGCATTATTCGTGTTGGGTATCATGATTATTTGCGAGAAAGGCAGTGGGCATCCACAATACTATTAAGACCTCATTTGACTCTTGAGTTTAAACTCAAAATTTTCATTTCAGTTTTTGTCTTTTTCTGAAAAAGTTTTTGTCTTTTCTGAAAAGTCAACAAAAATTTTCAACTCAAACTCATTCACCAAATGGACCCTTAGTTTTTAGATATTCTCAACTTTTTTTTTTTTGGCTTTTTTTTTTTTCCTTCGTTTCTAGATAATGAAATTATATGGGTGTTTATTGGATTTTGGATTTGAAAAAAATGTTTTTTTTTTTTGGGGGGAAAGAATGATTATATTGGCGATAGACAAATCACAGATGGAATGCTTTTCTGGAATTGTTTCTTATTCCATTTTTTTTTTCCCTGGAATAAGATTTTTATTTTTATTTTTTAAAACAAGGAAGTCGGAGGCTTGATAAGTAGTCCCTAAATTTCAATCCTAAAACTCAAAGCTGGACTATGCAGGGTTTGACTAAAATGACTGCCGCATATATGTATGTAGGAGTAGTGGTAAATACTGTTGCTATATTTGAAACTGTGCAACGAATTGGAACCACAATTAGATTAGATTAAAATATGGACATAAGTACGCAAGAATTTTGGCAATGGAAATGGAATATTTTTTCCATTTTTTTAATTTTTTAATTTTTATTTTTTTAGTGGAATGTGAGGCTCTTCCGGAATTTTGTTTCAAGTAGTGTAACTTTATAATTAGGCACGTTAATGCAGATTGTCGTTGCAGAAAAGAGAAAGAATAGTAACAAATGGCGCTCGTGGCAGATGTAGAAAACTACTTGTGAGAGAATTTTTATCGTTCAATTCTGGATTGGAAACAATAATAGCATTTGTTTTTTCAAAATCCAATTTTTGCTAAAACATATATATATATATATATATAGAGAGAGAGAGCTCTGGAGGATGTATTCAGATACAAGCACGATTTAGTTAACGCCATCCCTTTTTCTTTTTTGGTTCCATCCAGCAAGCAGACTTTTAACACTTGGATTTTTTTAGTAATTACGAGTTAAATACCCGTGCGTTGCATGGTAAAGATTAAAAAAAAGTGTTAAAGACAAAGTATAAAGATAAATAATATACATTAAAGGCAGTCGATTAAGATAGACAATATAATTACAATAAGTTTGACAATTTAGTTTGTTTTTTTATACATTCAAATTTATATTAAGATATCAAAGTTATATATATTAGTATGCATATATATATATATATATATTCATATACACATAAAGCTTCAGAATATGGAATTTTTTTCGTTGATTAAATTGGTGTCACTCATGTTTAATTTTTTCTTCATTTTCTCCTCTGATTTGTCATAATATATATATATATATATATATATTAGTAAGTTGATTTTTGTAGCTGAAATAGAAATTAAAATAAATTTTGTAATTTTTTATGTAGTTATGTGTAAAAGATAATATTACCTAGTCTCCTTTCATTTTTTTGACAGATCACTTGGAGATACAATTTGAACTTGTGATGGAGGAGGTTGATGCTGAGGACTGAAATAATAATACATATAATTATGTAATAATTAATGATATATAAATACATGTTAAATGAGAAAATTTAAAGATTGAAGATAAAATACAAATAGTAATGCACCTTGATTCCACTTCTTCAACGATAGGTTTGTTGAAAGTGAGTTGTTTTTTTGCTGTTTTATTACTTCCTAACTGCGGTGTTTCTGGGTCAAAGGAGATTAATGATGGTGGAATTTCTTCAGAAGGTTCAGTTGTTGGTGTAGGTAATGATATTGGTTGAACATCATCATCAAAGATTTTTGCAATGACTGCATCAATGAAAGGACCTCTAAGACGAAATTGAATGATAAATATTTTTGATATGCCTTTTAGTTGGTTGAGGATAGGAAGAATAATATTTGGATCAGTGTATCCTTCTTGTATTGTCAATATAGAGTAAGGTTTATTTATTAATGATTGCATAGTCTTTCCGAACATGACAATGTTCATTCCTCCAATGCCGTCTTCGATTCGTGCATTGGTTTTGTACTTGATGGAAAGATTTAAAATTTATTTTATTTTTTAATATTTTGATATTTATATATATTTATTTTTTTACGATAAAGGTAAAGAATATTACCAGGTAATTGGCATTGTAGTTAAATATCCATGAGTATCACGCCACCATGAGATCCCTAATTGTTTTATTTGTCTATAACATCTTGGACATGCATTGTAGAACCAACTTTGGCGAGCATGAGCATCAAGTTCAGTAATGTTCGCTTTAACAGTGAATTTTGTATCCTGTTGGATAGATAAATAATGTTTACTAAATTAAATTTTATAGTTTATATATGATAAGTAAATATTTACTTGATTTTGATATGGATCTAGAACTTGAAGTTCTGTGATTGTAGTTCGGTTTATAGTTTTTTGTTTCTCCAATGACAATGGTTTTTTTGTTGATCCAGCAATAAAATCAATTTCATGAATAAAATGGCTGAATCTATATAAAATTAATATATTAAGTAAAGTTAGTTTTTTTAAAAAAATTAATAAATATAGATAATTGTAATAATTTATGAGTAAAGATTTGTAATACCTTTTTTTTAATTTTTTTTTCAACAATGTCCGGATCAAGATAGTATGAAGTACCAGCAGTACTTATAACATAAAGTCCATCTTTATATGTATAATAATCATAATTAATGATTGATGATAAAAGAGGAAAAAAATTATCTTTAGTTGTTGTAAACTGAGAGATTATACAACGGTTTTAGAAAAACCGTCGTGTAAACAGGAGATTACACGACTGTCGTGTAATCTCGGGTTTAAATGACGGTTTCACTAAATCGTCGGGTAACCTTCGAGATTGCATGACGGTTTTAAAAAACCGTCGTGTAATTACCTTTTAGACGATGATTTTTGTAGTAGTGCAACTTTTGTAGTAGTGCTAGTTGAGAATTTATCAATTGAAAGAGGTATATGAAATCTTGAATGTACAGTTCGACATTTTGATAACAATAATGATGTTATTCCAGATGATGCTACATCTAATATAATTTCATCATCTAATCTAATTTTGCTGATAATAGCATTCCATAAGTATGTTTTTCCTTCTTGTACCACCATAACCATATATGAAAAACAAATTATCATATTTGTTTTTAATTGCTTCTAAAATTTCCTTAAAAATAAAATGTTATTCTTGATTTAAATTTTGTACTAAATTAATTTTTTCTTCTTTTAATTTATATATATCATAATTGAGTTCTTCTCTTAAAAGATTATTCCTTAAATCCTCAATTAATGATGTAGTAGGAAGTGGAATGTTATAATGTGATAAAGAATATGAATTTAAATTTAGTAATTTTTCTAATTCATATAATACGAAATATATAATTCGTTTTCAGGAATTTCAAAATTTGCATTATTAAATAATAGTCTTACTTTGTATAAAATATCATCACACAGTAGTTTTCAATGTTTTTGAAAAAAATTTATTGGGTCAGAAATATTACAAAATAATAATATAATGGTGAAAAGTTGACAAAGTTGAGCAGATGTTGACCAAAATGATGTTTCTTCTATTGATTCATCCCATTCTTTATCATCTCCTAATAAACCCAATGCATAACAAGCTGTTTGATTAGTAGGATAAACAATATTATTCACTGTTTGAAGTTATTCATAACTTGTTGCACATTTTTGATGATTCAATAATAATTTTAAGTAACATAATTCACTGGAACTTAGATGAATATAAAATGTTCTTCTTATAGTATTACCATTTTTTCGATAAGTCCAAATTTTATTTTTATTATTCCAGACCCATTTTGTTGAAAATTCTATATAAGTAAGTTGTTGAGCATCTTTATTAGTTTTATTAATTTTCATCTACTCTGTTAATGTTGTTTTTTGAATTAGTGGTTGACATATTAATTTTTGAAGTTGTTGATTTTTATTAAATGTTATGTTTTGCATATTTGATAAATGAATAGAAAGTCGTTGAATAGCTGGATTTTTATGGTGGATTGAATATTCGAATATTCTCCAAATTGCTTCATAAAGTGTGATATATCGAGAGTTAAGATAAGTTTTTATTTCATTGACTTCTTTGTTGTTTGTTTGTTTGTTTTTTTTTTTTTTTTTTCAATAACAGCTCGTATTCTATCTGGACCTTTTGTTAAATATTTTGAATAGATATTTAATAAGCATAGATTGAGAACATATTTCGACATTAATATTAGCACTATATTTTAGGCATAAAGTTCGATTGTATGGAACAACATATCTATTATCAAGTTTAATTCCTTCTGTCATAACATTAAATTATGTGTCTCTACGATGATAAAGAACAAAATCATTTTCTTCTATAGTTGTTTCATTTTTTATTTGTTTTGGAAATTTTTTGGAACATTTAGAATTTTTCATACATGATGCATTTGTTTTTGCATATCCATATGATCCGTGTATTATATATTCAGTTATAATTTTATAACCTAAATGATCTTTTATTGGATCTGGAATTTCAGCAGAAATAAATTTGTCTATTTGTGAAGGATCATGGTATTTATGTTCAGGACATAATCAAAATAACATATGACAATAAGGTAAACCACGTTTTTTGAAATTCCACCACGTATAGATCTAAAAGAAAATAAAAGAAAGAAAGAAAAGACATAAACATAACAATAATATTAGTTTTTTTAATTTATTGTAATAAAATATAATAATAATAATTGGTAGTTTATTTTTTTGTTATATAAAATAAATGGACTCACCTGCTATTATAGTTCCAAAAAATCAACTGACTTTATCATATTTAACAAATGGTCTAATTTTATTTTAAATATTTTACTTATAATATTTGGTATATCTTTAGATTTTTATCATGGAATTATAGTTAGACTTCTTTTAATTTCTGGCCATTTGAGATTACATATAAATGTTAAAAATATATCAAGATTTTCATAATGTCTACAAATTGACATTACATCTTGATAATTTTGAATCATATATCTTGGACTTTCTGTATAAGATAATGATAAAATAATTCTTTTCCCGATTGCTTCTGCTTCTGTATCGCTTCTAATTATAGCATCTTGAATACCTTTGTAAATTTTAGATCTTAAATTATTTTGATTTTGTCTAATATAATCTAAACGGTCTTCTTCAATAGAAGCATAACTATCTTCAATATATTGTTGAAAAAGCCGTCCAGCTCTAAATAATGTATTTCCTTGATGTAATCGTTGTTGAAGTTGAAAAGCATAAAATGATCTCATTGATATTTGATTTCTATATGGTTGTTTACTGTTAAAATTTGGATTCCATTTTATAACAATTCTATATCCATCTTCTCCATAAGGAAATAACAATGGATACTATAATGTATAAGATGAATGAAGTTTATTGATTATTTGTAATTCTCCAGTTTGATTATGAATGATAATATCTCTACCGTTCTCATATAGACCAAAATCTCTAGCAATTAAACCACTTATATCTATTGAAGTTGGAAGATTATATTGAGTACTATCTCCTTATTGTCTTCCAATCAATCTTAGTTTCGTTGATGGTATTTGATTATTTCTGATACTCTTAAAAATTTGAACTAATTTGTTTGTTTCATCCAGCATTATGATTAGTTTTTGAACAATAGTCTCATTTAAATTATTTAAATCATTATTATTTGAAAATGTTGCTACTCTATTTTGAATTTCATTTTTTGTATCATAAATATATAACTGTGCAAATCTTGGAGGATTATTATTAATTGGAAGTAAATATCCAATTAGATGATGTATTTGTCTACTAATTTTGAAAATATATGGTGCTGACGAATTGTTAATATCTGATTGAATATTTGCTCCAAATGAAGTAAAAACAAACATAGAATTATATAAATTCTAATTTTTTTCTCTAAAATTCACACTTAAAGGTCCTCCATAATAATCTAATAGTTAATCTAAAGTTGGTGGTGTTTTTTTGCTTAAATGTATGTTAATTTTTCCATTTTGGCGACATAAAAAAAATTTCGGTGGATATGTATTTCGTGTTTGTTCATTTTTCCAAAATAATGCTTCACAATATTGACATGTGCAATTACAATCTCCAATATCTATAGATTCATCATTTGAATCTAAGTAAAAAATTCATGTAAAAAACAAAAAAATATATATATATATAAAATGTCAGTTAAAAATTTTGTTCAAATTAATAATTTCATGAAAAATAAAGAGAGAATTTAAGATGAAGAAATTACTTTTTTGAATTGACGGTGAATTGTAATCTTCCAAAAATAGATTCAATGTTCCTTCATCAGTGTTATAAATTGAAGATAATTGAATAAATTTACTTCGATAACCAGTAATAATTTCTGTATTTAATTCTTCAAACTGATTGTTTGAAAAATGTAGATTTGTCGATGTATATACTTCATTATTATTTATATAATTTTGATTTTTTTGACGTTTTGATCGTCTTGAATAATTAGTATCTTTGTGAGAAATTTTTTTTTCATCTTTTTTTTTAATATAAAACAGAAAAACAATAGTATGAAATATTGTTAAAAAATAAAAATTATACATCTAATTGTAAAAAAAGAACGATTAAGCATTTTGTCTATACAAGAAAAAAAAAAAGTCAAACAATAAAAAGATAATAATACCAAATATTAAAATAAAATACGAAGCGTAAGAACTTTTTTCATGCAATAATATATTCCAATTAAAAAACTACAAATAATAAATAAAATTAAAAATCTAAAAACTTAACGGAAAGAAAATTTCAATAACTTAAGTAAATCTAATAAAAATATTAACTAATTAAATTAATAAATAAATCTAGAAATGCATTACACATTTAAAAAAATCTAATTCTAAAGAGTAATATTAATGTATGACATAAATAATAATTTAGTTACAATTATAAGTATATATATATTTTTTTATAGTGAAACTTCATCACAATAGAAAAAAAATCTACATTTTTTTATTTTGTTGTAAATTTATAGAGCTCTTATATTTACAAATTTTCATAAATTATTTTTTAATTTTAATTTTTTAGCTTGCTCTTTATTTTTAATACTATAATTTAATTGTGTTAATCCATTCTTTAATTGTATTAATTCATTTTTTCCTCTAAATTTTATTGAACTCAATATTTTATCATTTTCGCATATTGTTTTATTTATGCAGTTTTTATTTTTTGTTGTTAAAAACAATTGAGTAAAATATTGTTTTTTATTTTATAGTTTCTTTTTTTTTTGGTATATTTCATATTATCTTGTTAAAAAATTAAATTTATTAATTAAACAATAAATTGATTAATTCACATAATTCACACACATAAATTGATTAAACAATAAATTGTTAAAAGTTACTTTTATTAAATTAAATAATAAATAAATTAAGTTATTTGTATTCTTTATGAACGGTTATTTTTTGAAATTTAAATTAAAAAAAAATAAAAATCTATATGAAATAAAAATTTGTTGTTGCACTATAAGATTGCATAATAGAAAAAATTAAATCATACAATCAAAATTACAATAATTTCTAATTGTAAAAACATTTATATACAAAAATTGTTGGAATAAATTTTAATATTTCAACAATCTAATTAAAAAAACCCCCCCGGGCAATAAAAATAATAAAAAAATTATATTAAACGACAAAACAAAAGAGAAAGTAAAAATAACAATAAAAAAAAGCAAGATAATGAATTTTTTTTTTAAACCTTTAGTATACTTAGTCACATATACTTATCTAAATAAACAATCTAATATATATATATACTATGAAAAACATTATGAAAATTTTTACTAAATGTTTTCTACAAAAATAAAACGAAAGTAAAAATTATTAAAGTAAGCTCACACCTCTTATATCATTAACAATATTTGTTAAGAATAACTAAAATATAATTCGACCCCCGTCTTTGGTTGCTACCAGGTAAAATGTTTGGGAATGTGTACCAAAAAAAAAAAAAATTTATAAGTGTTTCTAGCAAATACAGAAAGGAAAAAAAAAGGAAAAAATATTGAAAATAATTAAAAAATAAAATAGTATAAAAACAGTAACATATTAATCAATACTATTATGTTGTGAGAAAAAGAAAAACATTATAAATCCCAAACATCTACGGCAACAGTAAAGACTGTTAAATAATATTTAATAGTTATCCAACATATGATATCAATGATATCATATTCAACAATATATACCAAATTAAGTAATAAATCTTGTATATGTATTTTAATATATCTAAACAGAGATCATCATAGCGTGCTAAAATTTTTATAGAAAAGTTCTCTTCAAAGACATTTATAATAACAGAAGAAGAAAACAACAACATGAAAACGAAAACAAAAACAAAAACAAAAACAAAAACAAAAATGACTCATCACAACAATAGTAATGAAATAACATCATCTAAATAAATACTAAAGTTTTATAAATCATATAAAAATAGAAATATAATTAACATAATCATAGGGGAAAATATAATTAAAAAAAAAAAAAACTCAAAATCACAAACAATCACAACAATTATAAACAATTGTCAAATCATCTAACTTATAATAAGAATAATATTCACAAAACATCTAAAAAAAAAAAAAAACAGAAACAAAGAAAAAAAGGAAAACACAGTAGCAAAATTAAATCCCTTTATAGCATCATCATAATAATAATAACGATGATCATAGATAAATAAGATGTCATTACTACAAAAAGGGGATTCCACGACAGTTAAAAACCGTCGTGGAATCCAGAGTCGTGGAATCTTTTAAGATTCCACGGCTTTTTAACCGTCGTGTAATATGGAAAAATGGCAGATTCTGGCTAAATTTAAGAACATACCACGACGGTCCCACAATGGGATCGTCGTGGTAGCCAGGGCTACCATCACGGTCTCACCACGCGACTGTCGTGGTTGCCAAATAAAAAAAAAAAAAAATTTTGATTGCAAATTCATTTCATTTCCCACGGGTGGTAAATCCCCTGTGTTAATACGTTAGTACACATACAATCTAACTTCCAAAAATATTATGTAATTACTTAGATAACAATGTACAACAACAACTAATATAACGAGAGTGAAAATTCTCTATACAAATGTAGCCCAATCGTGCCTAACCAAACTCATGTCAGTATCAGTATGAAAAATCCTTTGTTTGAAGCACGGCTAGTTCATCAACAGTAAATGTTATTTCTTGCATGTAAGCTGACACAAAATAACCGCATTCTATATAACCTTCCTGTATTGGACATCGAACGGTATCAATCAACGTCTGCCAGTTGCGTCGCTATCTCATTTCGCTTCCCACCAACACTTTCCAATCATTAAGTGCCCTATCAATTTGACCAATTTCAAAACAATTACAAGAACAATTATTTTATGTCTAATCATAGATATGAACATATAAAATAATACTTACATCGTAATTGGGTCTTTGAAATCATCACCCAATTCGTTTCCTAGAGGATTAAAGTACATGACCGAGTCATCCCACGGATCAATAACTGCCAATATCCAATGTTGGCTGCTATTATATGGCATAAGAAATCGCTTTCCCTTTGGTGCGTTTCTTAAGATCCGTAGAATATATTCGGCCCTCTCTCGAACGTAGGTGGCCCGATCAACATTC
This sequence comes from Ficus erecta, assembly GCA_008635985.1. NCBI lineage: Eukaryota > Viridiplantae > Streptophyta > Magnoliopsida > Rosales > Moraceae > Ficus > Ficus erecta. The sequence goes on from BKCH01001475.1 coordinate 202,366, forward strand.
TGCTGAACTGATGAGACAAGGACTGGTGAAATAAACTCGAACCGTTGATCCATACCTATTCTTGCACAACACTCGACTAAGTATCTGCAAAATAATTAGGCACGCTTGTTACGTAAAAACAACATATATAAAATTAATTAAGAAGATAAATAATTAAATTATTTAAGAATAAATGTATTACCTGATGTAAATCATTATGCTGTTTGCACTAATTTCTTTAAATGAAATGAAATGATATACATCCTCAAACCCAATATATATGGGCATCTCATCGCCCATGACGAAGTATTGTTGTGGGCAGACTATTTGTGTACCGTCCCGCATGGAACTTTGTGCGTAAAATGCCAAAGGTCTCAATTCGAAGGAAATATCATTAAAGTCAAATGAAGGCAGTTCTTGTTGCGCCGGTTGTTGTTCTACCTCCGGTTGTGACTGTATTTTCTTCCTCCCTGCTCTCTTTTTCGTACGTTTGCTTCCCTCAGCTTCTCTTTCAGGAGCACGACTGGGACCTTTACTTGCTTGGCTCAAACTTGTTTGCACAACGACTAAACTTTTCGGCCAAGCAACAAACCCACCGACAGCTTCTTCAATAGACGTGGCTTCGTTCGTCGGAATAGGTAGGAGTACACGATTTAGTTTTGGGACTGTAATTGTCACTCGTACATTCTCCTCACCTAAAGGAATCCCATGGACTGTGTTGGTTGGAACACAGTCCATGTATGCCCTGCCGATTGCAACAAGCACGACTCCTCCGTTAACTAAATCGGGAATAAAGAGCTGGCATTCCTTACTTGCGTTCGGCATGGGATTCGGATCCGACGGCCCAGCTTCTTTTTCATTCATAGTGTACAAAAGTTCTTGTACGGTTCTTTCCAATGCGGCAATCTTTAGTTTCATATTCGAGACTTCATCTTTTTCCCATGACGATTGCACAAGGTTGAAGTATTGCGACTGCTTGACAAACTTAGATTGACCCCGAATCCGGCCCGAATGCTCGGCATTGCCTAATGCCTTGGTCAATATGTCCTTTGTCCCCACAGATTCAAAACTTCCTTGTGTCTCTTGTTGAGTAAACTCCTCCTGTAACAATTAGAAAAAATGTTATGTACTTGCAAACATAAAAGAGTGTACGAAATGATTATATTATAAATGGATTCGAAAACTTACTATATTCTTATAAATAGTTTTAAATTCTTCCTTCTTGAACTGTCCATCGGGTTTGACGCGCATGTCCAGCCACCTTTCATACCGTTCTTCATATTTTCCCGTCTTCTCAAACTGCAGTTTAATAATTAGTGTTAATAAACATAAACGAATAAATTGGAAGTACATCATACCATTTACACATTTTGTCCAAGTAAATAGCCTACATGAGCTTGGTCACGTTTCCTATATTCGTCTCGGCCCCTGGTTGATCCGTATTTGCTCTTCTTTCTTATCTCACTTCCTTGTTCGGATAGTCTTTTGAATTCCGGGGTACATCGGTACTGAATGAATTTTTCCCAATCATCCTGGGTGATGGTGGGGTAATTGTGGAAGCAAGCCCTTCCACGACGATTTTCGTAAAATTTTTTCCGCTCCGTGTTTTTGCAAATTTTACACGACGGTTTTTTAAAAAACAATCGTCGAAGTATCGTCGTGGAATCCCATATTTGTAGTAGTGTGTAAAGTAGAAAAATGTTAAAGAAACCGATTAAAAAAAACAAAGGAATATAAAATCAACGAAGAAACTAAAAGAAAAAAACATTGAAAATAAACAAACTGAACAAAAAAAAAAAGTAATATCTTTTGTAAACATTAACAGTAAAAACAACACATCATCATAATACAATAAAACAATAATCAATAGTAATTAAGAGACATAAGTAAGAACAGTACCTGAATTAAAAAAACACCTTTCCACAAAAATAGATATATGAAAATGACCAGTCTTCAGAAGATAAGAAAGAATATAATAAAAAATATCAAGTAAAAATTAAAGAAGATTCAAAGCAGAGTAGTTAAGAGGATGTTACAGAGGTAGTAATGGTATCTCAAATAATAAATGAAGAAATACCTTATTTATAAGGGAAAATCTGCTAAATAAAATATTGACAATTTTTTTTTTTTTTAAAAAGTCAGTGAAGGAGAAAGAAAACAAATTTTTTACACGTACAACATAGTTACATCTGTAAAACATCAGACAAAAGAATTACATCTGTAAAACATCAGACAAAAACACAATTACTCATAACAAATAACATAGTTTAAGTAAATTATAAGCATTAATGACAAAGTTACGTGTGTTAAAAATCTCAGTCAAGCTAATCATCTCACTGCAAATGACAAAGTTATAGCAAATAGCACAATTACAACTAAAGGAAGATAATTTAGAAGCATTAAATGTCTAGGACAGATCACCAAAAACACAATAAAGTATATGACTACAGAAACTGCATGAAAAATCTAGAAACCTGAACAATAGAAAAATCTAGTATTTCATTCAAATGTAATTAAATGATACAATGCAGTCATGAAACATAATAATAATTTACAATAAATAACAAAATTACAGCAAATAAGAAACTTACACATTAGATAAACAAATTGGAAACAACAAATATAATGAAAATCTACAAACTTAGATAATAAAAAAACTTAACAATTCGATCAAATGTAGTTAAACAGTAGAAAAAACAAACATAGCCTAGAAAGTTAATAAATAAAATTGGAAATATCTCACAGATTAAACATAACAAATTGAAAAATAATGATATTAAAATACCATACAAAAACTAACCTAATCACAGTCTATCATTAAAAAAAAAAAACCTATTTATAACAAAATCAAACAACATAAAAAACCCCCCTCATAATATGAAAAGCAAATTGCAAGTCCTAAATATGACATAAAATCATAAACAAAAAAAAATAAAGAAATAAAATTTGAAAACAAAATCAACAAAATATTACCCGGGGAAAAAAAGGGAAAAAATACAGAAATATAAACATAATAGAGAAAAAGTCTTCAATCTTTCGCTTGATACTCCCAATCGACCATTTTGCTACCATTATTTTTGCAATCTACAAAAACAAATTAACAAAAATAAAAAATAAAAATCAAATATATAAACCTAAGAAGAAAATTAAAAAAAAAAAAAAAAGAAAGAAAAACTACTGAAATAAATACAACAAAAACAAAAACATACCTCATTCTTTCTTTAATTTTTTGATCTGCATTTGTTTCCCTGATTTCCTCAATCGTATAAATGCAAGTAAAAAATAAAAAATAAAAATAAAAACAAAAGAAAAAAAATAAAATGAAAATACTTTTCTTTGATTATATACATGCACGGCAAAAAAAAAAAAAAAATGAAAAAAACAAAAACAAAAACAAAAAAAAATTGGCTAAAAGCTTAAAAAATAGATGAAAAAAATACTCATAATAAAAATAAAACAAAAGCGAAAAAACTTTTGTTCAATCATCTACATGCAAAAAAAAATTTATAATAATAAAAAAATAAATCAAAATAAGAACACAACCATTAACAAACAAAGTTTAAATTTCAACAACAAATATTCAAAATCTAAGATTCGGAGAGGAGAGAAAACCCAAGAGAGAGAATGAATAGTGGGGAAAAAAAAAAAACAAAAGGGGAAAAAAAAAACAAACAGAAACAATAATGAAGAAAAAAACAACACAACAAAAATTAATCTAAAGTTCCAAAACAAAAATCGAATAACAACAAAAAAAGAAGAAAATGATACAAAAGCTAAACCAGTGATAAGGGAAAAAAAAACTAAAAATCAAAACTTAGGGTTTGGAGAAAACAAACACACAGAAAAAGAACATGAGAGAGAATGAGAAGAACATGAACAGTGGAAAGAGAGTGAAAAAAGGAGATGAGTGGCGAAGAGAACAAAAAAGACCAAAAGCTAGGGTTTGGAGAGCATAAATCCGAAAAATGAGAAGAGAGGGTGAACGAAAAAGAGAGAGAGAATGAATAGTAAAGAGAGAGAGTGAAAAAAGGGGGATGAGCGGCGGAGACAACAAAGAGAACCAAAAGGTAGGGTTTGGAGGGCATAAAAGTCCATTCACTGTACACAAAGCCACCAGTAGACACACTCAGAAGGGCATAATTGTCCGCACAATGACAAAAGAGTTAAACTGTCCACTAATTGTGGATCCTTAAAAAAAAAAAACCTTGATTGAGGGACAAAATCATCTATTTACTGTAGAAAAACCAGTAAAAAAACCCCCTCCCTTTTAATATATAGTAATAATTTCCTCACTTTAGGTCATTTGGAAAATCAGAAACTCTTGCATTTTCATTGAAAAAAAAAAAAAAAAAAACTTTTTTGTTCCGGTGGCAGTTTCCTGGATTTTATCCTATGCCTAGGAATCGGATAATCCGGATAATGGTTGCATGTTTAATTCGTTAAGGGATATATTGTTATGATTGGTCCTTATATTAAAAAACAAAAGATTATAATCCTTTTGTGATATTATGAGGAATAAATTATATCATAAATAATTATTAGTGTATTTGTAAGTTAATATCATAAGATTTCTGTATTAGTCATTGTCCTCGTATTGTACGAAATGTTGATATAAAAAAATATAATTTCAAAGAACAAAATAAAGTTGTTGTGTTCCCAATTAGTAAATATAAAGCTGAACATTTTATTTTAATAAGATCGTGGTAGTTTATTTCAGTCGAAGTGCAATGATCTTATCTTTAGTCATTATAAGATCTAGCTTATCTTTGGACTTCAGGTTGAGTTTGAACTCATCTATACTTTACGTTTGATTTTTTGTCTTTTTCTGAAAAAGTCAACAAAAATTATAACTAGTTTTTGAAAAGTCAACTAACTTCAACTTAAAATTTTCATATCATCTCAAACTCAACCCGAACACCAAACGTACCTTGAATTTTAAAAAAAAAAACACATGTAATTTAAAATTGCATTGAAATGGATCACAATAGAGTTTATTTATTCATTTTCAAATTTATTGTAGAATAGAGATAAATTCTATTAATTAATCGCCAATAACGAATGGATCTTGATCCTGCTGGCTGATTTGTCTATGAGTGAGATTCTTTTATAATCAAGGGCTTGGCATTTTGGAGGCACGGGAAATGGTTAACTGGAAACGTTAATTAATAGATATGTAATTTACAACTTAACGAAAAAAAGAATAATAATATTCTCATCAGTATTAATTCAGGATTTGGGTAAATGAGCTCAAACCTATTTGATATATAGATATCAAAGAAACCCCAAACTTATTTATGATAAGAACATAAATAAAACTAGACATTAAATAATTAATGGAACCCATAACATTTGTTTCCCATGTCAACCAGGAAGAGAACTTTAGATTCATGCGCGGTTCTACTGGCGACTAATCCATGATTGAGTCCTCTCCAAATTTCTGTTCTTCATTGACTGGAAGAATGACAGTCGGGTCTCTCGAATTATAGATTCGTTACGTTATTGTCTGAGTTAGTACTTTTGTAAAACCAGATGATTCATGAATCATGCATTCTTTTTTCCTTTTGTCATTTCTATTTTTCAATGAGCTGGTATTGTTGGCAAATGGTTTTAAAAAGGCATTTATCTCTTATTAAGGTAGAATATCTAGATGGCTTGTCTTAGGCATTTTCTCTTTGGCTTTTTTACTTGTAGGAAAAATTGGGATATTCCGGGCAAGAACTCGGAATTTCTTTCCCCCCCCCCCCCCTCATATTTATAAGAAAATTGAGTTGGGAGATTTTAATATGTGATGTAGGAAAATTGAATGTCAACCTAGTTGAGATGTTCTTCCTTTCTTTGATGCTAATTATATTTTCTCAGTATTTACGCTAAAAAAAAATTCCAATCAAAAGCTTTTTCTTTTTTAAAAAAAAATTAGGAGAAAACTCTTTAATTATCTTTACAAGAATATATGTTCGCGAAACCATATTATAGCAGCTCTTGTTTAATTAAATCCATCTTATACTACCAACATCTAAACTGCATAACTACATGATTCTCAAGTTGAAAATTAATCTGACTCATAGATATAAAAAATTCCGGAAAACAGAAACCTGGGGACAAACATCATAACATTTATCACAAAAAGATAATATTTCAAGACTTGGAAAGGCAAAAAAAAGAAAAAAAAAAAGAAAAAAAAAGAAAAAAAGCTGTCAAAATATCCATACATACATATATAAATATATATGTATATATATTTTGTGTACATATATAATCTTATCTGCACAAACTCTCTCGTTTGTAGTGGTGGAAACATGAAACAAAATTGACACAACATATCATAATCAAACCAGAAGCAGTAACAGAACATATACATACATACATACATATATATATATATATATATATATTATAGAGAGACACAAAACATATTCAAGTTGTACTTGGTCAACCTAGAAAACTATAAAACTCACCACAAACTATTTATTCAGTTGAACAACGTACACTGGTCAAAACGTGCTTGATCCTTGTGCTCATGGTAGTGATAGCAGCCACTAGCCAGTAGTCCTGGTACTAGAAAAATGGTGCTGAGGATCGGGTCCTCCCGGCGAGACCCTATCGGTACTAGAAAGCGACCTTTTAGCGGAATAATGCTCTACTAATTTGGACATGTCAAGGCGGAGCTTTCGCATTACCAGAACTCTAGGTTTGCCAATGTTTCTGCTCATCATGATCTGCATTGCTTGACGATGATCATCATGATGGTGATGATCAAGGTCAAGAATATTGTTGCGTGCCTGCATTGATCTAATGAAGAGCATACAGAAAATGAGAGAGAAACAAATTAGCATACTAATGATCCCCCTGGCAGTGTTTGCACTTGTATTAGCCATATATTAAGTTTCTAAAATGATTGGGAAAAAGTAATATTAATGGTGATATCTGTGCATATATATATATATATGTATATATCTATAATTTTTTGTAGTAGCTAGTCTGTAGGAGCTAGAATGTATAGCTGATGATATTTCTAATTAAGATGAAGAGATTCTTGTAGTTTATATAGGGGGCAAATTTTACCGAGGGATAGAGACAATATTTTTACTCTCAAATGTTGGATTTTAGTCCTTGGAAAAGAGTATCAAGATATGGACAAAGGTATTTCCTAGCTGTAGTGATTGTTGACCATTTATACATACGCTGTCACGTTTAGTTGTCGATCGTTCACCAAACATCATTTTGTAGCTTCAGAGAGGCTCTTCAGAATATGAAGGGGTGCTGTGCTTAGTTGAATCTGATCAATTAACAAGAAATTATGTTAATCCAGAACAAGGATACTGAAATGAATATATTCACATATGTATAAGTATATATATGCATAATATATATATATATATATATATATAAATACGAATGTTTGACATCAGTTATTCTCTTTCAATTTATTTAGTGAAAAAAAAAATACATTACGTAGTATCATTTAATTTGTTTTTGTGTTTTCCTCGAATTATATTCCTATATTGATCTGAATCTAATGTTGTAGTGGGACTTTATGCACACGGACACAAATTGTTGAAGTTCCTTGTTTATTTGTGTGACTCATGATTCGATCTACTACGTACCCTTTTTTCTTTTTTGTTTTTGCTTTTGCTGGCAATCATATATGTTTGAAGTGCAGAATCTTATATATATATGTAACGACCCGCCTAGCACAGGTCGTTACCGTACATACATACATACTTTTCGTACTTTCATACTTATCGTAAGCAGCGGAAATTTTTTTTTTTTTTTTTTTTATACGGTGCGATACATACGAAAGCATACGTAAGAAGTTATCGGATACTAAATACGGTTGTTTGGGCATAATATAAAACACATAGAATAACTACATAATTTATCAAAACGCGTAGCGGCATAATTTCCCACATTTCACAGTTCGCCCCGTCACGCTCCACCATCTTGTATCAACAGTAGCTGGCAGGTTGCTTACCTACAGCATAGACGTAAGACAGTGAGCTTTCGCTCAGCAAGTACAACTATTATAAACCGCGGCACAAAAATTACCATCATAACTTAACTTAACATAACATAATCATGACGTAGCTTATCATATATATGCATGAGCCATTTATGCTTTCTTATGCTTTCTTATCCATTCATAACTTACTTTCTTAGCTTATCTTAACATATGGGCCCCATAACATAAGTGTATGTACCAGGCGCGCTACTATGGACTTACTCTTGCCATAGCTCAACCCGACCTAACGCGGGTTGGTACGACACAGGCAAGCTTGCTTGCCATCATAACTTTCATTGTCTCATACTTGTTCTTATTCTTATTAATTGGTGAACATGCTTCGTGATGCTTCACACAAATTAACCGTAATCTTATCTTAACCATATCATAGCCTTATCATAACTTAATCCTATCATAGCATGTTTCTAACATATTTCATAACATATACCATAGCACATAATTCATAACATACTTCATATTTCATAGCACCTTTCATAACATTTCATAACACATAGCATATAACACTTATCAAACATACTTAGGCAAGTGTACACAACAAAGCCTATGCTGTAGGCGGAGTTGTACTTACCTTATTCGCGTTTGCTGTGTCCGATGTCGCGCTTGATTCCGTCAGGATACTATTGCGTTCTATATTCAGTTATCATATAAAAGTAAGGGTTAGAAATGTTGGTAATATAACCAACACCCTTATATAACTTTAGTTATATGCCCCTTACTTACTTCTCGCGTTATCCTACTTGGTTACCTTTCTAACCTTGGGCGTTATTCTTGTCCATAATTATTGGGTTACCTCAATTAACCCTATATCTTAACCCAATTAATTAATCTTAGTATCCTTTAGGGTTATCTTGACTAACCCTTAAGGTTAATTGTAGTCAAACTCTTGGTCAACCAAAGTCAACTTTTGGTCAACTAAGGTCAACCCTATATGGGTCAAACTTGAGCTTTAGACTTTGGCCCAGTAACTCGGATATCATTTCCGGTTATTACCCGTAATCATCTTGATTACCCAATTTGGTTTAAAAATCCATTTTCCATTTCTTTGGAAACTTGGTTAAATTAACTTCAAAAATCTTTTACTTATCTCATAAAAATTCTTATTCTTGAAATAGGTCTTTGTAAAAATCATTTAGGGCTGGAAACTGCCTTTAGAACAGTTTTCATAATCAAAACAGTGGTTTTGGAGAAAGATACAATTTTTCCGAACTGTTTTTAGAAAATCCTGTGCAGGAATTTCCTGTTCCCTGCACAGTCTTTATAAAACCTTGTTAGTTTAAAGATCCATTTCGATTTTGAAAAAGTTGTCTTCACAAAAGTTCTAGCTCTCGAAAAATCCTAAAACTTTCTTGTTTAACGAAAAATTCAATTCGGACTCTAACAGGTTCATATTTCCGTTTGAACTCACCTGGTCGTGCACAAATCCTGGGCACGGATCAGGTTCGGTTTTTCATGAAAAAGAAGGCCATTGGAGCCTTATTTTGGAAATCCATCCGCGTTGTCCTCTAGGAAAAATCGTTCTCTACAACTTTGATGTTTACATTTTTCCCAATTCGGCCTCCAAAGGCCTCAAAATCTGATTTTCCCGACACTGGCCATTTTCTACCCGCGATGGCAGTTTTCGGTTTAAAATTCATTTTACGGCCTAATACGTACACTCTACCTCAACCGACCGCATCGGGAGCCTAAATCAGTCATGCAATACGTTTCTAATGCTCAATTTTCATCATACAAAACAACATTAACATCATGCATCAACATATAGAATCCTAGCCATAATACAAACACTTAGCATGCAACATTGAAACCACCAAACCATAAACCCTAATTTAATCAAGCACAAACCCTAAATTCATAACTAGGGCAGAAAATTAAAGTGAGCTTATGCTCATTACAAACCATACTTAAATACATTTAAATTTCTCCAAATGAAATTTAAATGAAAAGCTTAGGGAATTTAGGAGTTATACCTCACTTTGGATCCAATTTGGCTTGACTTCACCTCCCCCTTTTTCCTTCACCAACAACCGGCCACAAGGGTTGATTGGCTCCAAAAATTTTCAGCCTTCCTTGCCTTAGAATTCAGTCACTACAAGCTTCAACAATCCAACCACCAATGGTTGTCTCTTCCTTTCTTTTTTCCTCCCCACAACCGGCCTATGGCCTAGAATGGAGCTCCAAAATTTCTCCAATTTCTTTCTTGATTTCCACTCAAAATCAGACCAACCTAAACCTAGATCACTCTTGATCTAGTCTAAAATTTCTTTCTTTCCTCTCCTTTCAAATCCGGTTTTAGGGTGAAGAAAAATTTTGACATATTCTAGCCAAGTTTTCCAATTTTTATGAACAATGGCAACCCCTATTTATAGAGGTTGGGAACTTCTTGAAATTGTAAAATAACCCCACAAAAACCAATATTTGTACATTGGGGGGGGGGGGGGGGGGGGGGGGGGGGGGAAGGGGGGGAAGGGGGGGCATGTGGCCAGCCACTTTGGCTTGGTGAGCAAGGGAATATTTTTCCCAAATTGGTTTAATGAATTATGAGGTCATAATTCAAAAGGTGCATGATGTAAGCCTTACTAAGGCTTGTTTGGCTCTTTTTATTAATATACAGTCCATTTTAAGCTAACACAGATATTTTCAATACTGGACTTACTTATACACAGTATTACTATACTGAACTACAGTCCAAAATTCATCTGTGTAAAAATGAACTGTATAAAAATTTTCTTATATCTTGAAGCCACTTGGCCCTTGATATCCTACTTAATGTGCTTGATTTTTCTATGGTGGTTTAGAACCTTAATCTTATTATCTTATCCGTAAAAACAATTTTTCACAGTATAATTCCCATACTGCTACTTACATAACATAATCGTCATAACTCTGACTTTTCTGGTCTGCTATTGACTTTCTCGTCAGCCACCGACTTTCTTGTCAGGGTTTGACTTCTTTGGTCAATAGTTGACTTTTTAGTCGATAGTTGACTTTCTTGGTCGAGCTTTGACTAATCATAAAATCATAACATTTCCTACCATTTTACTCAAAATGTCATATGCTTAACTAAGCAATCATTTTTGAGTCTTATAAAACCATAAGAACTCACAAAACTTAATACAAACCCTTAACCGAGCTCTTTCATAATTACATTCACAGTATAAATAATTTCCAAAAAAAATAAATCATAATGTTACAATATGCTAGTCATTACAATATATATATATATATATAGTGGGCCAGCTCTTCAGTCTAGTCATGTAGCCCAATCTTCTCCAAAAGTACTCTCTTCCCCCTCTTATCATCCCATTCCCAACCCCATCAAAACACTTTATGGGCTGTACGTCAATAAGGTTATAGCTGGGTTATGGGACTTTCAATTCTTGTTTTGGCCCTTTTTTTTTTTCGGAAATTTGCGTCACAGGTCCCCAAACTTTTACACCTTATAACAATTGGGTTCCCATTCTAAAAATCGTGGCATTTTTAACTATTCCGTTATATTACAGCTGTTTTTACTCAACTTTATTATTATTATTATTATTTTGGCATTTGGGGTTCTCAAACAAAAATGTTGTGATTATAATGAGAGAAGAAATTACATGCAACTATAATGTTAAATGAAAATAATTAAAAACATGAAGATGCATGTGAAAGTTAAAAGAATTTTAATATTTACATTTATTTTAGTTGAGAAATAATGGTGAAAACTAAATGGTTGAGTGCATCGTGAATATGTGTGTGTGTGTATATATATATATATATATTTCATTGCAGCAAATTACGGATTAGAAAAAAACTAAGAGTTCAAAATCACAACATAAAATGAAGAAAATTATTGGCCATCAATAGTATGATAGGATTAAACTATTCCAAATTTAAATGGGCGCCCCCAGTTTATTTTAACGTTTCAAGAAATCGGCTAATTTTCGAACATTCTCAGATTGAGATCTAATCTGATAGGAGTCTTGTCAACAGTACTAGAAATATTATTGGCATTTTGACGAGTAGTGGAAATCGGGCCCTAGTCTTAATATAGTTTAAAAAATTAGCTATGAACTTTCTTTTATTGAGACCTATTAGGTCAGGAATCTTTCTCTCGAGTACACCTAATTAATTTAGTATTGTTGCTTTTAAATGACTACCAACTTCAATATACTATCTACTTAGTAGTACATAATAGAATCCAAAGGTATTATATAAAATGATATAATGTATCTATGTAGATAAGCTAATTAATTACATTTATATTTAAGTACAATTAAAATCTCAACATTTCTAGATATCGCATTACTACAATTATCAAAACAATTCTTTTGAGCCAATACATCTTTGCAAATAAAAGCTAATCTTTATAATTTCATTTGACTTTTACTTCAAATACTCCGTAGAAAACATGAGACTGTTTATGCTCTCCGGTTGTATATTAAATTCAGTAATTTACTCAACTCTTTTCCTTTAATTATTATCAACATCTAGGGCTAGCTAGTACATACAAATAGTCAACCATCGTAAGAACTTTATTTTTATTTTTTTATTTTTTGGCCCGAGCCATTAAAGTATATGATGGTATATTCATGATCTCTAGCTAATCTGATAGCATCTAGGGTTAATGATGATCAGTTTGATATATTTTAAAGATGGTGGAAATATCATACACAGTTTTCAATTATTGAAAACAGTTAATTAATGAGAGACTATACCTGATATGAAGAACGTATCTATAATGGAAATCCTATGCCAAACCCTACTAACTCTTGATGGAATATTTTTTGGCAGTTGGCCAACTATCTACTTGACAGAAGTTCATGTAAATGGATAAACGATCGACCTATATAGATTCAATTTGACTTTTTTTTAAATTATTTTTTTAATTCTTTATTTCAAATATTCTTATCTTTTGGATCTTTCTGTTCCTTTTCTTTTTCTTATCATTATCGTTAAAGTCAGAGCTACTCATACACGACATGCTTTATAAACTTGAATGGCAACCAGCGAACATATATACATATTAAATTGAGATCTTCTCTTTATTATTATTATTATTATTATTATTATTATTTTGTCTTAGACTTAAAATGTTTTAATCAATTATATTAAATTTCATGTCATTTATAAAATTCAGATTTGAAAGATCGAAAAGCTATTTATAAAACATTTTAAGCTTGTTAAATGATGTGATGTAGTATAATTGATTAGATATTGTTTACAAGGACATCAAAAATTGAATATGAAATCAGAGTCCATATATGAAAGAACACTTTTGTATTGATATGCCAAATTCTGATACGTTAAAACACTTGTTTTTTAATTCTTTTTTCTTAAGAAAAAAATATAAAGTCTATAAATACATGTCACTTTTTTGAAAAAACGGGTTTTGAATAGAAAGGAGATTATATAACATTTTCATATTTATACTGAAATCCGCTTCCACCTTTGGAAAGCCTACATATTATCCCTTCGAAAGCTTGATGGGCCACCATCTTAATAGGTTAATGATGATCTGCGCCTCCAAAATATTTAAGAATGACAATAAAACACGTATAAACTATACACGAAAAATACTATAATGCAGTGGCGGCGACAAATTTTAATGCAGAAGAATATCATCAGATGGATACACAGCGGACTCACTTTTCTTCATAAACGGCGTGGCTCCACGTAAGACAGTGTCTCTCAGATTTGCTTTGGTCGATGATCTTTTGTTTAGGTTCACCATGTTCATTGTTTATGCTTTTCTTGTTTTGTTTTTTTTTTTTCCTTGAAAATGTGGAGAACGAGAAAGATAAACCTTGAAGGAAGAGAGGAATTTCTTGCCCATGTGCCGAGGCATGTGGGCATGTTGTATAGGGAACCGGGCCTATTAATCTAGGGCACAACATAGCCATATGTACCACACGATGAGAAAGCAAGAAAATTCCAAACTTTGCTGTTGTCCAGTTGAAGTAACATTGAAGATTTGGTCAGACATATCATTCTCGACTCAAAACATCCTTGATCTATTACCGTCATTCATGACATTATAGGCATGTGTCGAGATCAGTTAAAGGCTTCATTTGATCATGAAATACATGACTTGACATCATGTGTCTGTGTGTGATGTTTTTAAGATAAGAACAAGTTTTCATGCATTATACATGTATATTATACGCATACGAAAAGGGGATCGGTACAATTTAGACTCATCATACGCTTAACTTCGTACGACACAATATTGACGGAGTAGGGATCAATGAGATCATAGAGTATTAAATTCTGAACATATCATGGAATAGAAGAAGAAAGAAAAACATTCTTATCACTATACCTATCCATTGAACGTATCTTCATAATATACATGTATGTGTACAAGTGTTCATCGTAAGCAAACTAATTAGAACATGCTCATTACCTCATTGGGACTAGCTCAGTTGGTAAAGAGGGGTTTAATAAAGTAGAAGTTCTCAAGTTTGAAACCTAAGAATGTGTTTATTTCTCTTTTATAAACAAGAGTCATATAACATTAGAAAATAGAAGTGTGCTTATTGATTCTGGATTTTACGAATTAATTAATTAGGGCAATAAGTACTTTCGGTGACCTATCAGTGCAATAAAAAATATAGAAAATTTTCTCCATACAAGTTCGTTTTCCTACTTAGCCCCAAAAAAAAAAAAAAAAAAAAAGTTCTTTTGCCGTGAAATGGCTAGAAAATTTCAACAAAAGAAAATGGTTAATTTTTAAATTCTTTTGCCGCGAATCGCAGATTACAATTGCTCTTAGTAGACACAAGTAGGCCTAATTTTGTTTCCTCGATCATGACAGACCAAGCAGAAATTACTAATAAGAATGCATCTGATGATGATTAAGATAAATTAGCCAAAATATAATTAGCAAAAGCAATATGACTAAGCATTTTATCTCAAAATACGGAGCAGATTTTGAACCTGTGCATTGATATAGGTTAGAGTGAAAGCATTTTATTAGGGTGGATGCATGTTACAGATCTGCTTTTGCAGTTCTTAGGGTGATTAGAAATGTACGATGCCTGGAGATATTCTTGGCTAACTGACAATTATCCATTAATAATATGCTAATTTGCATATGCGTACAAGTAATTCTTCTTTGACGTGCGTTACAATTCATTATTAAATCTGTATATAATATATATATATATATATATATATATGCATTGGGACGATTTTATGTGTGAGTCTCAATTAGCGTCTACTATAGATTGATTCTTGATCTCTTGATAATCACTTCTAGAACAGGCGGGGATTACTATAGAGAAAACTCTCAAACGCTCAATTCAGATTCAACCTATGAAAATCTCATAAATAAAAAGGATAGAGTATTGATATAGAGACCAAGAAAGCGTACTTTTCTCCCATCCACTTACCATTATTATTTATAGACAGACAAGTGTGCAAGAGACAAGTCTCCGATCTAATCTCAACCGTTCACTTTTAATGAATGAATTTTGTCATTTGAATCTAATTCTGTCAATTATTATTGGTCTTAAGTGATCACTATGAAGATTCCTTTTCATTAACATGTCGACCTTCAGTTATTTCTTCAGATCATTCTTCTTTCACACACCCTCAGTTATATGTTTTCCTTTTAAATAAGGTCATCTCATTTTATCCTTATATCGAAACGTTATTGTTTTCATAATGAAATATTTCACTCTCATGTACATATATAACAAATTTGCGTGACTCTATTTGTATCAATTATGCCAAATGGTAGTTGTATATGTGTATATATGTATATGATCATGAAGCGTAATTGATTATCAAACTATGCAAATTAAGTAACGTTACCTATGTATAGCTGGAAGAAATAGACCACGAATATATGTTGTATATCTAGCTCGTAGTTGATGCTTGATCATTAATTAAAAATAAAACGTAAATTTCTAAAATTAATTGAAAGGGTTTGCATGATTTTTTTTTAGTTAGTTTGCATTATTAATATGTAAAGAAAAGGTAGTGGTTTTATAGTACCATATTAATAAGTATCACAATGCATAACCTAATTTAGGATGCATGCCTTTAGCCTAGAAATTAAAGAGGCCGACAAGGACCACGACCACAATAACAACACACAAAGCCAATAAGAATATATTCATATATAGTGGATATTTGCATGATTGATTTGTTTGTTCACACAATTGTCAGCCAATCCATCCAAGTGACCTAGCTATAGCTTATAATTTGTTTCAACCATGCTGTATATATATATTATACTTTTCCTCGTACTCCATGTTCGTTTTTGCCACGATATATATATATATATATGTATGTACCAGTGCTAGAATTTACAAACTTTTTTTTAAACCTAAATCCTATATTGAGGATGCCGTACCATTTTAATTAGAATAATAATCTCATGTCAAACCTTACGTGGTGATGTCTAAGATTAAATTGGGGTACCAATTAATTATAAACCAATGCCCAGAAAATGTCTGCAAATAAAACTCATTTGAGAACGACTATACGAGGAGAGTGTGTGTGTGTGTGTATATATACACTTATAATTAAGACCACTAGAGTAAGCTTCTTACGTACATATTTGGTCAAAATCCATTACTCATGAAAACCTAATAATTGTTGTCTTCCAATATTATTTGACAACAATTGCCGAACTTTAGGGCAAACAAATTATATATACACATATATTTCTTATAATTAAGTTACTAAACTCTCCCCTTTTTTTTCAACTTTTGTTTCATGCCTATTATACCCTTCATGGTTTTAGTGAAGGATTCAAGTTGTGAATGTTTGATTGTAAATTTGTCTCATATCGCTAAATAAATGAGCTGGTGTGATGTATATATATGTTTTAGATTCCTTCTTTTTTTGAGTTAATTTTTGGGATGAATTTTACCCAAACCCATTTAATAGTGGAGTAGTCAAGTGTTCTCTATATTGGAATTCTTCATCTCATGGTAAGTTGTTACTTTTAAGGGATCATGCACTCTTCTTTTCTAAGGTGACTTTTCTTATTGGGTTTTGGCATTCAAGGACTCTTATAAAACTTCCGCCTAGTTTTAATTGAAGAGTTGATATTTTAAACTTAGAATTTCAACCATATTGTTCATAGTTTTTTTTAAAAAAAAATTTTTTTGTTGAGTTTGTATGTCTTTTCGGCATGTTTATTTTGTCATGATAACGTATAGATGAGTCACTTGCTTAAAGGCTAATGAATCAAATGGAGATATAGTATAAATCTTTATACGTACAAATGCACTTGACTTACTTTTAGCAAAAAAAAAGAAAAAAAAAAAAAAAAAAAAAGGGCACTTGACCTTACAAACGGATCGAGGTGCAGCCAAGGTGAAAAAGATGAAACTAATAAATGCGGTAATTAGAAAGGCGGTTCAGGTCTGATCGGTTTGACCTAGCCTTATAATCTGGCGGGTCGAGGTTGACCAATATTATATATATATAATAACAAAAAAATAATAATAAAAAGATACTATACAGGTCGGCTGGTTCATGAGTCATGAATCTAGGCCCCCTAATGGTACCAAATTTTTTTTTTATATTCAAACACTTTTTTTTTTCTTTTTATTATTATTTAAAAATAAATAGAGCTATATTTAACACAATGAGAAAGAACAGAAATAAAGCATTTGCAATACGTGTACGAGTTCCAAAATAAACCCAATACTATGATCACTAATATTACCAAATGATCGTACTAACCAAAAAAAAAAAAAAAAAAAAAACCCTCCTGAATATTATAAATAACATATATGTCATTCCAGACTTAATTCTAAAAACAGTATTAATCATGTGTTAAAAAAAAGATTACATAAATCGGAATGAACATTAATAGATGCGCAAGAGATATTTTACCTCTTTTCTACATACATAAACATGCAAAAAAAAATTTAAAAAAAAATCATACACGAAAGAAAAACCAGTTGAAGAAACAGGGAAAGATCAGAGGTTGAATTCCCAAATAAAATCCCGGTTACAGTAAGGAAAAAGAGAAAAAAATAATAATAATAATGCTTTTTCCAAACGCCATGAAAATGAGTAGCCACTCCACCAATGAGTAGGCGTTTTTGTTCTAGTAGTCTAGTCACCAATGTTGTCTTATTAATGCCCCAGATTTGGACTCCTATTTGTCATTTTAATTTATAATTTTTAACGTGAAATCCATGATGCTATATAACTTTATATATGTATACTTTGCACGATCTTGGATCTACGCGGAAGCATTGGCACGTATACTATATATATATATATATATATATAAAGTTATATACAATTTGAATCCACGCAAAGTTCCTTTCTTTTTTTCCCTCCTTTCTATATATTCTCATCAATCGGGTCGCCACGCACAAGTATTGGTCTTGATCACCCCAGTACAACATGATCCACACATTCAACCAGCAGTCACTTTATTCCTCGCCGTGGCCCTTAGATTGGATAATATATATTTATAGAGAGATAATATTATATATAAAGATATAGATATGTAGCCACTGCGCACGGTTGATCAGCTAGTCAGGTGCCAACATAATAATAATAATTCAAATCCACTTTATTTGATGATGCTTGATTCTTTGTGATTAAGAAAATATACATACATGTATATCTACTATATGTCTATATATTTATATATACTACATATATAAAGAAAGCCATTTGATCATGGGAATTAGGCTATACGGCTAGCTTTACATTCATGTATGTGGAGAATCTTATAAAGGGGCAAATACACATCTCATCAAAATAACACAAAATTTAGAAATGGCTCATATATAGACAAAATATCTAATTGGTATATTCAACCCGCTTGAAACTGCCATTAATAATTTAGCCTGGTTGCGCCTACTGGTAGTTAAAGGAAAATCCATTTTCAATTTATATACCAGTACGAGAACTTTGAACTTTGCAAGACTAAACCCAAAGAGGGTGTTCTTTGCTGAATTAGAACTTATTAATATCGGCTCTAATAATCCTTGAGAGAGAGGTGAGCAGGAGGAGAGGGGTTTGAGTATGAGCTCTCAGATTTCATTATTTAATAATAAGAGCTATAGAAGCAATCCCATAATATCTACCAAACCATAAATTGAAATAAGTAATATTTTTACAAAAATAATTAAAATAAATAATTTTATTTACTAAATATAAATAGAAGTAAAGAGATATTTACGGTTAGTTTACTATTTATTTATATTTACTTTAAATATTTTTAAAACTTGCAATTTATTTCAAATACTTATTATATAAAATGTTATTTGCTCTTCTCTCTCATAAAAAAATAAAGCATTTAATTAAAAAAAAACTATGATACTAAAATCTTATAAGCCTCTGTTTGGTAAGTTAGTTAAAGATGAAATTTTTAAATTTGAGTTGGTTGACTTTTTAAAATTAATTATAAATTTTGTTGACTTTTCATAAATGATAAAAATTAATATGAAAAAGTATAGTTTAATTGTAATTAAACTTTAATGTCAAATATAGCCTAAATAAACTTTTAAATAAGATTAATCTTGATAAAGTAGTGTTCATTATAAGTGAAAGAAAAAAAAATACATTAAAAAAGAGCACGATCAACTTTTTATTTTTTCCCCCTTTACAAGACGTGGTCATTGCATTTTCGGTCGGTCAAATTGTTGAGTAGTGTTTAATTTGTTATATATTTTATTTCGGGGAAGTTACAATTGGGGGTAATGTCGGCCTCACCAAAATTTTAATTTGTCTTTTAGTGGCCTTCGCCTGCACTACATGATTAAAAAAGATTTTAATAGATTTATGTAGATAAAACAAGCGCATTGTGAGGGGAAAAAGCCATTAAAACTCATGTATAATATGATTTTAAAAGGGCACAAATAAATTTGCTCATCATAAAGCATATTGTTTTTACGAATAAGGACAACACAAACTTTCCCATAGAGTAAGCATCGACAATTGTCAGGAAATCCACATATATATATATATATGTAAATATATACCAAAAAATAAATGATACTATTTTTTTTCAAAGAAAGATTAATTATTGGGATCATCTAGTCTCTATCTGTATCATCTACAGAATAAATTCTGAGATCCATTAATATAATGAAAAGAGCTTGACTCAACTAAATTAAAAGGATGAGTCATATTTCACGCAAACTATCATAATCTAACGTCGCACAATATATTGATAAGAAAAAACTTATTATATTAAGATCACCAAATATCATATTATTTGATTTGTTAGACACCATTTAAAGCATTACAATTACAGGAAATCTCAATCCAAGAAAGATAGCCAAATGATTTCAAGCAAAAAAGATAGTCATAATGATTAATGGAAGGAATTTTGTCCATATTAACGTTGTGATTACGAGTAATTGATCACTTTCATATTGCATCTCCTAAGGCACCTAGCAATATTGCTTTAGCTTTAGAGTCTACCTTAAAGATACCAAAATTGGCCTCTGATTAATTTATTACGGTAACAAAGAATTTCAGTGTTACGATATATGATTATTTAAGAATGTGCGACGATAAATGCATTTATATATTGAAGAAAAAGCATATCCTGTCATGACAAACAAATGAATGCAATAAATGAGAACTAAAGACAAAAGGTAAATACTTTTTTTCATCTTTATAAAGATGAAAAAAATTAAAAGAGAGAGAGAGTTAAAAAAGGAGGAAAATAACATACTATATTTTTTAAGACCACGTTTTGATTGGCTGTAACTTATAGATGGCATGAATACAATGAAACTCTTCCAACGCATTAATAGCTTAGAGCTCCGCAGGAGATGACAAGAAAAAAATATTGGATATTGATTAATTATCATTGCCCTTGTTACTTTTGAATACTAAGAGATTGGAATTATGGCCGATTCTCCAATTTTCTTACCCCAAGTTCTTGGAAAGTAAAAAGATCTCCAAGGAATAGTAGATTTTAAGGTATCTGATTATTAATTTATACTTGTATATATACATATAGGCGTTTATTTAATTCACCGAGTAAAAAATATAGAGGAAATTAAGTAATATTCTTACTTACAAGGGTTGTGTTGAATTTTAATCTTCGTTCAAAATTTTTGCATTTATATTGTTTTTACCCTTTTTTTTTGTTTGCTAATAAAATTATTTTTACTTTGAATTAACGTAGACCGAGTAAAAAATATAGAGGAAATTAAGTAATATTCTTACTTACAAGGGTTGTGTTGAATTTTAATCTTCGTTCAAAAATTTTGCATCTATATTGTTTTGACCCTTTTTTTTTTTTTTTTTTTTGCTAAAAAAATTATTTTTACTTTGAATTAACGTAGACAGATTAAAAAATATAGAGGAAATTAAGTGATATTCTTACTTACAAGGGTTGTGTTGAATTTTAATCTTCGTTCAAAAATTTTGCATTTTTTTTTGGCTAATAAAATTATTTTTACTTTGAATTAACGTAGAACGTGCAACTTTATGAAACTTATAGGTGCGCTAGCTTGCCAAAGAGAGAAGTACATTTTTTTAGATAAGACCGATAAAAGGAAAATTGGCATTCATTAATTATAGCTCCCAAATACATTTTTGTTTGGATCGCTCCAAGTACATGATTTGCTAATTGCTCACGCAAAATGGGCAATATCCGTATCTCGTATGTAGTGTCTAATATACCTTAACAGCAAGTTTATTCATAGTAGTCATACAGGCAGTCATACATATATATGTATGCATATATATATATATATATATATATATATATCCAAAACTTAAAGTCTCCTTAGGACTGAAAAAACTATAAGTTTATGTTTGGCATATATAGGTTTGAAAAGAAAAGAAACTTTTAAAAAGATTCCAATTCAAATTGAGATCTTTTTAAATTGGTGTTTGGAAGAGAGAAAATGAGTGTAGTATGGATTTTGAAGAAAGGATAAATTTAAGTTGAATTGGAATTTATTTGAAAAGTTCAAAAGTTCCTTCTCAAACTTAAATAATGCCAAACATAGGGACTCAATGGTGCTCAGGGTCTGGGCCTCCTGGAGAGCGCCTATCAGGCACCAAATTGGCTGACAACTTTCTGTACTGCTCAAGTCTGGAATGATCAAAACCTAACTCACGAAGCAGACGTTGACTGTTATGTTCACCGGCATTGAACTTGTGCACGGCTGCCGCCGGTTCCCAGTCCTGAAGAAGTCGTCCCTCGGTAACCGTTGCGAAAGGCGAGACGATCATCATGACTAAAAAGAGTAGCAATATGCACGCCTTAGTTGTTACATTAGCCATATGTTACACCCACAGAAGAAGGAAAAAAAAAAAAAAAAAGAGGACAAAAATGACAAAAAAGATAGAAAAAAGCTGTAAGAGCTGAAAATTGAGCTAATTAAGGGAAAATGAGAGAGTGCGAGTATCTGAAATGGTGCAGGGGAGTGTAGGAATTTATAGTAGATGGTAAGCTGCTAGTGGGAATTGTTTTGACCGACAGATAAAATTTGTCCAATCCTAAATTGTCTGGCCCATTGCAATGGAATTGTTTTTGTCTGTCTTTGTCTCTGTCTCTCCCCCTTTGTCCTCAAAATAGTACAAGATCCAAATTTCTCTCTTGAATGGCATTGCCAGCCTAGTCATCAGCTATTTTTTAATTGCCACGCTTGGACAATAATGGAGTTTTACTTTATTAAAAAAAAAAAAAAAAACAAAAAACAGAACAAAACAAAAAGAAGAAAAAGAAAAAGGCAAGCAAAGTTCAAAATACTGATGTTAGAGATTTCTGTCCTTTCTAATCATCCATGGTTTTTGCTTGGCAATATAGGCAGACATGCTTATATTGCCACATGGGATGTGGATGGTCCCAAAAATCGCACAATATGGTCCCCCAAAGACACAATAATAAAAATATTAAAATTAATGTTTTCGGTTTATTGTTTGGATTCATTTTCATCTCTCTGCAGATTCAACTAACGCTCCCTTATTTTTTTTTTTTGGGTTCTGCCGGCAGATTCAACTAACGCTCCTTCTTTTTCGTAGGATATAATTGTATATTTGGACCATGCAATTACATTCTTCTCTCCGTCTTTGACATCTGGCCTTGGCCGGACTGAAAATGTGATGCGTTTTCTTGCTTATCAAACCTGTTTAAATTGCTTCACAAAAAGCTTACTCAATTAATTAAATCTTGGCATATCTTGGTTTTGTATACCTTTCTAGAAATTAAGGGGAAAAAACAAGATTATAACTCTGCCGTCTTGACCTTATAACTTCTCACTCTTTAAGAGAAACATTTTCTTATCAGAGAACAGAGTTTGCACCTTTGTTATGATAAAATAAAGATAATAACTTGTCAAATCGGAGCAATCAATGCAAGAAAATAAAATATATATATATATATATATATTGATTTTTTTTCCCTTCTTATAGTTCATCTTCCCTGTTATATTGTTCGTTAGCTTTACATAGTCTCTGCCTTTCCCCAGAAAGAAGAGAGGTAAAAACCGAAAACTCATTTGAGCCAGCTAGGCCTGTTGGTTAGCCGTTGAACCGTCTCTAAGGCAAACAAACTAATGACATGGACAACCTCTAACATGGTATCACAGATTGGGGATTTGCTATGCAGCTTAAAAAAATAGGTCTGCATAAGTGAAAATGATGACTTTAACCTGCTGTGAAATCGAAAAGAAGCAAAGCGAGGCCACGCCACAACATTGTTCCCTCAATCCCTATTTCAAATGTTCATTGTCGTCCCAACTTAAGCCTCCATATCAACAAAAGTGTACCATAGGCCAATCTCTAGAGGCTAAACTGGAAAACACAAACATCAATGACTTGTGGTCAAGGAAGTATATTGATTAGTATGAATCATATTTACACGGACAGTAGCTTGAAATGGATGCGCCGTTTCGTGGCATTTGGTGGGAAAAGCATGCTGGCAATTACTGTCTCTACTTCCCCTGGCATGTCCGCTTTTACCTTGTGAGTCCACCAAGTTATATATGATGATGTAGCCTGAAGAATTCGATCCCTTTGCTCACTAAGCAACCATTTTTGCACGCGGTAAGCTGCGCATTAAGGGCTACACTACTGGACTCAAACCTCAGTAACTCCATTTCTCTAAATCGTTCTAATTCCTCGTGAACATGACCATTAAGAGTTAAGACCAAGATCAGGGATTAGAGCTGCCCATATGATGAAGCTTCTGTTTTTTGTTTCACTAAAAATTTTCATTGCAGTTTCAGTGTTGTGAAAATTTAGCAATGCAAGTGTACGCTATCGTACCAAGTAATATAGTAATGAATAGAATTATCATTCCCACGAGTACTGTTGTTACTAAGCACCAAAATTATTTTAACATTAACTTTATTTGAACGATTCAAAAGTTGAGAGATTCAAGAAAATATAAAAAAGATGTGCAAACTAAAATTAACAGAAATTAAAAGAATGCAAAACGCAATCAAGAGTTTAATAATCAATGGTCGTAGAACATAGAACATGATTGAATAAAATAAACTTCTAATCATGGTCTTAGAAATGGTGAAAGAAAGAGAAAGAAGAAAACTAGAATTTTGAAGTTGAACCACACCGTCTCCGTTTCCGGATCTTGCAATTTTTCTCCTTCTCCAACTGAGATCTCCCCTTTGTTTTCAGCCATCAGAAGATGTCCCTCATGAACCATAGATGGTTCTATCTATAGGCTTCAAGTCTTAGGTTCCATTTATCGTACCAACTATGGACAAGAGCCGTTCGATGCTTGACTCCATATTTGGATAGAAGAGCTTCAAATTGCTTGTTGCAAAAGTGAGTCCCTTCATCACTTATGATAGCTCTTGGAGTTCCAAATCTTGTAAAGATGTTCTTCCGGAGAAAAGTAAGCACCACTTTGCTATCGTTGGTAGGAGTCGCCAATGCTTTAAACCCATTTAGACACATAATCCATTGCTAAAAGGATGTATTAGTTGTTGTACGATGAAGGAAATGGCCTCATGAAGTTGATGCCCCATACATAAAATAGCTTAACTTCGAGAATAGTAGTCAAAGGCATTTCATTCCTTCTAGAGATATTTCCCGATCGTTGGCATTTATCACAAGCAGCAATAAAAGAATGGGCATCCTTAAACAAAGTTAGCCAATAAAAGCCCGATCGGAGTACCATTACGGCCGTGCGTTGTTCTCCGAAGTGCCCACCACATTCAAGTGTATGACAATGGTGCAATATGTCTTCCATCTCATTTCCGGAACACACCTCTGTATGATTGATTCGGACAATGCTTGTAGAGAATTGGCTCTTCCCAATAGTAATGCTTGACATCGGAGAAGAATTTCTTCTTTTGATGATAAGAAAGATCCTCTCACCGATAATCTTGGCCGCAAGGAAGTTCACATAATTAGCAAACCATAGAAGAAAACTAGTAGATGAAACAGCAAAGAGTTGCTCGTCCAGGAAATGATCATCAATAGGCGGCTTTTGTAACTCTTTTTCTTCCGGCACCTCAAGTCGAGAAAGATGATCAGCTACTAGATTCTCGATGCCTTTTTTATCTTGTATATCTAAATTGAACTCTTGTAGCAATAGAACCCAACGAATGAGCCAAGGCTTGACATCCTTTTTGGCCATAAGGTATTTAATAGCAGAGTGATCCATTGAAACGGTTACCTTATTGCCAATTAGGTATGGACGGAACTTGTCGAAAGCAAAGACAATTGCAAGTAGCTCCTTCTCGGTTGTTGCATAGTTGAGTTGGGCATCATTAAGAGTCCGGCTAGCATAATAGATGGCATGAAATACCTCATTTTTCCGCTGCCCTAAAACTGCTCCTACCACATAATCACTCGCATCACACATCAACTCAAATGGTAGCTCCCAATCGGGTGCAACAACAACTAGTGTTGATACAAGATTTTGCTTAAGCATAGTAAATGCCGGTCACACTCTTCTTCAAACACAAAATGTGTACCTTGCACTAACAAATTCGAGAGTGGCTTGGAGATCTTGGAGAAATCCTTGATGAATCTTCTATAGAAACTTGCGTGACTAGGAAAACTCCTAATTCCTTTCACCGAAATCAATGGTGGTAGCTTGTCTATTGTTTCAATCTTCGCTCTATCAACCTCTATCCCCTTCAATGAGATGTGATGGCCCAATAAAATTCCTTCCTTCACCAGAAAGTGGCATTTTTTCCCAATTAAGCACGAGATTGGTTTGTTCACATCTCTCCAATACCAATGGTAGATTCTCAAGACAATGATTAAAGGTTGTACCGAAAACTGAGAAGTCATCCATGAAAATTTCTATGCTCCGCTCCACCATATCTGAGAAGAAAGCCATCATACACCGTTGAAAAGTGGCCGGCACATTGCATAATCCGAAAGGCATATGTCAGAAACAAAAGTACCATAGGGGCATGTGAATGTGGTCTTTTCTTGATCTTCTGGTGATATGGCTATTTGATTGTATTCGAAATTGCCATCTAAAAGGCAATAATACTTATGTCCCGCTAATCGATCCAACATTTGGTCAATGAATGGCAAAGGAAAATGATCTTTTCGAGTGGCCTTATTTAACTTCTAGTAATCAACGCAAATTCTCCACTCGATGACGGTTCTTGTGGAAATCAACTCATTATTTTCATTCTTCACCACCCTCATACCTCTTTTCTTTGGCACCACTTGTACTGGACTAACCCACGAGCTATCTGAAATAGGATAAATACTCCCACATCTAACCACTTCAAAACCTCACCTCGAACCACTTCCTTCATTGTCGGATTAAGTCGTTGTTGAGCTACCACCGATGGCTTACTATTATCTTCCAACAAAATCCGGTGCATACATGTAGAAGGACTAATTCCCTTAATACTTGCAAGAGCCCGAAGCACTCTCAACAACTTTTCTTCTTTTAAATTAGAAAGCATAAATGAGATAATTACCGGAAGTTTTCATGATTCTCCAAGATCAGCATAATGAAGATGATCCGGTAGAGGCTTGAGCTCAAGAGTTGGTGGCTTTTCTATTGAAGGGCATGGGCATGTTGGACTTTGACCCAAAAATTCATAATACTTTCGGTTGTTGGGTCCAAAAGAATCCATCCACTTAGCAATTTCCAGTACTTCATGGTCTCTAATAGTAGCGGGATTAGGATGGATTAGGCAAGTTTCCAATGGTCCTTGAGGTTGGCTGAGGTGTTCAATAACCTAGGCATCAAGAGCATCAATCCGAAAACAACTATCACCGGTCACTGGGTACTTGATGGCATTAAAGACATTGAAAATCACTTCTTCCTCTTGTACCTAAAGACGTAATTCACCCTTTTGAACATCGATAAGAGCTCACCCAGTTGCCAAGAATGGTCTTCCAAGAATAATAGGGATCTCCCTATCTTCCTCCATATAGTGCACAACGAAATCTGCAGGGAAAATAAACTTGTCAACCTTGACGAATACATCTTCAATAACTCCCCTAGGGTGGTTAATTGAGCGGTTGGCCAATTGCAATGTCACTGTAGTGGGTATTGCTTCACCTAGTTCCTGCTTCCGGAAAATAGAGAAAGGCATTAGATATATATTTGCACCCAAATCACATAATGCCTTTTCAAAAGTAGAATTGCCAATAGAACAAGGAATAGTGAAACTCCTCGAATCTTTAAGCTTTTGTGGTAATTTCCTTTGCAAGATTGCACTGCACTCATCAGTAAGTGCAACAGTTTCACACTCCTCCAATTTCCTCTTGTTCGACAAGATGTCCTTCATGAATTTCACATAGCTTGGCATTTGTTCTAAAGTATCGGTGAAAGGAATGTTGATGTGTAATTTCTTGAAGGCATCCTAGAACTTAGAGAATTGTTGTCAAGCTTGCTTGTGTAGAGACGCTGCGAATAAGGAACTCTTGGTGATGAATCATGTGGAGGGACTGATTGAGCTTATGGTTGTTCATCATTATTGCCATCACTAGACTTCATATTCCCCCACAGGAGCTTCTAATTCCTTCCCACTCCTCGAAGTAATTGCCTTGCATTGCTCTTTTGGATTCATCTCAGTAGTGCTTGACAAATTACCTTGTTGTCGATCATTAAGCATCGTGGCCAATTTCCCTATCCGCACTTCCATATTCCATATTTGAGCATCTTGATTGTTGAATCTAGTGTCTGCCGCATTTATGAAACAAGTTAGAGCTCCTTCCCAATCAGATTTCTTCTCTTGCTATCGGGGTCCAGATGGTGCCTGCAAAACATTCTGATTATTCTTCCATGAGAAATTAAGATGATTGCACCATGCTTGATTGAAGAAGTTGGAGTTCGGGTTATTCTGCCGTCAGTTAAAGTTCCCCACAAAATGAGCTTGTTCTATCAGAGGCTGAGAGAAAGGATTGTTCAACTGACACTCTTCATTAAGATGATTCCCTTCGTAGAAGTCACAATCCATGGAGGAATTTGAACAGAGTTAACAGCCAATTGGCTATTTTGAAGTTGTCTAGTGAGAAAAGCAACCTGAGACTTTAAAGCAGTTATAGCATCGACCTTATGTACCCCAGTAGGCTTCTTTTGCACAAGTCTCTCATTGGGCCATTGATAATTGTTCATGGCTAATTCTTCCAACAACTCATAAGCTGCATCTTCAATTCTGCTCATGAATGCTCCTCATGAAGCTGAATCAATCACCATCCTCAGAGGACCACCCAAATCATATAGAAATTCTGGACCTACATCCAGTTAGGCAACCCACGATGTGGACACTTCCTCAACAGCTCCTTGAACCTTTCCTAAGCGTCGTACAATGTTTCACCTTCATCTTGTGTGAAATTATTGATCTCGATGCACATCTCTGTAGTTTTGGATGGTGGGTAGAACTTAGCAAGGAATTTATGAGCTAACTCCTCCCAAGTAGAAATTGAATTTGCAGGCAATGAGTTCAACCAGTTTCTTAGCTTTATCCCTTAGAGAGAACGGGAAAAGTTGAAGGTGAATACCATCATCGTTCACAACCATTTGTTTATGCCCAAACGTGAACAAAAACAAGCAGTCAATTGTAGCACAATTAGGACAATCGATCTCACGAGGAGGTGATAAAAACAAACAAGAAAAAATTAGCGGAATAAAAACGTTAGAGAAATAGGTAATCAAATAAAGAAAAAAAGAAGAAGTATTTTTAAAATTTTCAGTGATTTAAGAAAATAAAACAAGACAATGTAATTTAAAATGGAGAAAAAATTCAATCATCAAAAGTGGTAAGACATCGAGAATCTCCTATATGTTTTGTTTACCTATTTGAATTTTGATTTATAAAATAACTCAATTTAAAGTTTCACATATCAAACAATCAATTGGAAAATAAAGATTTAAAGAACTTGTGAATTAAAATGTATTTGAGTAAATAAAATTGTCACGTTAAGAACTAGGAAAAATTATCTTATAAAAAATCCAAAAGCCACAATATACCATAAGCAATATTACAGTAAAAGACTACTTATAAAATAATGCTATCAATATATCATATTATGCAACAATCACATAACAACAAAATATATTGATATGAGAAAGAAATAAGATGAAAGAAAATTATTTTCTTAAATGTATAAACCTTACAAACCATTAGAGAATCAAAACCTAAACAAATTTACTACACATATATGATCATCTCTAGCCTCACCAAAGAACTCTAGCCTAGCTTGCAAAGCATTCTCACAAAATTCAAGAGAAAATATGAGAATAAAAGCAAAAAAAAGATGATAGAAAAAGTGGTGGACTTAGGCTAAAAATCAACAACCTAAAGCCTTTAGCAAACCTCTTATTTATAGAGTTTTTGAGTTTTTGAGGATTGCCATCAGCTAAAAACGTTCATCTACAATAAAAAAAATAAAAGAAAATGAATTCCAATTAAATGGAATTTACAAGGCTTAAAATGAGATAAAACTAATATTAAAGGGGGGAAAGAACATCGGCAAGAAACGGTGAAGCTAAAGAAGAATCCCAAGTGAATAAGACACTTGTCGCGCGGAGAGAGGCGGAGAGAAGAAAACGTTGACATTTGGGCCTCATCAGGACACGTGGCGCATGCGGAATGGCTCAAATAAGAAGCAGCCTACATATGGGCCCCATCCAAACACGTGGCGCTCGGGGAGTGGACAGGCACTGCACGGTGGGGTCCACGCGGAAGTTGAGCGGCAACCAGTTGACGCGCGCGTGTAGGAAACTCACCCAGGGAGAGGGCTATGCGTGCCAAGTGCGCGTGTGCGTTGGGACAGGTGGGGCCCGCATGGCTGATTGGCATGCAGAAGGCGGCATGTGGCGAGGTGGGGCTGAGCGGCTTGGCTCGGCTCGGCAGTTAGCTGATGGGCTTCTCTTTTTGGGGCCTTAAATTTGATTTTGCTTGCAATTTTGGCCCAAATGTCTTATTTCCCTATAAAACAAATTAAATTAAATTAAAACTAAATATTTCCACACACAAATATTTTAAATTAAATTCATGAGAAATATTTAATTAAAACTTAATTTATTTGACAATTATGTACAATAAAAGTGTGTTTTTGTGCATTTATCACAACCCGCAACCAGCTTATTGCTAGGCTCTAGCAATTCAAGCGAAAGAAAAATCATGCCTAAATGAAAATTCAAATCAAAATCTGCAAAATCATCCGTGCACTCAAACAAAACATCAATGAGAAATCAGAAAATGCCATCAAAACTATTTTAGTCATAATTCCAGAGTTGTGTGTGTGCACTAAACAATAGCCTTCTTACCACAAACCATAACACATATAGCATCAAAAAAAATTCATCAAGTAAAAGTCTTAACTCCATTTTTCTCACGGGTGTTGGAAAAATTTAAATTGCAAAGGACTTCACTCATGGAGTTGGCAATACATCAGTCAATGCTCAAGTGAGATAAGGCAAATTTTAAGACAAACTAATGAACAAACATTGATCAAATGACAGGCAAATCAAATATTTGAAACATTACAACACTTACACCATAAACCATCTTTCGAGATTTCATTCGGATCAAATAGAAAATCATACAAACGAAGAGCCGTAAAATACAAACAAACAATATATACTTTTTTTTTTTACTACTACTAGTACTTTTTTTCACATTTTTTTTCTTTCCTTTTTTTTTTTTTTTCAAAGAAGCAAGAGACAACATGCTTAATAGAACAAATGTAGCAAGGAATTCTTTTGACTTCTATGCAGCACCAGATGAGAGTATAACCGAACTACATAAATATTGATGATGAAATAAATGCTCTTGCTTCTTTTTTTTTTTTTTTTGTTTTAAGAAACAAGAGACAATACTAAAGAAAAATGACGAATATTTACAAAACAAGACTCTATTACAAAAGATCAATTCTATCTAACGAAAAATCATCCCTCAAGCAAAAGTCACAAGTTAAGTAGTGGTGTTCCAATAATGATTTTACCAACTCAAAATATCCATAAAAGTTCAAAAATTTGTTTTCTCTAACTCTCAAAACTCACCAAAAATGAAACACTTAAACTCGGGAATTTTTCTCAACTAAATGTGTTAACAACCATCTTACCACAAGGTTTAGCATATGCATAAAAAGAACTCTGGATATCATTTCCTAATAGTCAAGAGAGCAAAAACTGACTCAAACCGAACATTTTGAAATCACACCTAGATAATTTTGCAAAAAATTTTGACCCAAATTTCAAAATGACAAAAATTAAACTCAAGCGTGAATATGCTCACCACCCCCAACCAAAAATCAGACAATGTCCTCAATGTGTAAAAAATATATGTGCAAATATAAAGAAGACAGGGAAAGAGAACACCTGGATGATGAACATAGGAACATAGCTAAACTACCTGATATGATTCTCCAAAACACACAAACAAATATAAAAGCACACAAAAACAAATCGAAAATAAAATCATACAAAACACACAAACAGAAAAGAAACAAGCAAAACAAATAAACAAAAATATGGTACAAAAATGGTTGGAAGCAAACTACTCATAAACCGGGGCCTTAAGAGTGATTTCTTCAACTGGGCTCACTCGCTCATGTAGTGCTTCAGTCGCTGACCATTGATTCTGAAAACTCTCCCATCGCTCGGGTCTTCGACCTCGACAGCACCATCGGGAAAAATTTGTTTCACCACAAATGGACCAGTCCATCGCGACCTCAACTTACCTGGATGGAGATGCAAACGGGAGTCATAAAGATGTACCCTCTAATTTGGCTCAAAATTCTTCCTTAAAATCTGCTTGTCATGAGCCACCTTCATTTGGCCTTGTTAATCTTGGAGTTATCATATGCATCATTTCTCAACTCCTCAATTTTCGACAGCTGAAGCTTGCGATGTAACCCTGCAGCACTGAGATCAAAGTTAAGGGCTTTGATAGCCCAATAAGCCTTATGTTCAAGCTCTACAGGTAAATGATAGACTTTTCCAAAGACAAGCCTGTAAGGAGACATCCCAAGAGGGGACTTGAATGCAGTACGGTATGCCCAAAGAGCGTCTAAGAGACGTGAGGACCAATCTTTGCGGTCTAGGTTCACCGTCTTTTGCAGAATCTGTTTGATCTCCCTATTCACCAATTCAGATTGGCCATTTGTCTGTGGATGGTAAGCAGTGGAAACCTTATGAATGATACCGTACTTGCGCATGGGAGCCTCAAAAGAACGGTTGCAGAAATGAATTCCTTGATCGCTGATGATAGCATGCGAAGTACCAAACCTAGATAACACATTCTCTTTGAAAAACTTCCCAACTATTGCATTATCATTGGTTCGACACTGCACGGCTTCTACCCATTTAGAAACGTAATCCACAGCGAGGAGAATGTAATGATAACCAAAAGAAGATGGAAATGGTCCCACAAAATCTATCCCCCAACAATCGAATATCTCTATCACAATAATTGGGTTCAAGGGCATCATATGACGACAGGATAGAGCACCTAACTTTTAGCACCTTAGACAAGAACGACAAAACTCATTAGTGTCTTTAAACAAAGTGGGCTAATAAAGACCACACTGTAAGATTTTTGCACCAGTCTTCTTCACTGAGAAGTGACCACCACATGCATCATTATGGCAAAAGTTCAGAACACTATGAATCTCGTCATCGGGAATACATCACCTCATGAT
Organism: Ficus erecta; assembly: GCA_008635985.1. Classification (NCBI taxonomy): domain Eukaryota; kingdom Viridiplantae; phylum Streptophyta; class Magnoliopsida; order Rosales; family Moraceae; genus Ficus; species Ficus erecta. The sequence continues at coordinate 235,394 of BKCH01001475.1, forward strand.
TTGGTCGGGGCAGTACTTGAATAGGTACGGATCACCCAAACGTGTAAAAAAACAAGCGGTCAATTGTAGCACAATTAGGACGGTCGATCCCACGAGGAGGTGATAAAAACAAACAAGAAAAGATTAGCAGAACAAAAGCGTTAGAGAAATAGGTAATCAAATAAATAAAAAAGAAGAAGTATTTTTAAATTTTTCAGTGATTAAAGAAAATAACACAAGACAATGTAATTTAAAATGGAGTAAAAATTCAATAATAAAAAATGGTAAGACATCGAAAATCCCTATATATTTTGTTTACCTATTTGGATTTTGATTCATAAAATAACTCAATTGAAAGTTTCACATCCCAAACAATCAATCAGAAAATAAAGATTTGAATAACTTGTGAATTAAAATGTATTGAGTAAATAAAATTCTCACGTTAAGAACTAGCAAAAATTATCTTATAAAAATCTAAAGCGACAGTATACCATAAGCAATATTGCAGTAAAATACTACTTCTAAAATAATGCTATCAATATATCATATCATGCAATAATCACATAAAAAGAGCTTGACTAAATTTATATAAAAGTTGACAACAAAATATATTGATATGAGAAAGAAATAAGATGAAAGAAAAATATTTTCTCAAATTTATAAACCTCACAAACCATTGGAGAATCAAAACCCAAACAAATTCACTACACATATAGGATCATCTCTAGCCTCACCAAAGAACTCTAGCCTAGCTTGCAAAGCATTCTCACAAAATTCTAGAGAGAAAATATGAGAATAAAAGCAAGAAAAAGATGATAGAAAAAGTGGTAGACTTAGGCTAAAAATCAACAACCTAAAGCCTTTAGCAAACCTCTTATTTATAGAGTGTTTGAGGATTGCCATCAGCTAAAAACATTCATCTACAATTAAAAAAAAAAACCAAAATTTGTTTAAGCCTAAACGTGTACAAAAACAAGCGGTCAATTGTGGCACAATTAGGATAGTCGATCCCATGAGGAGGTGATAAAAACAAACAAGAAAATATTAGTGGAACAAAAGCGTTAGATAAATACATAATCAAATAAAGAAACAAAAAAAAAAAAGAAGTATTTTTAAATTTTTCAATGATTTAAGAAAATAAAACAAGACAATGTAATTTTAAATGGAGTAAAAATTCAATAATCAAAAGTGGTAAGACATCGAGAATCTCCTATATGTTTCGTTTTCCTATTTGGATTTTGATTCATAAAATAACTCAATTAAAAGTTTCACATCTCAAACAATTAATCGAAAAATAAAGATTCGAAGAACTTGTGAATTAAAATGTATTTGAGTAAATAAAATTCTCACGTTAAGAACTAGGAAAATTATCTTATAAAAAATCCAAAAGCGACAATATACCATACGTAATATTGCAGTAAAAGACTACTTATAAAATCATGCTATCAATATATCATATCATGCAACAATCACATTAAAAGAGCTTGACTATAATTATATAAAAGTTGACAACAAACTATATTGATATGAGAAAGAAATAAGATGAAAGAAAATTATTTTCTCTAATGTATAAACCTTACAAACCATTGGAGAATCAAAACCCAAACAAATTCACTAAACATATAGGTTCATCTCTAGCCCCACTAAAAAACTCTAGCCTAGCTTGCAAAGCATTCTCACAAAATTCTAGAGAGAAAATATGAGAATAAAAGCAATAAAAAGATGATAGAAAAAGTGGTAGACTTGGGCTAAATTAAAACCAACAACCTAAAGCCTTTAGCAAACCTCTTATTATAGAGTTTTTGAGTTTTTAAGGATTGCCATCAGCTAAAAACGTTCATCTACAATAAAAAAAATTAAAAGAAAATGAATTCCAATTAAATGGAATTTACAGGGCTTAAAATGAGTATAAAAACTAATATTAAAGGGGGGAAAGAACAATGGCAAGAAACGGAGAAGCTGAAGAAAATCCCAAGTGAATGGGACACTTGTCGCGCAGAGAGAGGCGGAGAGAAGAAACGCCAACATCTGGGCCCCATCAGGACACGTGGCGCATGCGGAATGGCTAAAAGAAGAAGTAGCCTACATATAGGCCCCATCTGAACACGTGGCACTCAGGGAGTGGACAGGCACTGCACGGTGTGGTCCACGCGGAAGTTGAGCGGCAACCGGTTGACACGCGCGTGTGGGAAACTCGCCCAGGGAGAGGGCTGTGCACACCAAGCGCGAGTGTGCGTGGGGACAAGTGGGGCCCGCCTGCAGAAGGCAACACATGGCGAGGTGGGGCTGAGCGGCTCGGCTCGGCTCGGCAGTTAGCTGATGGGCTTTTCTTTTTGGGGCCTTAAATTTGATTTTGCTTGCAATTTTGGCCCAAATGTCTTATTTCCCTACAAAACAAATTAAATTAAATTAAAACTAAATATTTCCACACACAAATATTTTAAATTAAATTCATGAGAAATATTTAATTTAAACTTAATATATTTGACAATTATGTACCATAAAAGTGCATTTTTTGTGCATTTATCACCATTGTACTTGAAAGTATTGCAAATCTCAATGAAATTTTCGATATGAGCATTGGGATCTTCATTAGCCAACCCACAAAACTGCATAACTTGGACCATCTGCAAAGTTGCTGGCTTGATCTCGAAATTGTTGGCATTAATAGCCGGGTTCCGAATGGCCAAGTGTATTCCAGTCACACTCAGTAGTACATAGTTCTGAAGAACATGGTAATTGTCTTGAATTCTTCTAGCATCTACCTCGTTGTTAACGGTTCCTCCTCCGATGTTATCCATAGTTTCCCGTGTTTGTCTAGTGGCTTCTCTTTTCTCCTTCCTGTTTCTTTGACAAGTACGCTCGATCTCATAATCAAAAGGAAATAAATCATTGCCGCCAAATCAACGCATAAACCTGTTAGAATGCCTGAAAAGCATAACCGAAAACAACGATAAGTAAAAGAGAAAAATAAAAGTTCAAATCAAAACGAAGGTTATTTAGTATCGATATTAGTAACACTAAAAAATCCTCGGCAACGACACCAAAAACTTGTTGTGAAAATTTAGCAATGCAAGTGTACACTATCGTAACAAGTAATATAGTAATGAATAGAGTTATCGTTCCCACGAGGACTGTTGTTACTAAGTACCAAAATTATTTTAACCTTAACTTTATTTGAACGATTCAAAAGTTGAGAGATTCAAGAAAATATAAAAAAGATGCACAAACTAAAATTAACAACAATTAAATGAATACAAAAAACGCAATCAAGAGTTAACAATCAATGAACTAAAGCTCTAGGTATTCCGATTTTACTGGATTACACCTATTTGAATCCTCTGGCCTAACAAATCAACGTCTATTCCCTATGTTGCCAACGAATCTCACTAATATAATCATTAATCTTTCTCAAGCATTACCAATTTATCTCACAATAAGCCCGTTATCACCTCTCGGTCTCAAACTCTAAGCCTATCACAATTCATTAAGAATAAGAAATTCAAAGTGCTGCACAAGTTTCATAATTATCTTTAGCTTATGACAATCTCATGATAATTTAAACAAGGGCTTATTCAATTTTCACTTTTCTGTCTCAAATTAAATACCAATTCATGCAAAAGTTTGTCAGAAATTCACAGGCATTAAGCACAGATTAAATTACTTCAACACATAACTAGAATAAACATCAATTGATTAAAACTAGGAAAAATTCAAATATTCATAATCCGGCTACATCGTAGCCCTAGAAAAGAAACTTCAAACATAATTGAATAAAATAAACTCCTAATCATGGTTTTAGACATGGTGAAAAAAAGAGAGAAAAGAAAACTAGAATTTTGAAGTTGAATGACACCATCTCTGTTTCTGGGTCTTGCAATTTTTCTCCTTCTCCAACTGAGTTCTCCCCTTTGTTTTCAGCCGTCAGAAGATATCCCTCATGAACCATAGATGGCTCTATTAATAGGCTTCAAGTCTTAGGTTTAATTTAGGGATTTGAAAAATCGGCCTTTTAAAACTCCACTCCTCGCATTCGAGCACTTAGGCATTCTACCATAATGGCTGGGACGCTGTAGTTGCAAGTGCCTAGGCGCTCCGAACTTTTTCCATCAGTGCCTAGGCGCTTCCTTGTTGGCACCTAGGTGCTTCCTTGTTGGCTCCTAGGTGCTCCAAATATTTTACGCCAGCGCCTAGGCACTCTCTTGTGGACGCTTAGGCGTTCCAAACTGCTCGGATGCTGAATTAAAGTGCCATAGTGCTACCGTGAAGTGCTATGGTGCTCCACTTGCATCGAGAATGAGTTTTGACTTTATTCTCATGCCTTGTTGCCTCTTTCTTTAACCATGAATGCTAATTTTCTTCCTACACTGCAAAATAGCACAAAACACACGTGAAATGCTAATAAAAATGCCCAAAAACCAACTAAATATCAAGCTAAAGATATTCAATTCATGAGTACAAAACTCACATGTCATTCAGTGTTCCACATTGCCATACATCTGAACAAACAGATTGCAGAGAAATGCGTCGCAACAATTAATACATCTTTATGATAAGACCATGAGAAGAACTTACCAAAACAAGGTTCCACTGTGTTCTCCTTCTCCAACTGAGTTATCCCCTTTGTTTTCAGCCGTCAGAAGATATCCCTCATGAACCATAGATGGCTCTATTAATAGGCTTCAAGTCTTAGGTTTAATTTAGGGATTTGAAAAATCGGCCTTTTAAAACTCCACTCCTCGCATTCGAGCACTTAGGCATTCTACCATAATGGCTGGGACGCTGTAGTTGCAAGTGCCTAGGCGCTCCGAACTTTTTCCATCAGTGCCTAGGCGCTTCCTTGTTGGCACCTAGGTGCTTCCTTGTTGGCTCCTAGGTGCTCCAAATATTTTACGCCAGCGCCTAGGCACTCTCTTGTGGACGCCTAGGCGCTCCAAACTGCTCGGATGCTGAATTAAAGTGCCATAGTGCTACCGTGAAGTGCTATGGTGCTCCACTTGCATCGAGAATGAGTTTTGACTTTATTCTCATGCCTTGTTGCCTCTTTCTTTAACCATGAATGCTAATTTTCTTCCTACACTGCAAAATAGCACAAAACACACGTGAAATGCTAATAAAAATGCCCAAAAACCAACTAAATATCAAGCTAAAGATATTCAATTCATGAGTACAAAACTCACATGTCATTCAGTGTTCCACATTGCCATACATCTGAACAAACAGATTGCAGAGGAATGCGTCGCAACAATTAATACATCTTTATGATAAGACCATGAGAAGAACTTACCAAAACAAGGTTCCACTGTGTAGTCCAGTTACGGACCCTTATAAAGCCGAAAAATTTATCATCGTCAGGATAGATATTAAGCATATTCATCAGCTTGAAAGGCTCAAAGGACTCTTTGTAACAACCGTTGTGAATGCAAGCTGCCAACATAGTGTTCCAAGTTACAGTGTCAGGTTCCTCAAGTAGAGAAAGTAACTTCAGCATCTCATCATACTTAATAGTTCTGTCATAAATTCCAGTACTGATGTTCAAGGGAATTCAGAAGAGGACTATCAGGAGCTGTGACAAAGACCAGGGAATCAGATAATAAACCATTTTTGGCTTACGATAAGAGAGCTCTTAATACAACTGCATTGTTCTTAAAGCCTTTATAATTGAACAATGAAGCTGTTGAAGCTCTAAGGTCAGTGTGACATAAGAGCAGCGGAAAATGTTGAATCATTTGGTCAGTAATTGAACCGAACCATTTCTCCCAGTAAAAATATTGATGTAGAAGAGTATTCATTTGAGTAACCAGAAAACAAGGCATTCCAACAAACTACAATTCATCCAGATATTTCACGAAAACAACGACGAGCACATTCCAAGTTATCACATTTAGCATATAATTCGACGAATGAGCTACCCGAAAAAACATCAAATTCAAACGCATTTTGATCCCTTTTGATGGATCACCTCTCCGTAAAATGGGATCGCCATACGGATACAACAGTTAAGCAGGCTAAGAAATGTGCTTGCAATAAGCAGTACTCTGCCAATGGACATCTTTGAAAAGTGTTCTGATCCTCATAGCATTTTCACCGCCAAGCACATACACGCACATTTGATACACAAAAAGAAACTCAACATTTATTACCAAACCATGAATTTGTATCCCAAATTCAAGGTCTTGTTTGCATGAAAATCCAGAAAGCACACCCCACAAAAGAACACTCGGTCAAAGCAGCCTCCCTCCTTATAAGCTCTTGAAACAAAATAAAAGACAGAGGTTTCCACAAAAACATGACGATTAAGCAAAGACAGCATCAAATTCCACGTTACCGAGCTCACTTACATGGCACATCGTCAAAGACGCAAACCGCTTCATCCAACCACACCTGCTTTCCGTGCAAACCCAACAAAAAAGTGCTCACAAAAGCATCAACATGAAACAGTACCATTCTTCGTGGCCAATGTCTAAAGCTGAAAATCTTTACAAGCTTAGACTGACTCACGCGACAACAACCCATTGAAATTAAAAAAGTTGACATGATTTCCTACGGCACCACGTTTCTTTCAGGCATTTTCCCAAACGGTTGGCGCGCAGACAGTATCTCGCCTGAGCGACACGTACGCAAATATGATATTTCAATATTTGTTGTCACAAAAATCGTTGTCTAGTGGGAGAAGCTTTTGTTGCTTCTGAGGAATTGCATTGAAGTTACTAGAAAGGACCTAAGATTGTCGTTTGGATTGCAAGAGAACTGGGCCATATTACAAACAATGCAAGCGATTGGGCTTGGCCCCTTTACCTCCACTATTGCCCATATATTCCATTTAAAATTATTTATTTTAAAAAATAGATTAACAGAGGAACTCCAATGTGAATGTTCATATGAGTACTATGTTTGCATAAATAAAATGTGAAAAGGCATATTTTTTATGTCATTATGTTTTGTATATAAAGACATACTTCTATTTCAAATACAATTCTCTTTATCTTTTGTAATAAATTTTAAGCTTTGAAGCTCTTAAAGAAATTTTTAAATTTTAGAATGATTTATGACAACGTTTTAATGATCAAACGAAGAGTAAATACATTATTTAACAAAAATTAAATGCTAAAATTTGACATATTTCATATTTGATATCAAATTTGATTTAGTATTGTATATGTCAAATTCAGTACAAAGATAGTATTGTATTGGAGAGTTGAATAATATGGATTATAGTTTATTAAAAAATGAATTTTAGCACATGCAATGTAGATTCTCATGCCATGTACAATATTTGAGAATTATAGTAGGTTAAATACGTACATTATTGTGCCCTTACCTATTGAATATGATCTTATCCATTCAAAATGCTATCTCTAAATATATCTGTTTATTAAGGAAAAAGATAATGAAAAATGGTTTGTCTACAAATATGTAGAATATCCAAACTTTAAAATGTATGTCCGTGTTAATTGTCTTCCCAAATTTAAACCATTCATATATCCAGGATTTGATTCACATGTAAATCCACAAATATTTCATTCTCATCAGCAATAAATGATAAAGATAATATTTATCCTAATAGATCCCATTAAAATCTCTTCTTTAGAATCTTAGATATGCACCAAAAAGATAACCTTGAATCTTTAGTAATTTGTCTCCCTCATTTTCAGCCCTATAAAATGGCCTAACATTGTTGCACTAAAACATCAACTTATACATATGTCTGGTTTAGCTTTCAAAAAAATATCAGCTACAATGCTCACCATTTTCATTGTCTTTGTCTTCTCAATGTTCTCTCTCACCCCCTCTGAAGCACAACCAATGAATTTAGGAATCACAAAATTAGTACCCGGAGGACCAAACCCCATTCACAACCCTCCTATTCAAGAAAATTTGCTCTACAAGTCAAGAAATAGACTCATTCCAATCCCTCGCTCCTTTGTAGGAACCAAAAGGGAAAATATTAAAGGATCAGAAACATTTGGTTCTCTCGTAAAACCCGAAGTGGGAGCTCCAGGTGAATCACATCCAATTCATAATCCTAATGTCCCGTTTATGGACAAGATGACGTTGCACTCTCTTGAAGAATCTAAAATTAGAATTCCAGAAAGTCCAGATTTATTTGGAGGCAATCATGGAGATGTAAGGAATGTTATTGGACGACGATTAAATGTATGATTATAATACATATTTATTGTTTAGACAGAGAATTATGTTATTGTAATTCTTGTTATTCCAATAAAATAAGTTGCAAGAACATTAATATTGTGTATTGTCTTTTTATCTAGGTGCTGTGACTTTGTAGATATTACTAGTAATTAAAAAAGCATTATTTATTTATTTATTTATTTTGTGCAATATTTCGTATTAAACTACTCGACATAATCAACAACATATCTATACAAAGAATTTTTTATTTTTTATTTTTGGCAGTTCACGAAGAAAGGTATTATTAATCGTAATAGTTAACTAATAGTTAATACATTAGTATATTAACACAGTTTATAGTTAGTTTCAAACTTGAACGATTATGATATTTACATCTCCTAAAATATAACTATGAAATTGTTTTCAATTGGTTTTATTTAAAGGTCGTGGAGAGAGTTATAGAAAGGTATTATTAATCGTAATAGTTAACTAATTTCTGAGGATTTGTCCTATATTATGAGATAAAAAAAAAAAAGATGCAACTTTGCAATTACTATTTTATATAGTAACATGATGCAGGGACATATTAGAAGACAAAGCCAATCTTCAACTTGAGTAGGGATGTCTACTATTTTTCTTTATAAAAAAGTAAATACCATGGAAAACGGAAAAAAAAAATTGTATTATAGGTTTTTTTTTTTTTTTCAAAAATCATACATTCTTAGAATTCTACGTTAGGATATAAAAAAATATCATACAAAAGTTGTTTTTTTAATATTTTTATTTATTTAATGTGATTTTTCATTCCAATAAAATAAGTAATATTATTGCAGCATGAAATAACTAGGAGACTAGTCTTGACTAGTCCTATATTTTAAATTATGCAATTATATCAATGAAATTACAGATATAAAAAATTAATATTGAATAAAGTTGAAAGCACCATTGATAAATGTGTTGTCTCTAATTTTGTGACTTTGTAACTATATGATGTTACTATAGTTTAGTTAAAAAGCATTATTTATTTATAAATTATATTTTTTACAAGAATTTTTAACCGAAGTAATCAGTAACATGCCAATACTAAAAATAATTTATTCTATTGTTTCACGAAGATATAAAAATAGTATGTTAACAGTATATATTTAGTTAATTTCAGACTTAAAGTTAATCACTTAAAACAACGTCCATTATGCATAGTTCCAAAAACATCACGAATTTAGAAACTACAATATGAATAGAAATTTTATTTTATTTTTCCTAAGATAAGTTTAAGAATTTTTTTGTTGAAAATATAGAGACACATTGATGGAAAATATAAGTTTGACCATTGAATATATTGACTTGAAGATTTTTGGGAATTTGACTCGAATTGGGAATGACGTAGCGAATTCAGTTTGATTACGATCTGGAAAGATAATAGAATTATAAAAAGAAAATCTTGTGGATTTGTTTTAAAAAGGAAAATCTTGTTTAAATGGGATCTCCTAATCCTATTTAAATTAGGATTTGAAACAATCCAAGATTTATTCTTTAGATAGCTGCGATTTCAAGGGAGATTATTACGCAGAGGATTTTGGAGATTGATGTGCAATATATTGATAAAATACTCGGATAATAATGGAAAAATCTGTTTCCTAAAATAAACAGATTTGAATTTTAGGGTTGTTACAGCATATGTTTCAACATTATCTATATTATCTATATTGATGGAAAATATAAGTTTGACCATTGAATATATTGAACTACCAAAATGCCTCATCTCCACAGGTTTACAGCAATGTGTAGAATTGAAATTTTATGTTTTTACCTTTATTTAGCACCAAGAAATGAGTTTTGAGTGAATATTTTGTTAGGTTTTAATATTGGCATTTGTGGCAATTTAGGAAACACCAAAAAAATTATTTTGGAATTTAAGTGCAGGTTGTGTTGAAAAGTGTTGCAACAACTATGTTATAAGTTGAAGCAGATCGTGACTTGAAGATTTTTGGGAATTTGACTCGAATTGGGAATGACGTAGCGAATTCAGTTTGATTACGATCTGGAAAGATAATAGAATTATAAAAAGAAAATCTTGTGGATTTGTTTTAAAAAGGAAAATCTTGTTTAAATGGGATCTCCTAATCCTATTTAAATTAGGATTTGAAACAATCCAAGATTTATTCTTTAGATAGCTGCGATTTCAAGGGAGATTATTACGCAGAGGATTTTGGAGATTGATGTGCAATATATTGATAAAATACTCGGATAATAATGGAAAAATATGTTTCCTAAAATAAACAGATTTGAATTTTAGGGTTGTTACAGCATATGTTTCAACATTATCTATAACAAGTTCACAATTTGAATGAAATCCAAATTTTAAAGTATGGATCCGAGATTTGATTTGGAATTACGTGTAGCAGCATATTTAAAGGTTTCAAAAATAATACTCTTTACAGAGAGCACAAGTTATGAACGTGAATTTTTGAGACTTTGGTAATTTAATAGCTCTTTGCGTTTTTACATCTTTCGGGAAAAAGATTTAAAGTCTTCGGGAGGACACAATAGCAATTGAAGGGAGTTCAACGAAGCTTGCAAGGGGATCTTGCTGAACGAGTTCATTAACTAGATTCGAGACAACCGGCGCCAACAACGGTGAGGGAGTCTTCACACTGCATAAGACCATTAGTGCTTGTAATCTTTTGAAAGTTAGCGAAGAGTTCAACGTCTGGGTGTGGCCTTAAGGAGTAGGGAAATTGAACCTTGTAAAAATTGCATGTGTCTATTTTATTTAATTGCTTTCGGTAATTAATTAATTGAGTTAGTTAATTAAACTTGGTAAATAAGCTAAAATCAAATCTTTCAATTGGTATCAGAGCTAGGTTACTAACGAACTTTCTAGTTTAGATTTTGGGATTTGATCTGTTTATAGGCATGGATCTTCTACATGAAGGAGGTTCCATTTTGCGCCCACCTTTACTGGATGGTACAAATTATTTTTACTGGAAAGCTAGGATGAAAGCATTCATCGAGGCACTAGATGAGAAGGCTTGGCATGCAATCCTGACTGGATGGACACATCCCAGTACTAAGGATGATGAGGGTAAGACTATCCTAAACCTGAAGAGACTTGGTCTAGTGATGAGGATAGGCTGGTTAACAATAATTCTAAGGGATTGCGTGGTATTTTCAATTTGGTGGATGCTATTTTCAATGTGATTTGAATGCTATTGTCAAACCACTCGGTTTGACAATCTCAAAATGCTTGAGAGCGAAACAATTGTTGATTTTAATGCTAAATTATGTGATATAGCCAATGAAGTGTTTGCTCTAGGAGAGAAATATTCTGAAACTAAGTTGGTTTGGAAAACCTTAAGGTCCTTGCCAGAACAATTTGCTAACAAGGTGACTGCTATTGAAAAAGCTCGGGATGTCAGTACCTTCAGATTAGATGAACTAATAGGATCTCTGCAAACTTTTGAGATGAATTTAAAGCAGAACAAGAAAGATAAAAATATTGCTTTACAAGCTGAAGTACAAGACTCAAGCGATGGAGATGATATTGATGATGAAGAGGCCGACCTATCTGAATCTCTTGCACTGCTAACAAAAAATTTCAATAAGATGTGGAGGAAGATGAAAAGCGTAACAAGGGTTCAAATTCAGGAAAATTCATCCCTATAAATGAGAAGACCGTGGCCAATACCCATTATCTGAAAAACAAAGGAAAAAGAATTCAATGTCGTGAATTTGAAGGTTTTGGTCATATCTAGTCAGAGAGTGCTAACACTTTTAAGAAAAAGGGCAAGTCATTAAAAACAACCTGGAGTGATGAAGTGTCTGAAGGCAGTAAGGAGGTGGATAAAGATCAAGTAATTAATCACGTGGCCCTTACTGTTTGCATAGAAACCAACCCCATGGATTGTTCTGGTACAACTGTGTCAACACCTGTTACAACATCCTCTAACACAACGAGCAGTGTTTAAGCACCTCCTGGCACACCGAATGAAAGATCTACTGAAACCGATGGTATGTACTATTCTGATTCTGAATGTAGTAGTTGTGATGAAGAGCTCAATGACAATGAGATGGAGAAGGCTTATGAGAATATATACTTCAAGTGGGTCCAGTTGTGCAAATTGAACAAGAAATTGGAAGTTCGTGTAACTGAGTTAATGAATGAAAAGGATTCTCTAAAGAAGGCAATGGCTAATTATGAAATTCAGGTTACCGGGAAGGATAAGAAGCTCCAAGAGACTCGTACTCAATTGGAAGAAACTCAAAAGTCTTTAAAGATACTCAATTTTGGAACGGCTAAACTGAATCACATCTTGTCCTTTAGGAAACCCGATCATGACCGTTACGGATTAGGCTACATAGGTAAACCTTCGACCGCTAAGACTGTGTTTGTAAAGGAGTCTTCACCTCCAAATCCGAGGTCTTATTTAGGTAAAAAGTCTAAACTTGCTCTTCGAAGCCGTAAGCCAAAGAGATTTGTTCCCACATATCACTATTGTCGCATTTCTGGACATATAAGACCTAGGTATTATAAGTACCAAAATGCTTTAAAAAGGGGTATGGTTGTTAACCCGCCTTACTTCGCTCAACCTAAAAAGACACCTAAACTTGAGATTGTTTTGAAAATATTTCTACTAAGAAAATTTGGATAAGAGAAAATCTAATCTAAGTGTTATGCTTTGTACACCTCTTTTAAGGCAGGGTACTACTAATTCGTGGTATTTTGACAGTGATTTTTCCAAGCACATGACAAGTACCAAATCGTTTCGAAAGAACTTTCAAGAGGTTTCTCTCGATCAAGTCACATATGGAGACGGAGTTAAAGGTTGGATTCTAGGAAAAGGAACTCTTGATGTAGAAGGACTACCTAGACTCAAGAATATGCTACTTGTAGAAGGACTTCAAGCAAACCTGATAAGCTTAAGTCAACTCTATGATCAAGACTTGTCTGTGAAGTTCACAAAGGATGAGTGTCATGTCTTTGATAAGACTAACAAGTGTGTTTTGACGGATTCTAGGTCTTCTAACAATTGTTACATGTTGGAACACCCATTCACTTGTCATAAAACTATTTTTAGTGATATTGACATTTGGCATAAAAAATTAGGTCATTTGAACTATAAAAATCTAACAAAAATTGTGAGTACAGGTGTTGTTCGTGGTGTTCCTAAACTCGGAAAGAGACAGCCTAATATTTGTGGACCTTGTCAAATCGGCAAACAAGTGAATGTGTCTCACAAGATGTTGCAACACATCACTGGAACGTGGGCTCTTAAGCTACTCCATATGGATCTTATGGGAGCTAAGCAAGTAGAAAGTATTTTGGGAAAAATGTATGTATTTGTGTGTGTAGATGATTTTTCCAGATTCACGTGGGTAAGTTTCATAAGAGAAAAATTTGATACCTTTAATGTTTTCAAGGCCTTATGCATAAAGTTGAAAACTGAAAAAGATTGCAATATTGGCAAAATAGTAAGAATTAGGAGTGACCATGGTAGAGAATTTGAGAATACTATTTTTGCTAATTTTTGTGATAAGCATGGTATAGCCCATGAATTTTCTGCACCTAAAACACCTCAACAAAATGGTGTTGTTGAAAGGAAGAAAAGAACCTTACAAGAGATGGCACGAGTGATGTTGAACTCCAAAAAGCTCTCTTTCATTCTATGGGCCAAGGCCATCAATACAGCATGTCACACTATCAACCGTGTTTATCTACGGCCAGGTATAACTAAAACTCCCTACGAAATTTGGAAATGTAATAAACCTAACCTTAGTTATTTTCATATTTTTGGTTGTGTATGTTATATTTTGAATGATCGTGAACATTTAGGTAAGTTTGATGCTAAAAGTGAAGAAGGTGTCTTTCTTGGATATTCAACAAATAATCGGGCGTATTGTGTGTATAACTTGAGAACTCAAATTGTTATGGAATCTGCTAATGTAGTGTTTGATGATTTTAAGGACTTCGCATAATTTTCCACAGAACAAGAAATTCTCAACTTTACTGAAGACGCTGAAGAACAGGTATCTCAAGAGACATATCCAAATCCTGCTAGTTCATCACCCGACCATGCTGTTTCAGACGATGTTGCAGCATTATTTGACACGATATCCAGTGTTGCAACACCTTCTCCAACAGAACTTGGAACATCCGATACTTCCAACCAAATTTTATTCGAGCCAATCACACGGGAACCATCATCTTGAGTGCAAAAAAAATCATCCCATTGATGGGGTAATTGGAGGACTTAATGATGGCAGGCGCACAAGAGATAAACAAAGAATAAATTATCGTGAGATACTCAGGTTTGTGTGCTATACCCCTCAATTTGAACCCATGGTAAAAAAGCTCTTTCAGATGAATACTAGGTAGATGCCATCCAAGAAGAATTAGAGCAGTTTGTAAGGAATGATGTGTGGACTTTAGTTCCTAGACCTAGAGATTCTAATGTGATTGGAACAAAGTGGATTTTCAACAATAAGACTAATGAGTTTGGGAACATCACAAGGAACAAGGTTAGGTTAGTTGCTCAAGGATATACCCAAGTAGAAGACATAGACTTTGATGAAACCTAGCTCCACTTGCATCGAGGATGAGTTTTGACTTTATTCTCTTGCCTTGTTGCCTCTTTCTTTAACCATGAATGCTAATTTTCTTCCTACACTGCAAAATAGCACAAAACACACGTGAAATGCTAATAAAAATGCCCAAAAACCAACTAAATATCAAGCTAAAGATATTCAATTCATGGGTACAAAACTCACATGTCATTCAGTGTTCCACATTGCCATACATCTGAACAAACAGATTGCAGAGAAATGCGTCGCAACAATTAATACATCTTTATGATAAGACCATGAGAAGAACTTACCAAAACAAGGTTCCACTGTGTAGTCCAGTTACGGACCCTTATAAAGCCGAAAAATTTATCATCGTCAGGATAGATATTAAGCATATTCATCAGCTTGAAAGGCTCAAAGGACTCTTTGTAACAACCGTTGTGAATGCAAGCTGCCAACATAGTGTTCCAAGTTACAGTGTCAGGTTCCTCAAGTAGAGAAAGTAACTTCAGCATCTCATCATACTTAATAGTTCTGTCATAAATTCCAGTACTGATGTTCAAGGGAATTCAGAAGAGGACTATCAGGAGCTGTGACAAAGACCAGGGAATCAGATAATAAACCATTTTTGGCTTACGATAAGAGAGCTCTTAATACAACTGCATTGTTCTTAAAGCCTTTATAATTGAACAATGAAGCTGTTGAAGCTCTAAGGTCAGTGTGACATAAGAGCAGCGGAAAATGTTGAATCATTTGGTCAGTAATTGAACCGAACCATTTCTCCCAGTAAAAATATTGATGTAGAAGAGTATTCATTTGAGTAACCAGAAAACAAGGCATTCCAACAAACTACAATTCATCCAGATATTTCACGAAAACAACGACGAGCACATTCCAAGTTATCACATTTAGCATATAATTCGACGAATGAGCTACCCGAAAAAAACATCAAATTCAAACGCATTTTGATCCCTTTTGATGGATCACCTCTCCGTAAAATGAGATCGCCATACGGATACAACAGTTAAGCAGGCTAAGAAATGTGCTTGCAATAAGCAGTACTCTGCCAATGGACATCCTTGAAAAGTGTTCTGATCCTCATAGCATTTTCACCGCCAAGCACATACTCGCACATTTGATACACAAAAAGAAACTCAACATTTATACCAAACCATGAATTTGTATCCCAAATTCAAGGTCTTGTTTGCATGAAAATCCAGAAAGCACACCCCACGAAAGAACACTCGGACAAAGCAGCCTCCCTCCTTATAAGCTCTTGAAACAATATAAAAGACAGAGGTTTCCACAAAAACATGACGATTAAGCAAAGACAGCATCAAATTCCACGTTACCAAGCTCACTTACATGGCACATCGTCAAAGACGCAAACCGCTTCATCCAACCACCCCTGCTTTCCGTGCAAACCCAACAAAAAAGTGCTCACAAAAGCATCAACATGAAACAGTACCATTCTTCATGGCCAATGTCTAAAGCTGAAAATCTTTACAAACTTAGACTGACTCACACGACAACAACCCACCGAAATTGAACAAGTTGACATGATTTCCTACGACACCACGTTTCTTTCAGGCATTTTCCCAAACGGTTGGCGCGCAGACAGTATCTCGCCTGAGCGACACGTACGCAAATATGATATTTCAATATTTGTTGTCACAAAAATCGTTGTCTAGTGGGAGAAGCTTTTGTTGCTTCTGAGGAATTGCATTGAAGTTACTAGAAAGGACCTAAGATTGTCGTTTGGATTGCAAGAGAACTGGGCCATATTACAAACAATGCAAGCGATTGGGCTTGGCCCCTTTACCTCCACTATTGCCCATATATTCCATTTAAAATTATTTATTTTAAAAAATAGATTAACAGAGGAACTCCAATGTGAATGTTCATATGAGTACTATGTTTGCATAAATAAAATGTGAAAAGGCATATTTTTTATGTCATTATGTTTTGTATATAAAGACATACTTCTATTTCAAATACAATTCTCTTTATCTTTTGTAATAAATTTTAAGCTTTGAAGCTCTTAAAGAAATTTTTAAATTTTAGAATGATTTATGACAACGTTTTAATGATCAAACGAAAAGTAAATACATTATTTAACAAAAATTAATTGCTAAAATTTGACATATTTCATATTTGATATCAAATTTGATTTAGTATTGTATATGTCAAATTCAGTACAAAGATAGTATTGTATTGGAGAGTTGAATAATATGGATTATAGTTTATTAAAAAATGAATTTTAGCACATGCAATGTAGATTCTCATGCCATGTACAATATTTGAGAATTATAGTAGGTTAAATACGTACATTATTGTGCCCTTACCTATTGAATATGATCTTATCCATTCAAAATGCTATCTCTAAATATATCTGTTTATTAAGGAAAAAGATAATGAAAAATGGTTTGTCTACAAATATGTAGAATATCCAAACTTTAAAATGTATGTCCCTGTTAATTGTCTTCCCAAATATAAAGCATTCATATATCATTTGATTCACATGTAAAATCCACAAATATTTCATTCTCATCAGCAATAAATGATAAAGATAACATTTATCCTAATAGATCCCATTAAAATCTCTTCTTTAGAATCTTAGATATGCACCAACAAGGTAACCTTGAATCTTTAGTAATTCGTCTCCCTCATTTTTAGCCCCTATAAAATGGCCTAACATTGTTGCACTAAAACATTAACTTATACATATGTCTGGTTTAGCTTTCAAAAAAATATCAGCTACAATGCTCACCATTTTCATTGTCTTTGTCTTCTCAATGTTCTCTCTCACTCCCTCTGAAGCACAACCAATGAATTTAGGAATCACAAAATTAGCTCCAGGAGGACCAGACCCCATTCACAATCCTCCTATTCAACAAAATTTGCTCTACAAGTCAAGAAATAGACTCATTCCAATCCCTCACTCCTTTGTAGGAACCAAAAGGGAAAATCTAAAAGGATCAGCAACATTTGGTTCTCTCGTAAAACCCGAAGTGGGAGCTCCAGGTGAACCGCATCCAATTCATAATCCTAATGTCCCGTTTATGGACAGGATGACGTTGCACTCTCTTGAAGAATCTAAAATTAGAATTCCAGAAAGTCCAGATTTATTTGGAGGCAATCAAGGAGATGTAAGGAATGTTATTGGACGACAATTAAATGTATGATTATAATACATATGTATTGTTTAGACAGAGAATTATGTTATTGTAATTCTTGTTATTCCAATAAAATAAGTTGCAAGAACATTAATATTGTGTATTGTCTTTTTATTTAGGTGTTGTGACTTTGTAGATATTACAAGTAATTAAAAAAGAATTATTTATTTATTTATTTTGTGCAATATTTCATATTAAACTACTCGACATAATCAACAACATATCTATACAAAGAATTTTTTATTTTTTATTTTTGGTAGTTCACGAAGATAGATACATTAGTATATTAACACAATTTATAGTTAGTTTCAAACTTAACAATTATGATATTTACATCGCATAAAATATAACTATGAAATTGTTTCTAATTGGTTTTATTTAGAGGTCGTGGAGAGAGTTATAGAAAGGTATTATTAATCTTAATAGTTAACTAATTTCCGAGGATTTGTCCTATATTATGAGATTAAAAAAAAAAAAGGATGCAACTTTGCAATTACTATTTTATATAGTAACATGATGCAGGGACATTCAACTTCAGTCGGGATGTATACTAATTTTCTTTATAAAAAGTAAATACCATGGAAAACGGAAAAAAAAATGTATTATAGTTTTTTGTTCAAAAATCATACATTCTTAGAATTCTACGTTAGGATATGGAAAATATCATACAAAAGTTGTTTTCTTAATATTTTTATTTATTTAATGTGATTTTTAATTCCAATAAAATAAGTAATATTATTTGCAGCATGAAATAACTAGGAGACTAGTCTTGACTCGTCCTATATTTTCAATTATGCAATTATATCAATGAAATTACAGATAAAAAAAATTTATATTGAATAAAGTTGAAAGCACCATTGATAAATGTGTTGTCTCTAATTTTGTGACTTTGTAACTACATGATGTTACTATAGTTTAGTAAAAAAGCATTATTTATTTATAAATTATATTTTTTTTTACATGAATTTTAACCGAAACTACTTGACGTAATCAGTAACATGCAAATACTAAAAATAATTTATTCTATTGTTTCACGAAGATATAAAAATAAGTATGTTAACAGTATATATTTAGTTAATTTCAGACTTAAAAGTTAATCACTTAAAACAACGTCCATTATGCACAGTTCCAAAAACATCACGAATTTAGAAACCACAATATGAATAGAAATTTTATTTTATTTTTCCTAAGATAAGTTTAGGAATTTTTTTGTTGAAAATATAGAGACACGTTGATGGAAAATATAAGTTTGACCATTGAATATATTGAACAAACCAAAATGCCTCATCTCCACATTAGAAAAGATTTACAGCAATGTGTAGAATTGAAATTTTATGTTTTTACCTTTATGTAACACCAAGAAATGAGTTTTGAGTGAATATTTTGTTAGGTTTTTAATATTGGCATTTGTGGCAATTTAGGAAACACCAAAAAAACTATTTAGGAATTTAAGTGCAGGTTGTGTTGGAAAAGTGTCGCAACAACTGTGTTATGGGTTGAAGCAGATCGTGACTTGAAGACTTTTGGGAATTGACTCGAATTGAAAATGACATGATGAATTCAGTTTGATTGTGATGTGGAAAGATAATTAAGTAATGGATAATGCTGTAGAATTATAAAAAGAAAATCTTGTGGATTTGTTTTAAAATGGAAAATCTAGTTTAAATGGGATCTCCTAATCCTATTTAAATTAGGATTTCAAAAAATCCAAGATTTATTCTTTAGATAGCTGCGATGAGTATTTTGGATATTGATGTGCAATATATTGAAAAAATACTCGGATAATGATGGAAAAATATGTTTCCTAAAATAAATAGATTTGGATTTTGAATTTTGGGGTTGTTACAGAATATGTTTTAACATTATCTATAACAAGTTCAAAATTTGAATGAAATCCAAATTTTGAAGTATGGATCCGAGATTTGATTTGGAATTACGTGCAGCAACATATTTATGAGTCTGAAAAATAATACTCTTTACAAAGAGCACAAGTTATGAACGTGAGTTTTTGAGACTTTGGTAATTTAATAGCTCTTTATGCTTTTGCATCTTTCGGGAGAAAGATTTGAAGTTTAGGGAGGACACAACAGCAATTGAAGGGAGTTCAACGAAGCTTGCAAGGGGATCTTGCTGAACGAGTTCATTAACTGGATTCGTGACGACCGGCGGCAACAACGGAGAGGGAGTCTTCAGATTGCATAAGACCATTAGTGCTTGTAATCTTTCAAAAGTTAGCAAAGAGTTTAACATCTGGGTGTGGCCTTAAGGACTAGGGAAATTGAACCTTGTAAAATTGCATGCGTCTATTTTATTTACTTGCTTTCGGTAATTAATTAATTGAGTTAATTAATTAAACTTGGTAAATAAGCTAAAATCAGATCTTTCAATTGGTATCAGAGCCAGGTTACTAACGAACTTTCTAGGTTAGATTTTGGGATTTGATTTGTTTTATAGGCATGGATCTTCTACATGAAGGAGGTTCCATTTTGCGCCCACCTTTACTGGATGGTACAAATTATTCTTAGTGGAAAGCTAGGATAAAAGCATTCATCAAGGCACTAGATGAGCAGGCTTGGCGTGCAATCCTGACTAGATGGACACATCCCACTACTAAGGATGATGAGGGTAAGACTATCCTAAAACCTGAAGAGACTTGGTCCAGTGATGAGGGCAGGCTAGCCAACAATAATTCTAAGGCATTGAATGGTATTTTCAATTTGGTGGATGCTATTTTCAATGTGGTTTGAATGCTACTGTCAAACCACTCGGTTTGACAATCTCAAAATGCTTGAGAACGAAACAAATTGTTGATTTCAATGCTAAATTATGTGATATAGCCAATGAAGCGTTTGCTCTAGGAGTGAAATATTCTGAAACTAAGTTGGTTTGGAAAACCTTAAGGTCCTTGCCAGAACAATTTGCTAACAAGGTGACTGCTATTGAAAAAGCTCGGGATGTCAGTAACTTAAGATTGGATGAACTAATAGGATCTCTGCAAACTTTCGAGACGAATTTAAAGCAAAACAAGAAAGATAAAAATATTGCTTTACAAGTTGAAGTACAAGACTCAAGCAATGGAGATGATGTTGATGATGAAGAGGCCGACCTATCTGAATCTCTTGCACTGCTTACAAAAATTTCAATAAGATGTTGAGGAAGATGAAAAGCGTAACAAGGGTTCAAATTCAGGAAAATTCATCCCTATAAAGGAGAAGACCGTGGCCAATACCCATGATCTGAAAAACAAAGGAAAAAGAATTCAATGTTGTGAATGTGAAGGTTTTGGTCATATCCAGTCAGAGTGTGCTAACACTCTTAAGAAAAAGGGCAAGTCATTAAAAACAACCTGGAGTGATGAAGTGTCTGAAGGCAGTCAGGAGGTGGATGAAGATCAAGTAATTAATCACGAGGCCCTTACTGTTTGCATAGAAACCAGCCCCATGGATTGTTGTGGTACAACTGTGTCAACACCTGTTACAACATCCTCTGACACAACGAGCAGTGTTGTAGCACCTCCTGGCACACCGAATGAAAGATCTACTAAAACCGATGGTATGTATTATTTTGATTCAGAATGTAGTAGTGGTGATGAAGAGCTCAGTGACAATGAGATTGAGAAGACTTATGAGAATTTATACTTCAAGTGGGTCAATTGTGCAAATTGAACAAGAAATTGAAAGTTCGTGTAACTGAGTTAGTGAATGAAAAGGATTCTCTAAAGAATGCAGTGGCTAATTATGAAATTCAGGTTACCGGGAAGGATAAGAAGCTCCAAGTGACTCGTACTCAATTGGAAGAAACTCAAAAGTCTTTAAAGATACTCAATTCTGGAACGGTTAAACTGGATCACATCTTGTCTTTTAGGAAACCCTATCATAACCATTACGGATTAGGCTACATATGTAAAGCTTCGACCTCCAAGACTGTGTTTGTAAAGGAGTCATCACCTCCAAATCCGAGGCCTTATTCAGGTAAAAAGTCTAAACTTGCTCTTCTAAGCCGTAAGCCAAAGAGATTTGTTCCCACATGTCACTACTGTGGTATTTCTGGACATATAATACCTAGGTATTATAAGTACCAAAATGCTTTAAAAAGGGGTATGGTTGTTAACCCGCGTTACTGCGCTTAACCTAAAAAGACACCTAAACTTAAGATTGATTTCAAAAATAATTCTACTAAGAAAATTTGGATAAGAAAATATGATCTAAGGTGTTATGCTTCGTACACCTCTTTTAAAGCAAGTACTACTAGTTCGTGGTATTTTGACAATGGTTTTCCAGGCACATGACAGGTACCAAATCGTTTTTGAAGAACTTTCAAGAGGTTTCTCTGGGTCAAGTCACCTATGGAGATGAAGTTAAAGGTTGGATTCTTGGAAAAGGAACTCTTGATGTAGAAGGACTACCTAGACTCAAGAATATGCTACTTGTAGAAGGACTTCAAGCAAACCTGATAAGCATAAGTCAACTCTATGATCAAGACTTGTTTATGAATTTCACAAAGGATGAGTGTCATGTCTTTGATAAGACTAACAAGTGTGTTTTGATGGGTTCTAGGTATTCTGACAATTGTTACATGTTGCAACACCCATTCACTTGTCATAAAACTATTGTTAGTGATATTGATATTTGGCATCAAAATTAGGTCATTTGGACTATAAAAATCTACCAAAAATTGTGAGTACAGGTGTTGTTTGTGGTGTTCCTAAACTCGGAAAAAGACAGCCTGATATTTGCGGACCTTGTCAAATCGGCAAACAAGTGAATGTGTCTCACAAGATGTTGCAACACATCACCGGAACGTGGGCTCTTAAGCTACTCCATATGGATCTTATGGGAGCTACGCAAGTAGAAAGTATTGTGGGCAAAATGTATGTATTTGTGTGTGTAGATGATTTTCCATATTCACGTGGGTAAGTTTCATAAGAGAAAAATTTGACACATTTAATGTTTTCAAGGCCTTCTGCATAAAGTTGAAAACTGAAAAAGATTGCAATATTGGCAAAATAGTAAGAATTAGGAGTGATCATGGTAGAGAATTTGAGAATACTATTTTTGTTAATTTTTGTGATGAACATGGTATAGCCCATGAATTTTATGCACCTAAAACACCTCAACAAAATGGTGTTGTTGAAAGGAAGAATAGAACCCTACAAGAGATGGCACGAGTTATATTGAACTCCAAAAAGCTCTCTTTCATACAATGGGCCGAGGCCATCAATACAGCTTGTTACACTATTAACTGTGTTTATCTACGGTCAAGTAAAACTAAAACTCCCTATGAAATTTGGAAAGGTAATCAACCTAACCTTAGTTATTTTCATATTTTTGGTGTGTATGTTATATTGATCGTGAACATTTAGGTAAGTTTGATGCTAAAAGTGAAGAATGTGTCTTTCTTGGATAATCAACAAATAATCGGGCGTATTGTGTGTATAACTTGAGAACTCAAATTATTATGGAATATGCTAATGTAGTGTTTGATGATTTTAAGGACTTCGCATAATTTTTCAGAGAACAAGAAATTCTCAACTTTACTGAAGACGCTGAAGAACAGGTATCTGAAGAGACATGTTCAAATTCCACTGGTTCTTCACCCGATCATGCTGTTTCAGATGATGTTGCAACATTATCTGACACAACATCCAGTGTTGCAACACCTTCTCCAACAGAACTTGGAACATCCCATACTTCCAACCAAATTTTATCCAAGCCAATCACACGAGAACCGTCATCTAGAGTGCAAAAAAAAATCATCCCCTTGATGAGGTAATTGGAGGACTTAATGATGGCAGGCGCACAAGAGATAAACAAAGAATAAATTATCGTGAGATACTCAGGTTTGTATGCTATAACCATCAATTTGAACCCAAGAATGTTAAAAAAGCTCTTTCATATGAATATTGGGTAGATGCCATCCAAGAAGAATTAGAGCAGTTTGTAAGGAATGATGTGTGGACTTTAGTTCCTAGACCTAGAGATTTTAATGTGATTAGAACAAAGTGGATTTTCAAGAATAAGACTGATGAGTTTGGGAACATCACAAGGAACAAGGCTAGGTTAGTTGCTCAAGGATATACCCAAGGAACAAGGCAAGGCTTGAATCAATTAGGTTGCTTGTGGGCATAGCTTGCTTGCTCGGTTTTAAACTATATCAGATGGATGTTAAAAGTGCCTTCTAAATGGAATTTTGAATGAAGAAACATATGTAGAGCAATCTAAAGGTTTTGAGGATCCACACCACCCTGATCATGTTTAGAAGCTGAAGAAGGCGTTGTATAGATTGAAACAAGCTCCTAGGGCATGGTATGAGAGATTAACAAAGTTTCTTCCAGAAAAGGGCTACAAGAGAGGGGGAGTAGACAAAACTTTGTTCATGAGGAGCATTGTGAGGCTTCGATTCCACGTCCCACCAAACCTGAGGAAGAGATTGCTGCTCCGCCACAGACGGAGGAAGAGATTGCTCCTCTGCCGCCGATGGAGCCTCCTCCATCTCCGAGAGAATCATTGACTCCTATGGAGATTCTCTCCACGTGTACAATCCATGCTAACGTTGATGAAGAAGAATAAAGGACAGAGGAATCGCCCATGAATCTCACAACACAGTCCCGGTGGCAGATGGTTTTGAAAAAGAACAAGGAGAAATGTCTAAGGTAATTTCTAAGCCCCCAGTTACGAAGCGTGACCCTGTTCAGTCCACCGAGTTTCCAGAAGCTAGGTAACCACATGCCTATCCATCTTTGTTCCCTGCTGAGAAAATTTTTAGGGCTCATCCTGGTGCAAGACATGGTCCTTCCAATTCCAAAAAGACTCGATGTAGGGAAGAGGATCTCGACCCTCTATATTTTAACCTCCCAATAGCAAACCAACTGATGAAGGATCAGAGAAACAAGAAGCTGAATCCCAATCTGATTCAAAGGGTGATCCTGCAGCAACTGCAAAAAGAAAATTACAAAAGGAAAAAGACACAAGTTAAGGCAAATGGGTATGTTCTTTCTAAAGCCTACTCACCTAAGTTTTACACTAAAAATAATCAGAACTTCTAGAAATTGGTGTCTGAAAAGAAATTCTTGTGTGAAAGGATGATTGATGAAAAGAGTCATGAGGAATTAGGGATTACTCAACTTTTGGAAGAAAGAGGTTTGTCTGGGACTGTGTTTAGTGCTAAGTGCTTTGCAAGTGGAATTGTTCATGAGTTTTATGCTAATATGTCACCGGCTATAAGCAATTCGTCCTCAGCTAAATATTTAAAAGTTTGTGTTCAAGGACATATTTTTGATTTTTCACCCTCTTTGATTCGAGATTTCAATGGTCTTCCTGAGGTAATTTCTGAAAAGGCTCGAGAGTTGGATCAAGTTGTTGAGATAGATAATGTGATATCTGCTTTGACTGGAGGAGTGAAAAATAGATGGACAGATCCTCATTGTGTGTCTGCTTCTTCATTAATTGTTAAATAATCATTATTGCACAAGATTGCTGTCACAAATTGTTTGCCCACCAAGCATACAGCTACTGTCACCAAGGAATTGTGCATTCTTCTTTATGCAGTGGGGACTGGGATGAAGTTTGATATGGGAAAGCATATATTTGAGAATATATCTCAATATGCATAAAACAAGAAAAAGACCAAGTTTCCTTTTCCCTCTCTTATCTATGAACTACTAATGTCTCAGAAGGAAATAAAACAGCCCTTGGATGCCTTGCATAGTATTTCTGAACCATTGAAAGTGTCAAAGAAGCTTCTCTCAGACAGTCGTGTGATGGATCTTCAAGGAAGGCAATCTGAACAAGATCAAGAAGATGTAGCGAGATAGGGGGAGGAACCAATTCTTTCGACAACCAAAGCTCAGCACAAGGTGATAATAAAGCTTCTATATATATATATATATATATATATATATATCAACAACGATGCTCGCCATTTCCATCATCCTCATCATCTTCTTTCCATTCCATTCCATTCCCTCTGAAGCACAACCAATGAATTTCGGAATCATGAGAAAAGTTCCAGGAGGACCAGATCCGATTCTCAATCCTCCTATTCGAGCAAATTTGTACCACAAGCAAAGTACTATACTTGTTCAAATCCCTCTGTCTCTTGTAGGAACCAGAAGGAAAATTCTAGAAGGATGAGAAAAGGTTCATCATAATCTTGGTGTAGTTCAATTGAACAAGAGGTTATTTGGCTTCCTTGTAAAACCCGAAAGGGGAATTCCAGTTGAACCAGATCCTACTCAAAACCATTATATACAACATTTAGTAACTAGGAGGTTGTTAGGAAGTCATAATCCGAGTGTTTCATATGCAGGCAATCAAGGAGTTGTAAGGAGTTTTCGTGGATGAGGATTAAATTTATAATAACTAGAACACACACTAGAATTATGTTATTGTAATTTATTTCATTCCAATAAAATAAGTTATAATATTATTTGCAATAAGTGACTCGTCTAATCTGGATTAATCCCTAATTTTAATGATGCAATTGTTTTCTAGGGAAAATGTTGTATCAATGGAGTTGTAAATATAGTGATAAAAGCATCATTAACGTCAACCTCTACCCTTATAACTCAAATTTTTTATCCAAAAAAAAAGCATCATTAGCATAGCTCGTGTTGTCCTTTTACCAAATCACCTTTTATTAACCCATTCTGAACATGTCATGCGAAGGCTTGTTTATTATATTTTAATAATTTTTCTTTGTTTAAATTTTAATTAGGATTCAGAAAGAGAAATTTTGATCAAACTAAAGCAAATTTTACAAAGTAACCCTTTAACATGTCATTTCATCAATTTAGTTTATTTAATAGATAGATTCGAACGTATTGGGTGTTCAGAATACTTTTATGTCATCGAGGGGGTGGAATACTTTGAAAAACAATGGACCAAGTTGAAGGGAGGTGGCATTTTGAAGGTACAGCTAGTGTCACACCAACAAATCCATTAAGGATATAAACAGAAGTGAACGGAGGGGTGTCAATTGGTTCCAAATTCACAATTGTGAGCCCAATTAGTCTCAATTTGTCAACAGCAGCGCTTGTGGGTGAGAGGAAGGAATTGATTGAAGGGTCAAGAAAATGCAACCGGTGTCGTAGCTAATCGAGTTAAAATGAATGAGAGTATATAATTTAAAGAGGTATTCGTGATATGATTCTTAATTTATTAGTTGCATAAAACAATTTGTTAGTTGTATATTATATTTCTTGAGAAGTAATAGATTTTTATTTTTAGTTTTAGGAAATTTTTTGGTTTTCAAATCTATTGCTATTTAATTTTGTCATTAAAAAAATGCATGGAGATGCATAGTGTGTACAAATATTGCATGGTGGACTTCATTTATGAGCCCCATTTTATAACATCCATGTTATATGAATATGAAGTCCTTAACATCATTAGTATATCTAGTATTATTCACCAGTAATTGTTGAGATTTGCTCAAACAACGATGATAACTTGACCGGTTAGAATGTTGTTTTTCTTTTCTTTTCTTTTCTTTTACTCTTTTGAAAACTAATGTGATTTTTTATTTTAAAAGACCTATAGGCAAACTTCCTGTTTGGACAAAATAGGGGTATTTAGTTTAAAATATAATATGAAATTTATCACAAATCAAATTCAGTACTTATCATATAAAAAATAATCAACCCACATAGTATCAAGTGGCTCTTTGGACCACCAACTAGTTTTATCAAATAGTAATAACAATGTTTACTTCCACTAAAAAAAAAAAAAAAAAAACACCACCATCATAATGTTTCCTGAAATGTCAAAGATAGTATTTGTATCCATTAATGTCACACGGAGACGTCTTTCATAAATGAAGGCTTTTTTTTTCTTTTCTTTTTTTTTTTTTTTTTTTTGTCTTAGAATTAATGAAGGCTATATATGCAAACATAGGCTTTATATAAATAAACGACTATATTTTAAATTTTATATCATGTAATTTACTTTTATTCAGAATGTAAACCATATAATTTTTAAATTCTGCATTTTAATACCATTAAATTACATTTAGCATATAAATCTATTCATTTTCTCTCGATCAATCCTTCATTCTGACTTTAAAATACCCAAAATACCCTTAATTAAAAGGTTTAGATTATTTACCTTTTTATATCCTACAATTACTTTTATTTAGAAATTATACCGTAGATCCTACATTTTTTTTTACCATATGATTGTATTTAATGCACAAATATAAACCTTTTTTAGATTAACACTAAAGTTTGACCTAAAATGAATTTAAAATGAAAATATAATTAAAGAAATTCGAATTTGAATAAAAAAAAAACTTTAAAAAATCTTTTTTTTTCTTTTTCCTGTAGATCCTAATCATTTATCTTACGTTAACCTTCATGCCACTCCACCTCAGTCCACCGTCAGCACCTAACAATCGTAATGATTTTGTTGTGTTTGTCACTTTATTATGGTCTCTGTGGCATGAAAGAAATAAGTGTCTTCATGGTGGTAGAGTTAAAAGAAGCTTAGATAATCTTGGAAGATGTTGGTCCGTGGCTCTTTAATTATCAACAGGCGCAAAAAAAAGCATCCGAACAACAAGTATTTATTAATTGATATATAAAAATGTATTTGTATTAATAGAAAGATCAAGATATTATCGTGTGAAATTTATTAATTGATATATAAAAATGTATTTGTATTAATAAAAAGATCAAAATATTATCGTGTGAAAGATGATATCAAGAATTAAAGATTGATAAAGGTTGGAATCTTTAGTACTATATACTCATTTATTAATTCACACTAAGTGGATAATCCTACCTAAGTACGACATTCTCCTAATGAATGAGCATGACGCAAAGACTCACTAGCTTAACTATCTGCTTAAGTCAAATTATGAACTCGCTTTTAATAGGAAGTGGTACTTTTTTCCAAGTACCAGTTTGCAAACCCCACTATATATAAGTATGACCATCAGTATACTAGTATTTAATGGGAACTAATTTACGGAACTAATTAAATTAACTTTCAAACGCATAATTATTAGATTGTACTTATGTTGGTCTTTATTAATTACCACTTCTTGTATTAGTTTCGGTTGAGGGAAAAATAAAAAATAAAAAAAATTTGGTCAAGTTTGTCACATTTTGATTTGAAATGATGTCAAAATGTCACAATTCATCAAGTACCATGAGAACATCACAAAGTTAATCAAATTAAGTTTTTGCAAGCAAATCAAATACAATTTTGCATTAGTGAATTACACACTCTCATTATTCCCATCATCATTTTAACCTTGCAAATTAGGCAAGTGATCAAAAGAAAACACCCCTCCACAAACCACACATTCAACACTTTGACAACCGAAAAAAACCTTTGTTCAACTCTTTGACGACATGAAAAACGAAAAGATATACCCTCCCTTTCTATCTATTCAAGGCATAGAAGGGATGAGGCATTTGGTGTCCCCCTCCAGTGAAGAATTGTCATCATCACTGATGCACAGAGTGGTGTTTAGGGTCAGGCCCGCCGGGGCTGATCCGGTTGGTGTAATAACGGCTTGGCATTATGTCCTTGTGATCATCTCCTGGATTCCTTGCCTTCATAAGCTCTTTAGACTTTTGAAGTAGTTCTCGCATGAGTGTTTTGGTTTGGTATTTTTTCATAGTACTACCAGCTCGGTAGGGCTCAACAACAAGGGACAGGGATCGAGTTTCTGACTTGGAAAAAAGTACGAGGAAAACCAACAATAGGAGAATCAAAGATTTCGAAGTAGCCATAATATGATCTGATCAATGTTTGCTAGGCTTCTCAATTGGATATAAAACGGCCGCAATACATGAAGTTGCATGCAAGATTAGAATATTACTGGTTTATATAACGACGCTCTATGTGTATTTATTCTTTTTTTCTTTTTTTTCCTTTTTTCGTAGTGTTTGGACTTACTATTTCTAGTGGAGAATGACAAGAACTCAAGAATGACGTACATTTAGAAGTCAAAGTGGATCAAGCTAGCACGTCAAATACTATTAGCGCTCCTTTGTGTCTTACAAGATGTCATGTCTTTAGAAGAGCCCACTAATTTGGTAATATATATTTTCATATGAACAATATTAAAGAACACTGATGATGATGTTAAACAACTTTACATTTACTAATAAAAAGTCGATAGGATTGTAGATAAAATTCATGTTCTATTAATAATGGTGTTTAACATCGATAGTACAACTTCCAAACATTTTTCTTTATCACGTGCGTCATACTTGCACTCAGCCAGTATACTTTCAGATATGAGCCTTCCACGTTTTCCACACTAAAACACTGAAATTTTTACCTGGCTCAATTATATGGCACTTATTAGTTCTTATATCATGGAATCTCGAGAATATTTTTTACATATATATACATAAATACACACACATACATATGTATGTGTGTGTCTATATATATATGCCCTTAATTTAATACTCCACGATGGGATCTGAATATCCATATGCAGTAGTACGGCAAAATTAATAATAATGTCGCTTCTGGAAGAATGACCTTAGGACTAAAGTTTTGGCCTAAAACTTTTTCCCTTTGGAACGTGAAGGGCCATTAAACCCTCCTTTGACTTTGTCATTAAGATCCAAGTTGCATTATGTCTTGCCTTTGTATTAGCACTCTATAATATGGCTCCCACTGCCTCTAATTATATATATATATATATATATGTGCAAGCCTTGTTTTTACCAATAATCAAATCAGACACCTATAACTATAATAGCTAGCCCTAGCTCCACTTGGAAACAGGCGTTAATCAAAGTATAATTAATTAGAGGATATACTAATGCTTTATTTGGTAAACCATCTCATTTCAAACTAAAATGTACTTTTTTATCTCAATTTTTATCTTTTTCTGAAAAAGTTTTTATCTTTATCTGAAAAAGTTTTTGTCTTTTTTGAAAATTCAACAAAAATTTTCAACTCAAACTCATTTACCAAACGGACCCTAATAATTATGAACTAATTATTAACCTCATTAACATTCCGTACAAATTTAATTGCAAAGCGATATATTTTGCCTAGCTAATGCCTAACTATATACTGGGTTCATCGAACGCATGCCTAACTTAGTATTCATTAGTATAAAAAACAATTTTTAACTAGAGCTGGTGCTGATAATTTTAAACGTAGATGTAACAAATAAAAGTTGACATTTGTGGGAATTTGTTGGTAAACGCATTAATAGATGTAATTAATTAAGTGTGTGTGTGTGTGTGTGTATAAATATATACATATTGTGAATGCTAGCTCGATCGATTAATGCTTCCACAAAAAAGAGCAAATCATCTTAAACTTGCGTTGCGCCTCGTTGTGCAATATTCTGTTTTGTGTTATAAGGAAAGGAAAACTACTACTTGATATCTTCGCTAGTATCAAGTTCCAACAAACTGATTTGTTACTTTACAATAATTAAATAAGTACATATATAATATATGTTAACTTTTTCTATGTTTAATTTTCAGTTGTTGTCGTCATCAAAAGTAGAATAGCATATGCATTAAGTATAAAAGATACAAATGTCAAGTAATTAGACAATATATTAGTCACATATATAAGAGAAACCTAGGCTTCTAATGTGCACTTAATTTTCATATTTAATATATATTATGTGCTGACTTAATTCGCTTTTTTTGATGGTTCATTTAAATATCAATATATATATAGAGACAAACAACCAGGGAGTAGACGTGGCCTCAAATTTGTATTGTATGTGGTGCATATATATGTATAACGCATCTCAAAAAGAGATCGTTTCTGTTTCTTTTTGCTCTTGTTTCTTCGAGGATAATTTCAATTTCATAATTTTTTTTTTTAAGAATCTCATTTATTTTTAATATTATTTTAGATTGAGAGATACCACTTGAAAGATGGTTGACGTGGCAAGGAAAAAAAAAAACTCGGCTAAGGTTTCCTTCCCGTTGGTTTCTGATGGCCAACCATCTCAAGTAGCACCGTCGCACTCTGCCCACAAAACTGCGCTCCAATTCTCCCATGACAACGTCCATGTACACATCGTTCGATTAGACTGGGCATCAAACTTTAGCTAACGATCAGAACAACGCTCCAAATCGTTCTTCTTACGTGTTGTAGTTCTGTCTAGTGCCAAACACTTTGCTATACAGATCTCTTTCAATCGGCTGCCTTAGTTCTAAATTTCATTCCGATTCGCGCTCAATTGCGAAAAATATCTCTACTAGAAGATGGAATTGGCTCTCTACAAAGACTTGAAAGTGATCAGAGGAGCAAAATCATGGAGAAATTGAATCAGTTATGAAAAGTTAATGATAACCGAACAATTATTTCCCTGAAAAAAAAAATGGTACTTTCATATTCAATTACCCAATATATAATTTAAGAAAAGAATCGTATATATGGGCTGTGGGATCTTGTTTTTTTAAAGTCGATGTGACTTTAATAGAGGACTCCAGACTTCAATCCTTCAATAGAAAATTACTTATCTATGATATTGTAAATTAGCATGATGTTGATTGATGAAATTATGAAATCTTAAGCTGAAAATTAAGGGATACAGATCGACATTTCGGTCTCCGTCTTGATTATCCTTACACACTGTCCTTCAATGGCACCAGTACTACTACAAAGTCCTTCACAACATAGGTCTAGTAACCCGCATGCAGGATCACCTTGATCACCAATATACATATACATGTATATGTGTGTGTGTGTGTATTTATATATATATATATATATATATGCAAGTTTCTTCAATAAAACTGGTGCAATTTACAGGTGATCACAACATGATCAAAGTGCACCACAAGATTGACCTTTTTCGGCACAATTCCCATCTCGAGAGCTGCAAGTTTTAAGTTAAACTTCCAGTTGCTCACCTGACATTCGGCGTCAGAGACTGCAAAAGAAGATGAAACCAATTGCACATTATAACCACCATTAAAACTAAGTTGTTCGTTCCTTTTTTCTTTTTTTTTTCCCCCCTTCTTTTCATGTTACTTTATTCGTAGCGTCCTCTCTCCCAAACCTTTGAGTCCATTTCTGAAGGTGTAAACTTTGAGACCCCATGGTGATACTTCTGAAAACTTGTAAGATGTACTTCCCAATCTCATACAGAAAAAAAAAACAAAAACAAAAACAAAAACAAGAACAAAAAAATAAAAAAAAAAACCATGAAACATTAACGTCTCTCTGATTGTATGATTTTAATCATCTGGCTTTCAATAGTGTATCTACAGCAGATTAGCCACTTACTATTCAAATTATCTTTTTATTAAATTATAAGAACCTAAAAATTATGTAGCCTTGTCAAAGCAAAGTAGCAAACCTCACTTTCAAGATGGTAGGTTAAAACAATCAATCGTCACTAACTAGCTACTGTTATATATATTTTATCAAAATCAGTTACTAATTAGTCTCGTTCGGATCATTAATTTAAAAAGTAAATTTAAATAATAAATTAAAATTTTTAT
Source organism: Ficus erecta (assembly GCA_008635985.1). NCBI lineage: Eukaryota > Viridiplantae > Streptophyta > Magnoliopsida > Rosales > Moraceae > Ficus > Ficus erecta. Next base: position 268,694 of record BKCH01001475.1, read on the forward strand.
GTGGACGGAAATGACTTTTCAATTGGCATATTAATTAGATAAAGGCAAATGGCCTCATTATTTACTTGTATTAGTTCTTTTCCAGATAGTCAGCATTACTATATTATCTGTTCTGACGTATACCTAGACAGACCACTTCAGAAAGCCAAAGATTCATTTTAATATCAGAATCTTGCAAAGTGGCGTGTTCAGAGTCTCAAATGCTAATTACTTTTGACAAATGCCAAAAATGCGACCTATTTTTTCCATTTTGTATATTCCCCACGTCCACAGACAATTGAAAAATAAACTAGGGTATCGAATTAATCAAGAAGTTTTGATAATTTCTATCATCATAATTTATTTAGAAAAAGAAAAATAATAATAAAGTCAAACCAACATATACATACAAACATATATGTGAGCTCAAGCGCATTCGCATGGCCAATTTGAGATTTTCCACACACAAAACAGGGAAGAAAAAAAAAATGAGATTCTGCGAATCGATGTCAATGTGGAGGATCAATTTCTTTAAAACAGTACGTGTCTCTTAATGTTGTTTTCTAAAGAAACAAAACAACGCAGTTAAAATATATATATATATATATATATATATACACGCACATATATATATGTACGTAATTTTTTTGTTACTTTGTCCTTTGTAGCAATTCATGAATTTGCCTTTATGTATTATTACTCTAGCAAATCTTTCCGTTAAAGCACTTCCCCCCCTAACTTAAAGGTAGATTTCAACTTGAAAATAGAATGTGAATATACGTACCATACCGTAATCATTTTACTCCATCCAAATACTCAATGAATTGTTTCTATTAACAATTTATTTGATAATCAGTATTAATTTTCTGTAAAGGTATGACAATGAAAATTGATTCATCTTAACGATATTATAAACGAATGACTCGTTTTGTTACAGACCGTCTTTTGATATTTTAATCCTATTATACCCCTTTATAATTAAAATAACTAAAAGTTCACATTAAAGATTAAGTATGAATCTAAACTAACACTGTAAACACAAGAACCAACTTTTTTTTTTTTTTTTTTTTACTATTATTATAGCATTATCATGCAAGACAACAGGAAGGAGTTGAAGTTATTGTTATATTTTGTTTAAGAGAAAATCATCTACATAACCACCATTTTTTCATCTATTAACCAAAATGATATAAATTCTTCATCCTTGACCTGACATAAATTAGTTAAGTTTAATTTAATTTTATATTATTTTGATCTAATATTAATTTTTATATCATATTGATATAATGTTTTTTAAATTTGAATCATTCTAAGTGCTTCCATGTTCTTTAATGTTTGAGAGGGAGATGAGTTCAGAGGCAGCCTAATTAGAAAAGCCCAAAAATCTAAATGGGCTTACAAATTGATGTGGGCCAAGACAGCAAAAGAGTCATTTTAGACGTCTTATTTAAAAAATAAACATTTTAAAACTTCTTTACAAATTTAAACCAATTTTAAATTACAAACTTTTTTCATTCCCTATTTACCCTTTCATTAATTTTATAAAAAAAATTTATAGAAAATAAAATAAAATGTAACAGAATATCTTTTTTTTTTTTTGGTAACCGTTCTGTGATTCCCTAATTTCTCGTTGGTTGTTATTATTTTTGGGAAAGCTAATTTCTCTTAACACGTTATGTGTATCTTACTATTTTGATTTGGAGGTTTTTTTTTTTTTTTTTTTTGGCTGATGTTTATGGATTATAAGTATAAAGTTATCTTTTTATTTTATGAGATTGCATCTACGTTGTTCAAGGAGTCTCAGGTGGGGCTTTTTTTTTTTTTTTAAATAGTAAAATATATTTTCTATCAATTACGTTTCTTCTTTACTCTAGAGGTAGTTTTTTTTTTTTTTTTTTTTTAAATCTTTTCCATTAATATCTTTAGTACCATAATGACCATATCATAATGAACACAATAACGTTATGTTAACCTTATCATTATGATAATTCTTTAAGTTTATTTAGGAAAAAGAAAAAAACTACTGACATGGTCTTTATGATAATAATATGCTTAATCATTATTGTATAGACCATATTGACTGTATCATCAATGAAGGATCAAATATATTCACCAAATATATAGTTTGGTAACATATTGACCTTGTTAATATGGTATTGACTTTAAATGGATTCATATAATAATAATAATAATAATAATAATAAACTGTACTAACTATTCTAGTTACAAATCAAATCACAAATTTACATAAAAATTGATAAATATGAAGAGACTATCACTACCATATTTATCCTGTCATTGAAAAAAAAAAAATTTAAATGACATAATATATTGACCTAACCAATATGATATTGAAAGTGAAACAGAGAAAACAACAACAAACAACAGAATATATTCATATAAACGATTAATTATAAACTTGGTTACCGAGTAACCACTGGTATGCAATCTATGTAACTACAATTGACACAAGAATATCTCAAATCTCAGTTGATCTTACCAATGTTATTGACTCGGTCATTATGCAACAAGACAATAACAACGATTCTTTGAAACCAAAAGAAGAAAAAAAATGTAAAATTCATCAAAAGTGATGGTGTTTATCGTAATGATCGGCGATTATAAGAATAAATCAACACCCTAAAAAATCAGTAACAATATCATAGATCTCTTGGGAAAATATCGTTATCACACCAAATACTACTAGTGTTTAAAAGTATAAATCAACTTTTAAAAAGAAAAATCTCCAACAGTAGAAAGCCTTGACGATCTTTAGGTTTATAGTGGCTGAAAAACTTCTTTGACGTCGTCGACTAATTTTCTGGTGATTTGAACTTGTGATTTTTCTCACTTCTGATACAGTTGACAATGGTGAGGAGAAGATTTGTTATGGGTGATTTCAAAATAGTAATACTATAGGAGCAGTTTTTTTTTTTTTTTTTTTTTTTCAAAAATTGACGACCCTATTTTGTTGGGAGAATTTTGATTTCATACATGGGTGTTTTGGTCACTATGAAAAAATCAGTTTCTTGTTTTGTTTATTCTTGCTAAGAAGCTTGTTTTGGACATTTATTTAAACAAGTGTCCTAATTTGGCCATACATGTATCCTCCTAATTTTGTGAAAAATAGACTTAATTTTTTTTTCACTGGTACTCCCAATTGATTGCTCAATTATAATTTATATCATGAATTTTTTAATTTCACAATTTATATTCTGAATTAACAAGTATATGGCAATTTACCTTTATTGAAAACAATAACATTAATCTTTTGAAGAAAAATAACATGTAATTTGTATAGAATTAGTTAATAGCATAAATATTTATTTTCATTTATTTTAACTTAAATTTGTTGAAATTAAAAACCTTTAATTAAGTTTTTATGGAAATAAAATATTTCAAGTTAAAAAAATTCAATTAATATTTCGAAATAAATTTAGACTGATATTAATTGAAAAAACCTTTAAACTCTTAATTAACAATCTATGTGAAATTAAGTGTCAATTTCCAACAACAAAAATCAACATTGTTATTGATAAGCATAGCTTGTCATATATCTATAAATTGATAGTGCAAATTATTAAAATTAATACAAAGTGTAAATTACAACTATATAATAACTTCAAGGGAAACAAATGCAATTTAGCCCAAATATTTTAGATCTTGATTAAAAAAAAACACACATTTTTCCCCCGGGATCACAAAGGAAAAGAAACTCAGTAAAACGGGATACTCAAATGAATCAAGAAGAATATATATATATATATATATATATATATATATATATATATATATATATATTTTTTTTTTTTTTTTTTTTGTCTTTATCTTCTTAGGTAGAACACAAGTAACAAAACGTTGACGCTACAAATTACATTCTTACGATTCTTGAAGCGCACTTTCTCTATCCCGATCCTGTTTTTCCTCTAAAATAACAAATCTGTAGTCTAATCTAATGGTTGAAAGGCCAGTACATGAATTCTCTGTATACTTCAAAAAAAAAATAAAAAGAAAAAGAAAGGAAGAAGAAAGAAATCATCTGAAACCCATCCTCAGAGACTTGGAGGTTGGCACATTCGGAGGATCAGAAACACCCAGAAGAAGAGCCTTCCTCGTACGAGAATCGGAAACAACAGAAACAAGTGACAGAGGAAGATTTGGGAAATGCGAACAAGATTGAGGTGGGTGATTGAAGAGGTGGGTAATGTCGGAAAGTGGAATTCTCTCGAACCTTCTTTTCTTCACAATTTTCTTGGAAGATTGGGCAGTAGAAAGCACCGGGTTGTTGTGCTTCTGAGACAAAGGAAGAACAATATTCTCTTTGTTGTTGTTGACCTCCATTGATTGAGACTTAGAGAGGGGGAAATTAACTAAGGAGGTCGAAATGTGATATATGAAATATGTTGATTTTGGAGAAATCTTGGGACATTAAAGGAACGGGATCGAGCTATTTGTAGTGTTGGATTTGTTTTTTGTTTTAGTTTTTGGAGGGAACGAGGATGTTTTTTGGGAATGGGATTTTGTTTTGTTTTTGTTTTGGTGGGGTTTTTAAATTTGGGTTTTTGTTGAATTTTTTTGGGTTTAAAAGTTTAAAGTTTCATAGGAGGGAGAGTAGGGACACTGAGCTTAGTTAAATTATTTTGATATTTGGTGAGAGAGAGGGAGATTTTGGTGAGAACAGTTTGGGAGTTTTTCTTTTTTTTTTTTAAGAAATTAGAGAGGGAAGAAAACGAAACGAATTAAAAAAAAACCGAAATATTTGGGCTGGCAAATGCAAGGAGGCAAAGTGTGAAATTCCTCCGTCAGGATTGACTCCATTTCTTGAGTTGGGCCCAATTTTGGTACGGGCTCTCCTTATTTTCCCTTGGGATATGGTAAGAAATAACAAGTTATTAAAACCATTTCATAATATATAGCAGTTTATAAAAAGTTTAAAAATAATAGCATTTTTTATTGTTAATTTTAACTCAAATTCCCAGAATACCCTTGGTGGCACCATCACCGTTGTTCAATTACCTCCGGCGAGAAGTGCAGATCGAAGCACCGCGCACCGTCACCATCACCATCGCGACAGCAGGTCGGCAAGCACCTCCGACGGCTTTCGTTCTTCAATGGCGATCGATCTCGGCGGGATCTTCATCGGGACAATGGCGATGACCTTCGTCACGATCTACTACCCCAAACCCCCAACCCAAAGAACTCGTCGCCGGACAAGATGGTAGCTCGTCTCCAGCGACCGTTGGAGAAAGCAACAGCAGGGAGGACCCGAGATGCAGCACCAACGGCCACGAGAATGGACAGGGAGCGGAGCGATCTGATTTGAATAGCAATTCTCGAATCCTCCGATGATCTGCCTTACGCTAGTCGCCGTAAGTTCGCCGTCGTTGTACACAGATCATGAGCATTCTAGAGGTTACGGCCGGAGAGGACGATGAAGTTGGTGACATAAGAGAAGATCGTTGCATCTTGGCGACTGTTGATACCAATTTCTGTTCTGACCACAATGCACTTGATTCCGCCATCGGACTTCATATTTCATCTCCAGATTCCCGATCAGAGAACAATGGTCCGACCATGTCCGACCAGAACCTGTTCACCAATCCGATGGACCGTACTCGAACATCGTCAGCTGGTCGGAGTATTCCATCTACCCATGAAGGACGACCAACCGGCTAGAATACCAGACGAGCCCCTTTACCTGTGCGCTTCGGGTGTTGAAGGCCATACTCCACCTGTCACCTTATTCCTGACAAGTCCCATCGGCAGAGGGCGCCGTCTGATTACCCCTGCAGCACGTCACATCGCCGCCACCTGCCCTGGCAGGGATTGTCCCCTCAGGCACCGACAGCGGTCACCCTACCGCCCCGTAGGTTGAACGCGTGGCGACGCCCTGGACTGACACGCCTGCAGGTCTAAGGCCACGTCGCCTACTCGAGGCACTAAGTAGTCGACCCGGGCGGGTCACCCCGTGTACCCGAGTCCGAAGAGGACACCTATAAATAGGGAAAATAACCGCAAATTCAGGTAAGCTCATTTTCTGCCTTGCCAAAACTCTGCCTCTCCTGCTGCTCATCTACCCCCGAACTGACTTAAGCATCGGAGTGCCCTCGGCAGACACCACACCCGGTGTCCCCCTAAGCTCGAGGTGCTTTCATCTTGCAGGTAACGGCGACGGAGTGACTGGCCGGACGTGATCAGATAATCCGTCCACATTGGGTGTTGCTGTTGGGAGAGATTTCGACACCAACATTTTGGCGCTAGAAGGAGGGCTCCGCGCCTTTCCAGCAATCACAACTTAAACTTGTACTTCCGAGTACTCGGCATCACATTATGGATGAACATGGCGAACAAGAGATCCGTGAGGAGAACCCTGCTGCGACTGGTTCACGAGACTCCCGCCGACCACCAAGGGGGAGAGGAGGCCGGCAACGTCGACCAACTCAGACAGAGATCCTTACCGAGAATGTCAGAGACCTGACCGAGCTTGTCCGATCGTTGGTGGACGCACGTGGAGTAGCAAATGTAATTCAACTCCCCGAACAACAACCTGAAGCAGCCGAGTCAACGCCGAGCAGACCGCCGAGGTCGGCGAGCAGACGAATAGACATCTCCCCTACCCACAATAGGAGTCATCGTTCGCAACAGCAGGGGGAGGGGTCAGGTCGAGAACGTTCACGTAGTCGCCGTACCGGCATGGCGCGTTCAGATGCTGCGGATTCCCGAGCAATCAACCAGGGCGGTGCTCGGGCAGACGACCAGGATTATCAGGCTGACCAGCCAGAGGAAGGTCCGAACGTTCGTGAAGGGGTGCCCTCAGTTTTTGATCGACTCGGAAGACCAGCTATTTACCGGCGTCTTGGTCGGGAACGATCTGTAGACCGGCCAGAGGAGGGGAGTCACAGCCGGAACAGGCTAGATCACCTACAACGGCAGTTAGATCAGCTCGTCGGTCAGCAGTATGGCCTAGACCAATTTGGAGCAGCTGAGCCACCCTTCTCCCTTGCAATCATGTCGGCGCCTTACCCGAACCGGTTCAAGATGCCGACTATGACGTCTTACGACGGTTCGTCGGATGCAGACGAACACCTTGAGAATTATAGAGCGTACATGCAAATCCAAAGCGCTAACGAGGCTGCTCTTTGCAAGTCGTTTTGCCTGACTTTAACCGGAGCTGCTCGGCAATGGTATAGAAGGCTTGCTCCTAGATCGATCAGCAGCTTTCAGTAGTTGGCAGATTCCTTTTTCGCCGCCTTCATGGGGTCGAAAGCCAGAAAGCTAGGAGCCTCCCACCTTTTTGGCATAAAGCAAGGTGAAAGTGAAACGCTGAAGGCATACCTAGAGCGCTTCGATAAAGCCATGGTGCAAGCGGAACCTTGCACGGATGAGACCCTCATCCAAGCCTTCCGTGAGGGGATTTAGGACCCTCGTCTGGTTTGGACGCTTGCTTATGACAGGCCACCTACATTCGCCCAATTAAGGGGCATCGCCTGGAAGCATGTCGAGGCAGACGAATACGTCAGAGGACGAGGGCTAGAAGCCCAAGTACAAACCCGGCTTCCCGGAAGGAAGTCGGACAGAAATCAATCAGATAAAGGGAAAGCTCCAGCTCCAAGTAGCCGAGAAGAAGCTAAACCTAGTACGAAGACACCCGCAGGGAAGTTCCAACAGTATACCCCGTTGGTCACGACAATCGAGAACGTCCTATACCACGTGTCTGGTAAGGGAATACTCCGGGACCCGCGGCCCATTCGAACGGATCGAGCGCGAAGAAATCCGAACAAATACTGCCACTTCCACAAGGATGTGGGCCATGAGACGAAGGATTGCATTCAGCTCCGGGATCAAATCGAGACATTGATTCGTGACGGTCACCTGCGGGAGTTCGTGGAGAGGATTATTACGCCGGCTGAGCCGAGTAACCGATCAGCCCCGAGTACCCGGCGTCCCCAAGGACCAGATGGGCCCAGTCAGGAGCATATAGTCCACACCATTTTCGGTGGAACTGCAACAGGAGACACCGCTAGCAGTCGGAGGAGTTATGCCCGTGAAGCTAGGCGATTTGCCCGTGGAGAGTTCATAAACATGGCCGAGCACGTTTCCAAAATATGCCGTCAGAGTACCGTCCCAATTACCTTCACGGACGAGGAAGCTGACCAGCTGCTCCATCCACATAATGATGCTTTGGTCGGCGAAATCCGAGTAGCCGACAACATCATTCGGCGTGTACTCATCGACAACGGGAGCTCGGCCGATGTTATGTTCTGGGATGCGTTCTCGAGGTTAAAGATCGAGGGCGCTGTGCTGACGCCTGTCCAGACGCCTCTGTATGGATTCGCTGGGGAGTGTGTGCATGCAGCTGGGACAGTTAGCCTCCCTGTTACAATTGGAGACGGCGCAGAAAGGGTGACCAGAATGGTAGAGTTCATTGTCGTAGACCGCCCGTCCGCCTATAACATCATCTTAGGAAGACCGACCCTCAATGCCATAAAGGCGGTGGTTTCCACCTACCATCTGGCCATGAAGTTCCCTGTCGATGGCGGAGTCGGGGTCTTCCGGGGAAGCCAGGAAGGGGCGCGGAAGTGCTACGTGGAGGCGGTGAACAGAGTAGGCCGGAAGACGACTACCCCGATGACTGTTGCCACCATCTTTCGAATTGACCAAGTGGCTGCTCCTGATGGAGAGGTTAAGGGATTCAGCGACCTTGATCCCCGCATACCAGAAGAGGAAGTCCGAGCATACCCTGTGGAAGAGCTGGTTCCCTACCAATTGGACCCTGAGAATCCGGAGAGAGCTGTGCTACTCGGCACAAGGCTTGATCCGACAAGCCGTGAAGATATTCAAAGATGCCTCCGAGAGTACAGGGACGTATTCGCCTGGTCCCACGAGGACATGCCTGGAATTGACCCGACAATTATAAGTCACCAGCTCAATGTCAACCCGAGGCACAGGCCAGTGATCCAGAAAAGAAGGGCTTTCAATCCGGAGAGATATGAAGCTATCAACCAAGAGGTGAAGAAGCTCCTTGCAGCCGGATTCATCCGCGAGATTTCCTACCCGGAGTGGTTGGCAAACGTAGTACTGGTCAAGAAATCCAACGGGAAGTGGAGGGTATGCATCGACTACACGGACCTTAACAAGGCGTGTCCGAAGGATTGCTTCCCCCTTCCTCGAATAGACCAGCTCGTCGATGCCACTGCGGGACATGAGCTGTTAAGTTTCATGGACGCTTACTCCGGGTACAACCAGATACCCCTCAGCAAATCCGACCAGGCCAAAACGGCGTTCACAACCGATCAGGGCTTATACTGCTATCAGGTTATGCCGTTTGGACTTAAGAATGCCGGCGCAACTTACCAGCGCCTAATGAACAAAATGTTTGCTCCACTCATTGGGAAAACAATGGAGGTGTACGTGGATGATATGCTTGTGAAGAGCAGACGAGCAGCCGACCACGTCCAGGACCTCCGTGACAAGCTTTAACATTTTGCGACAGTACAGAATGAAGCTTAACCCGGCTAAATGCACGTTCGGTGTGGAATCAGGAAAGTTTTTGGGATTCATGGTCAACCACCGCGGGATCGAACTCAATCCCGTCAAAGCTCAGGCAGTGATGGACCTCCAACCCCCACAGACAACCAAGGAAGTCCAACGATTGACTGGGATGATTGCGGCCCTGTCCCGGTTCGTCTCTCGCTCCACTGACAAATGTTCTCCCTTTTTCCAAGCACTCAAGAGCAAGGGAAAACTCAATTGGGACAACAAGTGCGCTGAGGCCTTCGAAGGTTTGAAAAGGTACCTGGCCAGCCCTCCCTTGCTATCAAAGCCACTACCTGGCGAAGTGCTGTTCGTCTACCTGGCTGTTTCCGATAAAACTGTCAGCTCGGTGCTGGTCTGAGAAGACGAGAAGATCCAGCGACCCGTCTACTATAGTTGTAAAGCGTTTCAAGGGGTAGAAGAAAGATACACCCCCTTGGAAAAGCTTGCTTTAGCGCTGGTCTCCTCAGCTCGTAAACTGCGGCCTTATTTTCAAGGCCATCCAATTCGCGTTCCGACCCGCTATCCGCTCCGACAGGTTCTCCAGAACTCAGAATTATCCGGCCGGATTGCGAAATGGGCTATAGAACTCGGGGAATTCGATATAGAATACATTCCCCGCACTGCAATTAAAGCACAAGCCCTGGCTGACTTCGTAGCCGAGTTCACTGTTGGATTATCCCCAGAATGTTCGGAGGAGGCAGTAATCCCACCAACCAACTCAGATGTTCTCGGCCCTAGATGGAAATTCTTTGTTGACGGATCCTCCAACTCTGGGGGCTCGGGTGCAGGGTTGGTCCTCGTCAGCCCAGACCAGTTTAAGACCAGTCAGGCACTCCGTTTCAACTTCAAAGCGTCCAACAATGAAGCAGAGTACGAGGCTGTTCTCGCAGGTCTCGGATTGGCCCGGGAACTTGGGGTACAAGACATCGAAGTTTACAGCGATTCGATGGTTATTGTCAACCAGGTAACCGGGGAGTATCAGGCCAGAGAAGATAGAATGGCCAAGTATTTGGAAAAGGTCCAGACCCTGCTCGGCCAATTCAGAAGCTACATTGTGTCACGAGTACCTCGATCCGAGAATGTTGAGGCAGATGCACTTGCTCGGCTAGCCTCGAGCAGCGACATTGAAGGTCTCGTTTCATTTCCCATTGAGCGGCTCGACCAGCCGAGCATTGATCGAGCAGAGGAGATCTTCTTCGCCGAGAACACAGCGACTTGGATGGATCCAATCCTTCGTTATCTTATCCAGGGAGAGTTGCCAGACGACCGAGTAGAAGCCCGAAGGATCAAGAACACTTCGGCTCGATATACCGTTATCGGTGACAAGTTATATCGCCGAGGGTTCTCTGCTCCATACCAGCGGTGCGTCGGACCACGAGAAGCCGAGTATCTCCTAAAGGAGGTACATAGTGGTGTGTGCGGAAACCACTTGGGGGGGAGAGCCTTGGCCTTCAAGTGCCTCAGACAAGGATACTATTGGCCAACCATGGGCAAAGATGCCTTGGGTTTTGCTCAGAAATGTCTGAAATGCCAACAATTCGCCAAGATTATCAGGACCCACCCCGAGAGGTTGACTTCGGTTGTAAGCGCTTGGCCGTTCGCTAAATGGGCCCTCGATCTGATTGGACCACTACCCATGGCTCGATCCCAACTACGGTACTTGCCTCGTAGCAATAGATTATCTTACTAAGTGGGTCGAAGTGGAACCCTTAGCACGTCAGACCGAGGAGAAGTGCACAAACTTCCTGTGGAAGAGCATCATATGTCGATTTGGGATCCCCCATACCGTGGTTACTGACAACAGGAGGCAGTTTGATAACCCGAAATTCCTTGCACTTTGCGAGCAATTTGGAATAAGCAAAGTCTATTCCTCCCCCGGTCATCCTCAAAGCAATGGACAGGTTGAAGCCGCTAACAAGACTATCAAGGAGAACCTGAAGAAAAACCTAGAACGGCACAAAGGGGCTTGGATTGATGAGCTACCTCGGGTGCTTTGGGCTTATCGGACTACGAAGCGGACTGCGACAGGTGAAACTCCATTTGCATTGGCTTTCGGTGTTGAGGTCGTCATCCCAGCCGAGGTCGGATTGCCGAGCCACCGAGTAGAATACTACAATGAGGAGGATAATATGGAACAGATGCTACCCGAGCTCGATCTGGTCGAGGAGAAGAGAGAACAAGCCCTCATCCGGACAGCGGCAAGAAATCAGATCGTTGCTCGGTACTATGACAAAAGGTTCTGACTACGGGTCTTCTGAGTAGGAGATTTTGTGCTTAAGAAGGTGCTGGTACAAGAGCCTGGTCTAGGCTCGTTCGGACCCAAGTGGGAAGGGCCGTACAGAATTACGGAGGTCGTAAGGCCGGGAACTTACAGGCTAGCCGACAAGAAAGACAGAGCCCTTACTCACCCCTGGAATGCCGATCACCTGAAGCATTTCTTTCAGTAATTTTCATTTTTATTCTGTGTCAATGTAATAATTTTGTAAGACGGAAAGAAAGAAATGAGAATATGAAATGTTTTTTATCCCAATTTTAGTTTATTTTCTTAAGTCCCCAGCTCGGGTGCCGACCAAGAATGGACGAGCCCGACCAGGACATTTGACAGCCTTTATGGCCAACTCTGGGATCCCCGGACCCCTGTGTCTAGTCCCCAGCTCGGGTGCCGACCACGGACGAGGCCGACCAGGACATTTGACAGCCTTTATGGCCAACTCTAGAGTCCCCGGACCCCTGAGTCTAGTCCCCAGCTCGGGTGCCGACCACGGACGAGCCCGACCAGGACATTTGACAGCCTTTATGGCCAACTCTGGAGTCCCCGGACCCATGAGTCTAGTCCCCAGCTCGGGCGCCGACCAAGAATGGACGAGCCCGACCAGGACATTTGACAGCCTTTATGGCCAACTCTGGGGTCCCCGGACCCCTGAGTCTAGTCCCCAGCTCGGGTGCCGACCACGAACGAGCCCGACCAGGACATTTGATGGCCTTTATGGCCAACTCTGGGGTCACCGGACCCCTGAGTCTAGTCCCCAGCTTGGATGCCGACCAGAAGTGGACGATACCGACTAGGACATTCTTAGCCCTTGTGGCCAACTCTGAGGGTCCCCGGACCCCTTAGTATAGTACACCACGTCATATCAGCCGACCTCAATTTGACTTGGCTGATTATAAAAAGCCTCGCCTAAGTCAAATGGGGGGAGATGAAAAATAAATAAAAAAAACGAGTAGAAAAATGATGCGATGCGAAAAAAAAAAAAAAAAAAACTATCATTTCATTCATCAAAAGGTGAGGGGGTACAAATTGGACACCCCCCGAGCCCAAAAAAAAAAAAAAAAAAAAAAAAAGAAATAGGAAGAACAGCAAGAGCCCAGTTGGTGAAGTTGTGGCTCAGTGCTGCTGGTCCGGGAAGAGATCACCGATCGTGATATCGAGTGTAGGCGTGGCTGGCTGGTCCGGCGCGACAGGCTGGTCGGGTGCGGTTGGCTGCTCGTCGCCATCGAGTACGACGACGTCCTCGACTGGCCGTGCTGCACCAGAAACCTCACCCTCCTCGGGAGCTTCTTCGATCAGGGTCTCACCATACTCCTCCGGTAAGAAAGACCAGTCTGCCCCGACCAGGTTAGGGTTTGCGTCAGTGAAGCCTAGCTTCATGTCACGCATCCCCTCTTTGTACTCGGCCGCCAGACGAGCCTGAAAATCCTCGGATGACAGGTATTCATCCACGGCCTGTGCACGAGCCGAGGCGCGATCGGCCTCGGCCTTCAGAGCAGATTCCTCCATCTGCTGTCGGACCTCCGCGGCGTCCTTCTCGGCTGCCTGTGCCCACTCCTCAGCTGTCCTGATCTTCTCCTCGGCCAGAAGTACTCTCTCTTCAGCCGCCTGAGCTCGAGCCTCTGCTGCCTTGGCCTCATCAATGGCCCTCTTCTCGGCGTCCCGAGCGCTGTTCCTAGCATCTTTAGCCGCCCTCCTCGGTAGCTCTGGCATCTCTTGCCGCGGCCTCCGCAACCCTCAAGTCTTCGGCGGCCCGGTTAGCGCCTCCCTTGCGACTGCACTCCCGGAGAGGCTGACGCACAGTGCCTACAGATACAAAGTCAGACGATACACATACTAAGAACTAAAAGTTCCGAGAAGAGAAATTGCTCACCTCAAGCAGTATGTCGGCGTTGTCCTCTAACGCCGTTACCGCGTTTGGCCTGTGACACGACTCTGCCATGTGCACGCTGAGCTTCTCACTAATCTTGTTGAGTAGCGCGCGATGGGCAGGAGAGTCCCGAGCAGAAATCTCGGGCCGGGAAGACGATGCGACCTCTCTCGGTCTTGACTCATCTCGGGAGCGGCTTGAACGGACCTCTGGCCGGCTAGCTAGCTGGTCGGTCATCCTTGGACCTAGTTCGTTGCTCCGGGCGGTCGGCTGGCCGGGCAACAGATGATACAATCTGCTGTGCTGCCGGGGCTTGGGGGGCTGTGCCCTTCGCGACGGGCACTGCAGGTGGAGCGGCTGCGCGGATGGTCGACTGGGTGGGAGGCAGGACAGTTTTCCCTTTTCCGTGGCCGCCTGTCCTGGCCATTTTGAAGAGTTTGGCCCTCCTTTCCTCCTCGGATGGACGCTTCTTTTCGTGTTGACGATCAGCCATCGGTTCTGCGAAACAAAAGGAAAAAGGTTAGTACTCGGCTGCACGAGCCGCGAAAAACTTTGTCAAAAATAATGACCTTCGATACGAAGGCCCCTTGTCGGGTAAAACTGCTGGATCAAGGCGTCGAGGTCCTCGTCGGCTACTCGCGGGCCGAACGATGCGATTGGAGTGCTCTCAGAACTTGACGACGTTGACGACGTCTCGCTCATCAGGAACACGGGCTGTGCAGTACTCGGACCGGCTGTCCGTGAATGATAATGCACGGTCCGGCACCGGCATCCGAGCAATTGTGACGCCAGCGTCGGGAGCCCTCGACTGATCGTCTGTACGCGCAGACGAGGAGGAAGATTCTAGCCATCGATACTCCTCCAGGCTCTTCAAAGACAGCAACCTGTGCTGACTCTTTTCCTGGTCCAACTGTTCTCGGAGCGCGTCGATCATGTCTAGCGTCAAGTCTTCGATGCGCGAAGCCCGAGACCATACGTACCCATTTCGAAACGTCACGGGAACCCTCTCGACGCGAGGAACTCTGTCGTACGGCAGCTCCCCATGCAGCCACCGACCACCTGCGTAGAACCACAGGTGCTTGAATTGCTTGTCCGAGTCCGGACACCCTGTGATAAACGTTCCCTTGAAGCCTTGGAAATAATATGACCCCGTCGATGAAGGGGCAGACTTTATCCTGTAGAGGTTCTGAAATGCCTCGAAGGGGAGCTCGGCCGCGAAGTTCCTCATCCACAGAATATAGTAGCCGACCAGGATGCGACAGGCATTCGTATTCAATTGGGCCGGTGCTACGTTCAAGCTAGTCAGGGCGCGCCTCAGGAAAGGATGGAAGGGGAGTCGGAATCCGGCCCGGAAGTACTCCGCCGAGAGGGTAATGTACCCTGCTGGTGGGCGAGACGGCAGGTCGTCTGGTCCTGGCGCCAACAATTCCACGCTGAGTGGAATGCTAAACTCCTCTCGCAAGGCAGCAAGGTACCTTGGGGTGATGGCCGACGTGAAGTAATCCACCGTGTACACTGGACGACCACTCGCGAGTTGCGCCAACTCCCAGTCACCTCGGCGATACACGCGTTGGTCGTTAATGCGCATTGGTCGGCTGGACGGACGCTCGCGGGCGTCAATGTGTTCACCCTTCGGAGGAGGGCTCTCGGAAACTTCTCGGCCAGAAGTGCTAGCTTGACTGACCGCCCTCTCATCTGCTTCACCTCCAGCCACGACATCCTCCACATCGCGGCGTACCGAGGTTCTTCCCCTTCGTCTGGTCGGCGTCTCGATCACCTCCACAGACTCCTCTGTAAACCCAGACAGGTGGTCTGGTGTTCGACCACCCGAGTCGGCTTCCATGCCCGACATGCTCAAGCTCAGAGCTGATCCCACGGTGTCGGCGCTCCCAGATAGGCCATAGTTCTCGGAATCGGAAATATTGCTCATGTTGAAAAAAGAAAAAAAAAAATTTTGATTACCTTCTCGGACGTTGTCGGCTGAAACATCTGAAGATGTGGTCTGGTCGTTCCCGATCGTCTTCGGCAGCTTTCGGCAAATCTGGATTTCTTCGAATGCAATGTGCGAAATGGGGAATGTCGGGCCCTATTTATAGGCAATGACCTCCGCTTTTAATGCGGGCACGAATTCCCAGGAAACGCTTCGTTTCCCGCGATTGCCGCCGATTTTGAAAATTTGAAATTCGAACCGCCGCCACATTTCCCCTCCAATCACGGTTTGACACGTGGCTCACCGTAACATTAGTACCAGCTGATGAGCCGACCAGCAGAGGACCTGCGTGAACAACTTTTCTAGCCGATTAGCCGACTATCAGGCGAGTAGCACGAACATTTTCACACTGCGAGTACCAAGAGCATCCCTTGGACAAAAAATTATCCAGAGACGCTGGGGGGCTTATGTTGATACCAATTTCTGTTCTGACCACAATGCACTTGATTCCGCCATCGGACTTCATATTTCGTCTCCAGATTCTCGATCAGAGAACAATGGTCCGACCATGTCCGACCAGAACCTGTTCACCAATCCGATGGACCGTACTCGAACATCGTCAGCTGGTCGGAGTATTCCGTCTACCCATGAAGGACGAACCAACCGGCTAGAATACCAGACGAGCCCCTTTACCTGTGCGCTTCGAGTGTTGAAGGCCATACTCCACCTGTCACCTTATTCCTGACAAGTCCCATCGGCAGAGGGCGCCGTCTGATTACCCCTGCAGCACGTCACATCGCCGCCACCTGCCCTGGCAGGGATTGTCCCCTCAGGCACCGACAACGGTCACCCTACGCCCGTAGGTTGAACGCGTGGCGACGCCCCTGGACTGACCACGCCTGCAGGTCTAAGGCCACGTCGCCTACTCGAGGCACTAAGTAGTCGACCACGGGCGGGTCACCCCGTGTACCCGAGTCCGAAGAGGACACCTATAAATAGGGAAAATAACCGCAAATCAGGTAAGCTCATTTTCTGCCTTGCCAAAACTCTGCCTCTCCTGCTTGCTCATCTACCCCCAAACTGACTTAAGCATCGGAGTGCCCTCGGCAGACACCACACCGGTTGTCCCCCTAAGCTCGAGGTGCTTTCATCTTGCAGGTAACGGCGACGGGGAGTGGACTGGCCGGACGTGATCAGATAATCCGTCCACATTGGGTGTTGCTGTTGGGAGAGATTTCGACACCAACAGCGACGGCGACGGAGACGGTCGCGATTTAACGATGACGGTCGGATACATGACGGAGACGGTTGTAGTTTGACGAATACGTTGCCTCGACAAGGACAGCTGCGGCAGCCGGCAAGTCCGGGGCTTTTTCTTCGACATCTGGGCAACGGAGGAGAGGAAGTGACAAGGGTGAAACTGGAATTTAGTAAAAATATTATTGAAATATGCCATTATTTTCTTCTAGCATGAAAAACTGCTATTATTTTTCTAATTCACCTTTTAATTATAATATCTCTCTCTTTCTCCCTCTTTCCGCGTGAGAGAGATAAGTAAGTAGTAATTTAAAAAAAAATACTTGTTGTAATAAATAGAATATAATAAATAATAAAATTTTCAAATAAATGATTTATTTATCTCTTATTAATTTATTTCATATTTAGTAATTTTAAATGTTCCATCAATAATTTGCTTTTTGATGATACAGTATTAATAGGGACTTGGTGATCAATTAATGATCTATCAAATTAATAGACAGTGATATAATAAATCTAAATATATCGGTGATAAACCATTGTAAAAAACAATAAAAATAAAGAAAATGACTTTCAACTGACAAAAAATAAATAAATAAAATCGACCATTGTTGTTTTTAAAGGGTGATCAAAACTGACCACAACTAATTTTCTTTGTTTTTTTTTGGTAAATCTTTAGTAATAAACTAGATATAAATCACATGGTTTTTAATATACCACACATCATATCGATACTGTTAATCAATTTTTTTTTTATAGTTAATTAAATAAATAATGTTAATGTGACAATCATTAGTTTAATAAGAAAGGGTACGCTGTGTATAGGGCGTTCACATATCAGTTTCTACGGATTAGACCTCAATCCATAAACTAATCCGTAACATTCAGATTGGGATTTTCTAATCCATAACCAATCCATGAAGCTTCTAATCTAATCCGTAAATCTCATTTTACACGGATTAGATTCACAGATTCAATCCGAAAAATCTTGAACTAAAATATAAAATATAATGCTTAAATATGAAATAGTTTAATAAATTACACACAATTAACTTCAAGTTTTTAGTCATTAGCTGAATTGTAACTACATTACATAACAAGAACCAAACTTGAATTAAACTCAAAATAAATGTCAATACTAATCAACTTAACCAATTCTACATCAAAGTAATTCAACGGATTGACAGATTGCATGGATTGAGAAATTCTCAATCCGTAATCTAATCCATAACATTCTGTTAATCTCTCAACCTAATCCAATATAGCAGATTAGACTGGATTGAGCAAATTGGGGATTCTGTAAACACCCTTAGCTGTGTAGTCTCTATAATTTGAGAATGGATATATATATATATATAGTACTTCATAAGTAAAGAAACTACATCCTAATGGTATGATACCTTTTAGAGTGAGTTCAAAAACATACTGTATGAATTGATGCTCAAAACGAATAATATCATATCACAGGAGGCGTAGATCGTTGCAGTTAAATATTTTATGTTTGATCACATATTATTATGAATAAAACACGAACCTAAAATATGATTTGAATTATGTTTAAGCAATTGAAGAGTGCTCTAAGATAATTAGACACAATGAAACGATAAACATACACATAATTTCATATAGACATAATTTAACTATAAACATATACGTGATTTCATCCTAAAATGTAAATTCAAACTTCATGGATTCCCAAGTTAAAAGGAAGATGCTAGCTTGGTTGGGAAAAATCTTTCACTCTGCAAATCCAACTACCTCTAACTTCCAAGTCTACATTTTAGACTTGTAGCCCACCCTAAATTCCGAAAAGTTCAAACACACACACACACACACACACATATATCTATATATAGATATAATTAATCATCTACCGTCTTGCTTACGGGGAACTTTAAACACCCAAGATTGGCTTTGCCCTGACTGATCTGCTAGCGTCTCTATTTTTTAAGGAGCATAAAGCTATAACACTATTAATGTAGATTTGGACTTGGGACTATTCCTCTTAATTACCATAAGAATTCACAGTTGAGAAA
>BKCH01001476.1:0-92084 GCA_008635985.1 Ficus erecta
AATGTCAGAGAAGAACACTACAGAAACTGCGCCGAATGCTACTGAGGGGGAAGTCGAACTAAAAGTCTCCCAAATGTTCATGAGTGAACAAGACGACAATATATCCGACTCTGAAAAGGTAATGAAATTTTTTTGTGTTTTTTTTATTTTTTTGAAAAATATTTTCATTGTTATTATATATATATTATATATAAGTGCCGTATAATATAATAAAAGATATCGGAAGCTGGATCGAATAAAATTTGTTTTGGTCTTTGTGTTTAAAAAGTTTACACTTTTAGTATTTTTCAGTAAGAATATGCAGTATTTTTTGATTTTTGAAAAAAAAGTTCCCATTTTTGTATGCGTTTTTTGATGATATTCCACTTTCCAGTTGATTTACTGAACAATGTTATCATATTGTACATAAAGTTAAGATTTTTATCTGTTTCTGTACCATAAAACATCCATTAACTCAAGTATGTGTTTTGGTTTATATTTTATATTAGGGTTTTCATCGATGTTTGTGTTTAAGTGTAGAGTTCTCGGCTATTTGAAACAAAATGGAATGGTCATTTTTAAAATGACTCTCTGGTCATAATAATTATTACTTAGTTTCAGTTTTCTGTTAGTATGTCCGGTGGTCATTTTCATTATGACTTGTTGGTCATAATAATGATTACTGTGAGTTTTAACTTATTTTAGGATGGTCATTTTAATTATTACTTGGTCATAATAATAATTACTCAGTGTTTTCTCTTTTTCATGTTGTTATGGCTTGTTGGTCACAAATATTACCAGCTTTTTTGTTGGTTGCGGACTGTCATTTTCATAATGACTTTGTCATTTTAGTCCGACAATTTTTGTTTAATTGATGGTGATTAATTTTTATGCCTGGTAATTTTTGTTATTACTTCACTGTCATTAGTATACTTACCATTTTATGTTACGATTAACATTACCGCAGGTTCAATACAATCGACGGGTATCGGATGCTGACATTATCAGGGCAAAAATAAACACTTTTATCAACATTCCGGAAACATGTAAGAAGCTGAGACAGTGGTTGTCTCCCCAACAGTACGAGGCCGTCCTCAAGCAGCCATGCATTAAGCATTTTCTGGGATTAACCGATCTTGGTTGGGCTGGCCAAGTCTTCCACAACGTTGTGATGAGATTGACGGATCACTCAGAAATGGGTGATGCTCTTTGGTTCGAGATCGGAGGCGAACTTGGCAGATTTTCCATCAACGAGTTCTGCCTCATCACCGGCATGAAATGCACAGGGTCTACCCATCTCCCAGTGGCCGAAAGCCGATTAATCACAAGATATTTTTCGACCTTGAGAGACGTGTCGAGAGAAAATTTGGAGCTGCAGATGTCGAATGCGGCGTTTGACAACGACGACGACGCTGTGAAGCTTAGTTTACTATACTTGATGTTCTGCATTCCCTTATCAAATGCAAACTCCGTCAAGATAGACGCTAAGTTTTTTTCACTGGCCGATAGCATTGCTGATTTCAATGCTTTTCCTTGGGGCGTTCTGTCATGGGAGACAACTCGGACTGCAATCTGTAATGCAGTTGAGAACACGCTGTCGACGAAGAGACGAGCTTCAAAAAGGCCCGACAAAGTGCATTACAGTATATCGGGCTTTCCTCATGCCTTGCTCGTCTGGGCCTATGAGACCCTCCCATCGATAGCATTGAAATTCAGCAAGAAGTACGAGCATCACTGTCCGCGAATGCTGTCGTGGACCACCGAGGAATTTGTCAAGTTCGATGATGTCATAAATACATTTTCCGATGTTGGCGAAGATCAGGTATTATTGTATAGGATGTCTTACGTATATTTATTATGTTTGTAATGTCAATTACAAATGTTGGTCAATTTATCATTTTCACAAGCCTGTTACCATAACAGTGGTTATAGTAGCATATTGAGTCAATAAGTGTTTTGTCCTGATTTTTTTTACCTACTGATTTTTTTTTCTTACATCAAATGTGTTCAGGGTAAGTGTTTTGTCCTCATGCCAACCGAGGAAGAGTTGAAGGACCCATGGGTTGCGCGGCTATTTTTGAAGAACCCAAGTGTTGTGCCAAAATTAGCTCCTAAGCCCCCCAAGCCTTCTGCACCCCGACCGAGCTCCGATACAAACTCTGATTGGCAGGAGTTTCAAAAGGAAATCCGGGGAGAGGTTGTCTCCATTAAAGAGAAGTTGGTGGCTCTTGAAAAGGGCCAGTTGGCTCTTGAAAAGGGCCAGAAGAAGGCTAACAAACTAATGAGAAGTGTAATAAAAATGTTGGCCGCCAACTTTTCTGAGAAGGAGAAGGGGAAGGGGAAGGGGAAGGCACACACCGAGGAATTTGTCAGCAGCCGCCAGAAGCCTCAAGTTCAGACGGCTGATAATTATGAGCTCAAACCTACCTCACCTCACATCGGCACCGAAGATGATGTGATGTTCGACTCTGACGTCGGAGCCGCAGCTGATATGGGTGTTCAAGCAGCCATGGAGTTCCTCACCGCCGAAAAGGTGATTTTTCCTCGGGAAGACAAGGTTGACGAGAATAAGGTACTCATTTAGCTGTTAGTTAGTCGAGTATTATATTAAATGTAGATTATCTCAACTGTGTTCCACAACTAGAACATTGTATTTATTCTTATGCCATGTTGTGAAACCACACAGGCTTTGCCCTCTGATTTACCAGCACCGGATCTGCAAACGAAGGGAAAATCTGAGCAGATAGTGCAAGAACCGGAGAAGGAGAGCGTGGCAAAAAACACTATCATGGATATCGTGAAGGTTTCGGAGCCAGACGACGATGAGAGCCTCGGTGACGTGGTTGTTACGAATATCTGTAACTTAGTTATATAGTCATTATTGTCATTGTGTACAATGTTAACTCTTTTTACATATTTCACTTACAGATGCGTAAGAAGAAGAGAGCCAGACTATCAAGGATTGGTCAACGGCCCTCTGGAACAATCACCGATGTTGCCTCGCCCTCGAAGCCTCCGACTAATCTGCTGACTCCCCTCCCTCCGGGTCTCGCAGATGAACCTTCGAAGGAAAAGCTAGAGGAGTTCAGGGAGTGGTTCCCAAAAGGATTATTGAAGAAGACTCCTGCAGGGTAAATTTTTTTATAATACAGATTATGCTCGTCTTGAAATTTACAATTTATTAACAACTTCATCACCAATTAACTAGACGGTACATTATGTTTAGTAAACGTCCTCCCCGATATACTGCAAAGCATGATGTTCTTGACAAATCACATGACCTCGGCTGCATGCTAGTGGAAAAAAAGACTTGGTATTATGAGTTAGCTACCTCTCCTATTTGGCTATGGGATGAAGTAAGTACCTTTCTTCAAAATATAGTAAATTTATTTGAGTATCCTGTATTTCATATTGTATTTATTTGAGTTAACAGGATACATTGTTTGTTATGTAAGTATTTTTTTTCCCAATTCATTTGCATCTTTTTTGTTTGTGCAGCACATTAACGTTGCATTCTACTACCTGAGGAAGAAGATCAGGCAGTACCCTGAACTGGAACAACGAAAGGTGACAACCGTAGACACGTTTTTTGCTGCAAAAGTCCGTTCGTTGTGGACCGTCTACCAGGCAGCACCCGATAAGTTCGATTGGGCCTGCTGTGATTCTGTGTTCAGGATAATGCTTGGCGTGCGTGCCCAGAGTGGGGCCTCGTGGTTTCACGTTAACACGGTGCTAATGCCAATGCACTTCAGTGAGCTGAAACATTGGGCATTAGCAAAGCTCGACTTAATAAACTGGTCCCTTGAGGTATACGACTCTCTTCAGCATGAAGGACGTCATAACAACAGGGTCCGCGAAGGAATGGAAGGTCTGTCAAAGTTCATTCCATTTCTAGTTGAAAAAAACAGCTTGTTCGAGTTCAAACCACGGGTTCCTCCAGGAAATCACCCAATACCAGTCACCATAATGAAAGACATCCCTAAACAAGCCAATGGGTTAGTACAAGCATTGCAAATTAATTCTATGTATGAACTGTTTGGAGTGTGTTGCTTAGTTAATAAACTTTTTTTCCATCTTTCTTGCAACAGGGGTGATTGTGGAATGTTTACAATCAAGTATGCTGAGTGCTTGATAGAAGGGAGGGATGTCAGATATTGGGTGATTGCTGAACGCATGCAAATCTTCAGGGAGTATTTTGCCTGTCACATGTGGTGCCATGCCAAAAATAAGCTAGCCGATGCCTATAAAAGTGATGCTGATGAGGAGGAGGACGTTTAACATTTAGACTAACTTTTTAAATATTGTAATTAAGAATTGTCCAGACTGTTAACAATTCTATTATTTAATTCTTTGTAATCCCCATTGATTGCTTGTTTTTTTATGGTCTACCGTTGTAAAATTAATTGTAACATTACACACTCATCAAATTGATGATCAGGTGGGAATAAAACGTTTCATTATCAATGGAATGTATCTTTGTACATGCTAATAATAAAAGACTTGGTATGCAAATCTTCAATATTAATACTATCGGTCATAACGGTTATGACCAGACGGTCATAACCGTTATGACTGATAGTATAAACCAGTAGTCATAACCGTTATTACCAGACGGTCATAACCGTTATGACTGATGTGTTATAATATCGGTCATAACAATTATGACTGATAGTATAAACAAGTGGTCATAACGGTAATGACCGTCTAGTCATAACCGTTATGACCCTCTGTATGACAAAGAGGTCATAACGGTTATTACCAGACGGTCATAACCGTTATGACCGTCTGTATAACACAGAGGTCATAACGGTTATTACCAGACGGTCATAACCGTTATGACCGTCTGTATAACACAGAGGTCATAACTGTTATTACCAGACGGTCATAACGGTCATGACCTCTGTGTTATACAGACGGTAATAACGGTTATGACCGTCGGATAATAACTGTTATGACCGCTGGTTTAATTCCAATTATTCTAGCAAGAAAATGTTAAGTGACACTAGTTTAGACTTTAAGGGGTAAATTGCTAAATTAGTAAATAATACCACTAGTTTAGACTTTAAGGGGTAAATTGCTAAAATAACAAATAATACCACTAATCCCATAAATTGTTGATACAATGATTTTTTAACGGAATACGTCAATAAATTGGTCAAAATAAAATTAATGGCACATAACGAATTATGTTCAAAAATTAACGTAAGAAGGCATATTGTAATACCCTGAACGTAGTACATATAAATATTAGTTATAACAAAATGAGTTATGATGATGAAAGAGTGGAATCAGCAAAAAAGTTTTTGCGGCATTAAATATCTTTTAATAATCAGTAATATTTTTGATAAAACAAATCAAATTATTTATATTTTAAATATAAAAGAGTCACTTTCTATTTCTAATATTAATAATAATAACTTACAAACTTTTTGTCAACTTATCTTATTTTGTCACAATCATGGGTTTTACGAATTATCACAAAACCCGGTTTTTAACCTTTTGAATATTTATATATAAGTTAAGATTAAGATCTGTCTTTCAATATATAATATATATCTCAACTCTTTTTTTTAATAATTAAATTAAGCATTGTTTCATTGGAATCCAAAAACTATTTCAACTCGAATTGATACATAATAAACCCCCCAATTTTGAAATAAATCAATGTAAAAATTGGTTAAATAGTTAGTACAAAAATAATTTATCTAAGTCTACCAAAAAAAAACAAAAAAAGGGTGAAATATCATCATAAATCAACACTCTATAATAATGAAAATGACCAGACGGTCATAATGAAAATGACCATAGTATAAACCAGTGGTCATAATGGTAATGACCATCTGGTAATAACCGTTATGACCGCTACGTTATACTACGGTCATAACGGTAATGACCTACGGTCATAACGGTAATGACCGTCTGGTCATATCCGTTATGACCGATAGTATAACGTAGCGGTCATAACGGTTATTACCAGACAGTCATAACCGTTATGACCGCTACGTTATACTACGGTCATAACGGTAATGACCGTCTGGTCATATCCGTTATGACCGATAGTATAACGTAGCGGTCATAACGGTTATTACCAGACAGTCATAACCGTTATGACCACTGGTTTATACTACGGTCATAACGGTAATGACCGTCTGGTCATAACCGTTATGACCGATAGTATAACGTAGCGGTCATAACGGTTATTACCAGACAGTCATAAATGTTATGACCACTGGTTTATACTACGGTCATAACGGTAATGACCGTCTGGTCATAACCGTTATGACCGATAGTATAACGTAGCGGTCATAACGGTTATTACCAGATAGTCATAAATGTTATGACCACTGGTTTATACTACGGTCATAACGGTAATGACCGTCTGGTCATAACCGTTATGACCGATAGTATAACGTAGCGGTCATAACGGTTATTACGAGACAGTCATAACCGTTATGACCACTGGTTTATACTACGGTCATAACGGTAATAACGGTTATGACCAGACGGTAATAACTGTTATTACCTCTGGTCTTAAATCCACCTAAAAAATGTTTGGCTTAACAGTTAATGTTTTTTTATATAATAAAAGCGTGTTATAGCAATCTATTGTACTAAATATTACACTCTGTACTTATTATAAAAATATAGGTCATTTTTAATATGAAGTGTGATAGATTTAGCTAAATTGTTATACAACAATGATAAAAAAAAAAGTAAAGTAAATTGTTATACAACATGAAGTGTGATAAACTGAGCTAAATTGTTATACAACAATGATACCAAAAAAAAAAGTAAAGTAAATTGTTATACAACAATGATAAATAAACAAAAAAAACAAAGTAAAATGATCATACAATATCATCACATTTATGAAATTGGTGTTATGAACTCTGTATCTGGCATTGTGGTTGGACGTTTTCGTAAGGGTACTGAGTTGGTACATGTTTGACGGTTGTGTCCGTAACCATTACATCTACCACACCGATTAGGCTCTTGTTCTTCACCTTGGGACGGTATCCTACGAACCCGTGGCCTTCCGGGCCCACGCTTTGTAGTGGGAGGATTAACAATTCGCAATCTTACTTCTTCAGATACGTCCCAGCCCTTGGGGCTGCCAATAGGGTGGACTACATGTGCATAGCAAGCATACAGATAGTCTTTTGTGTAGTAATTAGAGCAATAATTATAAGGATCAATTCGACGGTGGTTACATACGGCCATTGCATGAGGGCAAGGAATTTGATCGACCTGAAATCGTCTGCAAGTACATGTCCTTTCGCTCATATCGACAATCCATATTTGGGCAACATTGTTGGTGACGGCGTACTCAAACTGATCAGCTGGCCGAGGCTGTTACAAATGTAATTTTAAGACATTAGTTTAAGCGATCGCATTAAGAAGAAGCCATAATAATAAAATTTAAAAATGGGGTTGTTATCACAAACCGTTACTGTTAGGCCTAAAGCGAAGTTTGTGCGAATCAATTTCTCTGCCTTCGGGGCCAGTTTAGATGTTATTTTAATGGCCTCTTCACGTCTCTCGACAAACCATCGTTGTAGCAGTCCCCTAAGCCATTCCACCAAGAATCCAACTGGCATTAGCCTGCCTTTCCGATCCACATTGTTTAATGACTCTGCAATGTTGGTTGTCATGATTGCATATCTCCGACCGTTGAAGTATGCTCGCGACCACTTTACAGGATCGGCCTGAAGAAGGTAACGATGCATGTCGGGGTTACGAACACGGATGGATTCCATATGACGATGGTACTCACTTAAAAGATACGTTCTCGAGGCACCGTCAAAATAGGTCTTCAAAGGGCCTTTGAAATCTTTGTATCTAGTCTTCAAGTTTGCAGCCAAGTGTTGGACGCATATCCCGAATGCAGCATCTGGATACACAAGGTTGGCTGCATATTCGATACCCTTATGCCTATCGGCCACAATAGCAAGAGACTCTCGCGTGCCGATTGAATCCCTTAGTTTCTCGAAGAACCATGTCCATGATTCATTGCTCTCCGACGGAACGATACCAAATGCAAGGGGAAATATGGAGCCATTTGCGTCGTGTTCGCAGGCTGCAAGCAACATACCTCCAAACTTGGCCTTTAGTGCTGATCCATCAACCACAATTACTGGACGACAATAAGGCCAACCATGCTTCGAAGCAGCTAAGCACATGTAAAAGAATTTGAAACAATTTGCTGAGTCTGTCTCAATGTCAACGTCGGATCCAGGATTTTTCCGCTTCACCATTTCAGCCCACGCTGGCAGAACTGTAAATATTAAATTATCAACACCATGTTTTAAGTATAATAGTTATAAGGACAGTAACGAACGTATAACCAGACAAGGGAAATTACCTTCGTATGACTCAGCATCATCGCCCCTCAGGCTTGTCAGTGCAGCTTCCTTCCCTCGCCATGCTCTAAGATAGTTGAAAGACACTCCAAATTCGGCCTGCATGTCTCGCATTATTTCAGATGGTCTATATAAGGAATTGGTCGGATCCAAGTATTTTTCCTTAACACACTCCCCAATCATCCAACTCTTCGCTTGACGATGATGCTCTTGAACGATTTCAATTGAACAAGTATGGACGTCGTCGAACCTCTTCACAACAAACAGTTCACTACCTTTCATCCTAGTCGCACGCAATTGCCATGGACAAGCCTCATTATCTATACATATAACGTGTAATAGAGTAGAGTTCGACCTCTTCACCTTGAATTGGTAGTGTTTACTCATGGCATCATGATGAAGATGGTATTGCAGTAACTTTTTGTTATCAAAAACACAGTTTACGCGCAGCGTGATAGGTGTATAATCAGCAACAACGACTCCTTCGGAAACACTGTCACTACTTGATACTTTGTCATATTGAGATCCAGTATTGTTGACTATAGAATGGCCTCCAATGCTTGCTGCGATACTCTTCTCGTTTGAACGATGAGTATCAGCCGAAACATTAAATTTCCCGGCATTACAATCATCGTGATCCGTGCCTAAGTCATTGTTCAATGTTTCATGTTGATTTTCAATTCCATAGTCGGTGTGCAAATCCAGACCGACTGTTGGAGAATTGATATGAGGAGGAGGAGGGGGAGGAGGGGTTAGGATTATATTAATGTCATTTACATGTTGCACGGCTTCATCACTCTGTCCCCCCTCCCTAGAACGTTGAATGTCTATGTGGTTGCTTGCCCCTACCTCTTGTGCCATGGCTTCCGCAGCGGGCTCATCCAATACATCGATTGTAACTGGAAATTTGCTAAGCACATGAACATCCTTCTTCTTTAGTTGTATGTAGAATTTAACGTCAGCATCACACTGTATCCTCACAAGAGGCAATCCAGGTTCAACACCGTATCTCATGACTATATTCTTGTCTGGGCCCCTAATTCCAAGCACACTTCTCACCAACTCAACAATACCAACATATGTTGAGTTCTCGGGCACCAATATTCCCTTCATTTCGCCACCAACATATCTCATTGTGGCGTCCCATTGACCATTATACTTTACGAAAACACAAACCGCATCCATTCCTGAATGGATATAATTGAGATGAAAAAGTACATTTTAATTGGAGTTAAATTTTGTTATCAAACAAAGCCTAAGAGATATTTCATGACTATAAAACTTTTATCTCTATAAAGGTTTGCAGAATGTTGGACATCAAGTTTAATGCTTTTTTTTTTAATTAGAATAATCGTCGATACTAACACTCTCTAATTTGTGCTACTTTTCTTTGCAAGCCCCATTTAACCAACTTCCTTTCACACTGAAAATACACTTCCTTATATAAATAATTTTGACTCCTTTTTTTACATATATATGTGTGTGTATATGTATCAAGTTATCCAATAGTTTGGTTTTCTTCTGTTATCTAAGATTATGTTATATGCTACAGGAGACCGAATAACAAGCACCATTATATCTCAAAACTGGTAACAGAGATTTTGTTTATACAATATATTTCAAAACGCACGCCCATTAAATCATAAATTAACAAATAAAACCAAATAAGAAGCACCATTACCTCAGATTGGCTAATTGAAAGCTTGAAGATCTGGCAGATATGACCGATAACTGTGACGAGGATGGTCAGATGTCGAATTAACAGAGTGCACAAAGATGTGTTCAGATTTGTTGGACTTAGAGTGAGATTCGATCAGTGGGTAATGGTGCAGAGAAGAATCGTGAGGCTTCACTGAGAGAATAACGAACCAAAAGATGAAAGAAAAAGTTTTCAAAAATTTTGGTTACTGTATATATAAGGTAATGTCGCGATTGAAATGGGCGGGAGCTGTAACGAAAAATTTTGTTAGGGTTTTTTCGTCAATACGTCACCGTATCGTATAACACAGACGGTCATAACGGTTATGACCGTCTGGTAATAACCGTTATGACCCCTACGTTATACAGACGGTCATAACGTTTATGACCGTCTGGTAATAACGGTTATGACCACTGGCTTACACAGACGGTCATAACGGTTATGACCGGATGGTCATAACGATTATGACCGATACGTTATACAGACGGTCATAACGGTTATGACCGCTACGTTACACAGACGGTCATAACAGTTATGATCGTCTGGTTATAACCGTTATGACCCCTGGCTTACACAGACGGTCATAACGGTTATGACCGTCTGTATAAGCTAGAGGTCATAACGGTTATGACCAGACGGTCATAACTGTTATGACCGTCTGTATATGACCCTGGCTTACACAGACGGTCATAACGGTTATGACCGTCTGGTAATAACGGTTATGACCGCTGGCTTACACAGACGGTCATAACGGTTATGACCGTCTGGTCATAACGGTTATGACCACTGGCTTACACAGACGGTCATAACGGTTATGACCGTCTGGTAATAACGATTATGACCAATGGTCTAACACGTTGACCAATACGTCACCGTATTGAGCATTTGCAGGGGTCACAACGATAATGACCATGGGGTCATTATGAAAATGACCGATCCTGTGGGAGGACTTCTGACAAAAAACTGGTCATTTTTATAATGACCACCTGGTCAATATCGTTGTGACCAAAATTATACGCTAAGATTTAACAGTCACAGGGGTCACAACGAAAATTACCAGGCGGTCATTATGATAATGGCCGTCCCTGTAAGAAGACCAACTGTTAAACAAGTTCAAAAAAAAGAAATTTTTTTCCCCTCTGCAATCAAATCGCTAAACGCAAAGTTTTTAGACATTGAATGAAACCGGATTTTGTAATTTTTTTAACTTTTGACTTCTTTGACTCGTTAACTTATCTTTAATTAGTTTTTAAATTTTTTCTGCCTTGTAAATCACGAAGCTGTTTGTAGATGCATTTCGTGGTGGTTTCGGACGGTTTCCGAGCTTTTCCGAGAGACTGCAACTGTTTCTCTCTCTAGAATTTGTTTTCTCTCTCTAAAAACTGTAGATGCTGGTTTCGGGACCATGCGAGGGAGATGAGGATAAAGCAGTAATTTGACAAACAATTAATCCTCCTGGGCCCCACATATCAGACTGAACAGTGACGTGGCAGTGCTAGAAGTGAAGGGGAAAAAAAATGATGCTGATTTTAATATTAAATATTCCACAGATGCTAAAAGTGAAATTTATCCTAAGAAAAAAGGTGGACAAAAATATAATTTCTGGGATTGTAGCATATCTCTTTTACCTGACGGCATATCATGTCATGTGTGGAGGCTGGAGATTGGCACGTGCATGAGGAAGTAGCGGCGTGCCGGAGGACCGTGGGTAGGAATTTTCGTTGCCCACAACCTACCATCTTCCCTTGCATCCCATCCCATCACATCACGATCAGAAATCAGATCATCACTCCCCTTTACCCTTTTCTTTTAAGTTCGGGCCCACAAACCGCGTGCCCCCTC
Source organism: Ficus erecta (assembly GCA_008635985.1). Classification (NCBI taxonomy): domain Eukaryota; kingdom Viridiplantae; phylum Streptophyta; class Magnoliopsida; order Rosales; family Moraceae; genus Ficus; species Ficus erecta. The sequence goes on from BKCH01001476.1 coordinate 11,881, forward strand.
CCTGTAAATTTCTTCCCTCCTCAAGGGTACTTTCGTCATTTCACCTCGTTCATTGGCTCCCCTTAACTGTCTCGTTGCATAGCAGAGCCATTAATATAAACATGTGTGTGTATATATAGGCCTTGTGTAGATATCACACACACCACCATTTTCCCTCTCGCTTACGATCGAAGTCTCTGTCTCTCTCGCTCTCTCATCCATTTCTCTCTCTAAAACTCTCTGTTTCTCGATCTGGGTTGCTCGATCCTGATCTCCGCCAATTCTGTAAGTAACTCGCGTGATCTTCTTTTCATTTGAGCTCGATTTTATTAACCAATATGAGTTTTTTAGCTCCGAATTATTGGATTCGGATTGTTGTTTGGAGCTTTTCTTGATCTGGGTATTCCTCTATTTTGTTAGATCTGTGATTACCACTTTGAATATTTTTGATTTCACATGTCTTGTATATCAATAATGTTGATCTGGATCCGTAGTTTGCTGTTGAATTGAGAATGATATTTTCATCGTACAAATCAGATCTACGACGTTTGTTTGTTAAATTGGGTTTTTGGGTTTATTCATGGATATGTGAATCTGCATGGATCTGGGGTTTTTTTTTTTTTTTGGGGTTGTGTTGTATAGGATTGGTTGGTTATGGTGGTTTTTTCTGTTGGTTGTATTCAATTCAGGTCTTGCTTTTTTGTCTGTCTGTTGTTATGTATATATATACACACATAAATTTATGCTGCATTAGGACTGTTCATGATATAATACTGTCTTTAATATGTGATTAGAGCAATTAATTATTCGGGACGTACTTCATTTCTATTGTTTTTAGGTCTTCTTTAGAATGAGGATGTACTTGATTTGACATTCTTGCTTTCTAATGAACCACGTATATTAATATATTATTATGGGATTTTTTTTTCTTTTCAGAAATATTTTGCGTTTTCTACCGAGAGTTTCATCTAATTAATCCCGTGTATATTGGTTAAACGATAATTAAGTTATGCATTTTTACCCTTTCTAACTTCCGTTCATGTAAAATGGTAGTTGTGATATTATATTTATATATATACATATACATATAATGCTTGTTCCCTTAACATTTTGCAGTAGGTTTTGCATCTTTGGTCAATGCAGTCGATGATTTCTCACTGGCTTGTCTGACTTGATAAAAGTTGATCTTCTAAATTCATGGCTCTTACATCTGTTTTTTTTTTCTTTTTTTGTTCAGATTTTGATTTGACATGGCTACATATACGCCAAAGAACATCCTCATAACCGGGGCTGCCGGGTTCATCGCATCCCATGTTGCCAATCGCCTCATCCGCAGTTATCCCGACTACAAGATTGTTGTGCTTGACAAGCTTGATTACTGCTCAAACTTGAAAAATCTGCTTCCCTCTAAATCTTCTCCGAATTTCAAGTTTGTTAAGGGGGACATAGGAAGTGCTGACCTTGTTAATTTTCTTCTCATCACGGAGGGGATTGACACGATAATGCATTTTGCTGCTCAGACACATGTCGATAATTCCTTTGGTAATAGCTTTGAGTTTACCAAGAACAACATCTACGGTACCCACGTCCTTTTAGAAGCATGCAAAGTCACTGGCCAAATCAGGAGGTTTATCCATGTGAGTACGGATGAGGTTTATGGGGAGACCGATGAGGATGCTGTTGTTGGAAATCATGAGGCCTCTCAGCTCTTACCAACAAATCCTTACTCTGCAACGAAAGCTGGTGCTGAAATGCTTGTTATGGCATATGGCAGGTCATATGGATTACCCGTGATAACCACCCGTGGAAACAATGTTTATGGGCCTAACCAATTTCCTGAAAAGTTGATTCCAAAGTTCATCCTTCTGGCTATGAGGGGCAAGCCTCTTCCGATTCATGGGGATGGTTCCAACGTGAGGAGTTACTTGTACTGTGAAGATGTTGCCGAGGCTTTTGAAGTCATTCTTCACAAAGGAGAGGTTGGTCATGTTTATAATATCGGGACGAAGAAGGAAAGGAGAGTTATTGATGTGGCCAAGGACATATGCAGACTTTTCTCGATGGATCCAGAAACAAGCATCAAGTTTGTCGAGAACAGGCCATTTAACGATCAGAGGTACTTTCTAGATGATGAGAAGCTGAAGATCTTGGGGTGGTCGGAACGAACTACCTGGGACGATGGCTTAAAGAAGACCATTGAATGGTATACCAAGAATCCCGACTGGTGGGGTGATGTCTCAGGGGCCCTGCTTCCTCATCCACGAATGCTAATGATGCCCGGTGGGATAGAGAGACATTTCGATGGGTCTGAAGAGGAAAAATCTGCGTCTTATGTTTCAAGCAATACCCGGATGTTGGTTCCGCCTTCCAAAAGCACCAACTCTCCTCGTAAACCTTCCTTGAAGTTCTTGATTTATGGTCGGACTGGTTGGATTGGTGGGCTGCTTGGGAAGCTATGTGAGAAACAAGGCATTCCATTTGAATATGGAAAAGGGCGTCTTGAAGATCGTTCATCCCTCGTGGCAGATATTCAGAATGTTAGACCTACTCATGTATTCAATGCTGCAGGCGTGACTGGTAGACCCAATGTCGATTGGTGTGAATCCCATAAAACGGAAACAATTCGGACCAATGTTACTGGAACCTTGACCTTAGCAGATGTTTGCAGAGAACAAGGGCTCCTGATGGTCAATTATGCAACCGGGTGTATATTTGAATATGATGCTGCACATCCCGAAGGTTCTGGCATTGGATACAAAGAAGAAGACACACCAAATTTCACTGGTTCTTTCTATTCGAAAACCAAGGCCATGGTAGTTATTCCAACAATCTCTGTTTTTTATTTATCTCTTATTGTTTTGATTCTTAATTTTAATAGCTTATAACTCTTTTCTTTTGTTTTCTGACCAGGTTGAAGAGCTTCTGAAAGAGTATGACAATGTCTGCACCCTCAGAGTTCGAATGCCTATATCGTCCGATCTGAACAACCCACGCAACTTCATTACCAAAATTTCTCGTTACAATAAGGTGGTTAACATTCCAAACAGCATGACCATCTTGGATGAACTCATACCAATTTCCATCGAGATGGCAAAGCGGAACTTGAGGGGCATATGGAACTTCACGAACCCCGGGGTTGTGAGCCACAACGAGATCCTAGAGATGTACAAAAAGTACATCAACCCCGACTTCAAGTGGCAAAACTTCACACTAGATGAGCAAGCGAAGGTGATCGTGGCCCCTCGAAGCAACAACGAGATGGACGCATCAAAGTTGAAGAATGAGTTCCCCGAGTTACTACCAATCAAGGAGTCACTGATTAAGTACGTCTTTGAACCGAACAAGAAAACATCCGTGGAATGAGCGCGCGACTTTCATATATCTTCAGATGTCATCAGCATCGACCCCTGCATTTTGCATTAGGTGACATGATTCAGAACACCTCTACAGTTCAATGTTAGTAGTACTCAATATTCATTGCTAATGGTAGTATTAGTTAATATTCATTGCTCACTTTTAGCTCTTATTTCATTATTTCAGCTCATTAAAGGAAAATGAGGAATAATTCTATTAGAAGTTTTATGGTCATTTTTGGGTTATTGGAAGTCATTTAGTTGCTGTTTGTTCTTTTTATAGGTGATATAATATTGTGTACTTGAACGCGTTCGAATACGTTGTGTTGCTAAATTCTTTCTTTACAAAGAGGTTATTATAGAATATTATTTTAAGAGTCTACCATTCACTTATTGCATCTGACGCTGATGATTTAGTTTTTTTATTTCCCTTGCAAACAATTTATAATCAAGAGTTTTGTAATAATTGAACTTCTGGATTGATCTTGCTTGCCAAGCTTGAATGGTAATTTACCTGCAATATCTGAATGGTGCGTAGATTGTTTCAAATTGGGGTAAATTGTTACATATTTACAAGTTCATGGTTCATGGTGCACATGCCAAAAGTATTAGGTTTATGGTGCAAATTTAACTGTAGAATATGTTTAGGTGGCACCAGTGCAAATAAAAAATAAAAATAAAAAAGTAAAAAAGAAAAAAGAAAAAAGGTGTTGGTCTCTGCTTATCACAAGGGGACCACAAAAGGAAGGGTGACTTGGGTCCTACAACCAGGGCTGGGGCTACGTTAGAGCTGCGTAATATTGAGTGAGGACTATAGTCTTATTGAATTTTTTTTATTTTAAATTTTCGTTTAAAATATTTTGTAATTTTTTTTAACCCACACCCAAAATAAATTAGGGAAATTTTACAACGGGAACCTTATTTTATCCCATCAATAGGTTTAAAAATAATGGACCACCAGATGTTAATCTATAGGCATGCGTAGCTTAGGCTCATGGCTGTCAAATGCGAGTTTGATGCAGTGAATATCAAATAGGTTAGGCCTCCAAATGACAAGGCGTTTTAAAAGCTACAAGACTTTCTGCAGACAAGCTTGTGCATCTTTTGGTTCTTCAAGACAAAAGTGCCTGTGCAGAGATCTCGCTCGGCGGTAAAGGATCTGGGCTCGCGCCACAAGTGGTGGTCGGACGGGTTCGCGCGACGGCGACATGGATGCTCTATGTTTGGCGATGCAACTGGGTTCAACGGTTTTGGGCTCGACGAAATCTGGGTCTCACGGATCTGGGGTTGCAGGAGGCGACAACTGACATCGTCGTCGCCGTCGCCGTCGCCGTTTGTGTCGTGGTGGAAGGGGTGGAGTACGGTGCCGTTTTCATTCCAAGGGATGGAAGAGAGGAAGGTGTCGTCGCCGTTCGCGAGGGCGCCGTCACTCTCGCGAAGGCGGGTGTCGGTTTGCCACCGCCGGACGGGAAGAGGTGAGCCTTGCTCAGGGGAAATTAATTATGTTGAAGTTGACGATATGACATCTTGTAATCCAACGTCACGATCCGGTGATGTTATGTCTAATTGTCATAACACTTGCATAAATTATGCCAATTATATATTCATTCAAAGAAGCGAATTCTCAACTGGACTTCCTTTCTTACTTATTAAAAAATAAAAATAAAAATAAAAATAAACAATGCTACCGAACATTAATAATATTTAATATCATTTATTAATAAAAAATGTGTCTCATGAGATTTATCAATTTTTTTATTAATGTAACGTTGAATATCATTAATACCTTCTCGCATTTTTCAAAAATAAATCCTCGTCTAAACATTTAATTCAAACCATCCATCTCAAAGGCAGTTATCCCCTGCTTCTTATCTTATTTTACATGTTTTAATTAGTTGCCCCACAATTAATCCATCCACAAAGAGCCTTTTGATCTTACCCCATTTAAATGGGTAAGGGAGTTTACATAATTGTAAAATTCTTCAATAAATTATATTATGAAAACCCTCAGCAACGGTCTAATATTTTACCTATAAACTTATTGGTCGTATATATCATATTGAAAATAAAACATTATTGTACAAGATATAATTTTAGTATGCCCCCACTGAATGGAAGACTAGCTCTGTCGGTGACTACGAACTCACTGATTATGTAGAAAAAAGAGCTCAAAATACGTGGCATTCCCCTAACATGAGTTAAAAAGTATGCAATACAAATAGTCTTTTGGCTTAATTTCATTAAGATGTGTACACTTTATTAAAAAAAAAATTGACTCAAAGTTTACGGTAAAAATTTTAAGAACAAACTCGTTTTGTAGAAATTCTTAACTTTAAACAGTTGACTCATTAGCAAGGTTTGGGGTATTTTTTACTTTTACTTATAGCAAAAAGAGATATAGAACCAAAAGCAAAAATTAGAAATTTTAATTTTTCTAAATAACTATTAAAATGCATTGATGTTTGTACAAATGACTTTTGTATACTTATATCAAACACAATATTTACATCGTAGTTTGTAAAAAGAACTTTTGGAGACTTCAAAACATTACCATACTAGCCCTAAGTGCCTTGTAAGAAATCATACTCAACTCGTTTCTTTTCAACGAAGAAAAAAAAAGGATTGGAAAAGAAAAAAAGATATATTTATCTTACCATTATATTCAAATAACCAAAAACCTTTCAAAATTGGAACTGTGAATCCACATTTGTCATTTTCCAGGGAGAAATGTGAGAGATGCAACCAAAAACGCAGCCTGAGAAGAATGGCTAGATTTTCTATTTCATTACCTAACCATAATGGCTAGATTTTCTATTTCATTACCTAACCATTCTTCATCAAACTAATCTAAAGTATTGCGGAAATTTTCCATCTTTTGCCTGAGAGAAGAAAAATTTACTTGCTCATAGAGGGGGGTTAAAAAAAAGGGAAAGAAGAAAAAGAAATTGAAGACATGCAAAAACGCTTCCCTTCTGTATGTCTCAAGAAATATTCTTTTTTCTAATCTTTAATTGGTAACTGTGGTTTCTTGAAAGTTTCTACATCACAATGAAATCAAGAGCTTTGCATGGTATTAGCCAGTTCCTTAAGGAACGAGACAACATCATCGGATGAACCAATTGAATACCGAGCATTTGTCCGAGGCCGGCCTACAGCGCAAGAGAAGTAGTTCTCTACCTTAAGATCAAGAACATTCCACGAGCTCTTTTCTTGTGACTGTCGCCGCCCGCTCCCAGAGTTGTGGTTGGCAGCTTTCTTCTCGGAATTTGGAAATGGCCGTTGGGGCCGGCTGTTGGATGGTTTTTGCCCATTCTTATTTGCTGGAAGCCTGAAAGAATATTTTCTTTCGCATGGGGACTTAACGCCATCAGCTGCCTTGATTCTAGTAATGCCAAAGGTTTCAGTGGGAAGCACTGGCTCGAAAAAAGCGTACACATCTTCATCCTGAGGAGTTGACGGACGTTTATTATACTTTAGGACAACGATTTTCATAAAACTGAAACAAACTCCGAGAATTTTGGTTGTTTTGAGATTTGCAAACAAGTGAGAAGAAAAGTTACCTTTCCGAGAAAATGGCCAATACACAGCACATAATCAATTGGTGTTGTCATGGATTTACTATGGACTATCTCTCCCAAGATACGGTCAATTGCAGCGCCCTAATTGAATTAAGAAAATGAGTAGACAAATCCAGTATGTATCTACAGTTTACTAAACGGATTGAGACAATACCTTTGTGACACCAACTGCTCGCACCTCAACAGAACGGCTACCTTGAACAACGTCAACAGAGGCATTTGAAATTGGGCCGGTCCACAGATGCTGCAACATATCCCTTGCTTGAAGTCTTCCAAATTCAATATCTAGAACAATCACATGGTAAGAATGTCAATAGAGGATTCAGAACTAACAAGTTAAAAAAGCTAATTTGTTAACAAAGTGTTCGGAGAAAGAGGAAACCTGCATATTTGTAATTCCATACAAGGGAAGTTTCACGGAGTTCAAAATGCGACCTCGGTGTTCTTTCTGTGAAATACTCGAAGACATGCTGGAAACAGAACAACGAAGTGAGTTTGAAGGGAGGAGGACAACACGACTAGACAAAACATTAAATTCGGTTTTGAGCACCTTCACGCTGTCGACCCATTCCATATTCAAATGCTCAGGCATTGTAGTCATCCAATCTCCTTTTGTGTGCCCTAAAAACATTCCATTCTCAGCTGCCAACCACATGTCAAACTCCCCGAAGTTCTGTGCAAAAATTATATTAGAATAGAATATCGAGATGGTCATTAAGTAACATATAGAAAAGGAGAGAGAGGAGTACATCATCTAAGACGTTTCTGTCACTCCCACTGAGTACAACAATAGTTGTTTGAGGATTATTGCAAAGTGCCCTCAAGGGTTCTTTCAACTCGGGATGCAATTTAAGGTCCATTTCTTTGATCTGATCGCCTCTTCTCCCCGGTGTGTCGACTGCTTCGGTTAATGTTGCATTGAATCCCTGAGTTCAGATAACCAACAAGATAAGGAAAAACAGAAATGAAAAACAAACGAAAGTAGGAAGCCAACAAACAGAAATGCAACCACACTGCAAATGAAATTTAGAAGCATCAAGTATTAAAATGCAAAAAGATGGAAAATGTGGAGTACATAAAGATGAAACAGAAGTTAAACACGAGATAGAGAGAATCAAATAAAACCCAAAAACATAATTAATTTCAAAAAACTACTGAAAAGTTTGAATGTACATACACTCCTCTTGAGGTCTTTGAAGGACAAAACAGGAAAAGGGCAACAAAGTAGCATTTTGGCAAAGAAAAACTGATGCCTTGCAGACAGAATTGAATAGGGCCGGGCGAGTAAACTATTAATCAATTCTCATTAAGCTCAATTTGTTAAAAACAAGATTAATTAAAAATGCTTTGTGTGAATACGATCCACAGACCCATATATGTGCATATTAGAAATATGTAATGTGGGAGATACATGCACATATTTCTTGAATGAGGAAAAATTCCCAAGTGTCAAATTCAGATAGAAGCATACCAGTATAATCAATCGATTTTTAGACTCCATAAAACCTTGAATTGCATGCTCGTTAGGAAATGGGGGTTTGGCTTCTCTCGTCCTGATTTCCGCCTCAACGACAGTATCGTTCAGTTCACTACAAAAAACAAATTTCATTATCCTTCACAAACACAGACAACCATTTTCTAAAACAAAAGACCAAATTTGATACACTTCTTCCAGTCAAAGTGGCTGTTACTAAAATTAATTTTGTAGCTCACATGAGATTTTTTAATCATATCCGTCATATTCAGGGGAAAAAAAAAATCAGACAGAATGCACTAGCATATGCATTTTTCTGGCTCATAACAACTTTCAAATTAAATGACACTTGTTCTAATATAAATAATTTTTCTAATATAGAGTGCGGCACTTTCATGTCTTTACAGAAGTTTGTTCCATTAAAGAAAATGTGTGAAACCGGCATCAAGGGAATTAATAGATCTTGTTATTAAATGACACAATGCATACAATAAAACTTACGCGTGCATACCTCACAAAAGTCTCGGCCCATTCTTGAGCAGTGTGTGTAGTCACATGCGTAAAGTTATGCTTATGTCGTTTCTCTCTTTCATCAGGTTTCATATCCAAAGCTTGGCCAATAGCATTAGCAACATCTGTGATATTCCACGGGTTCACTAGAATTGCTCCCGCACCAAGAGACTGAGCAGCACCAGCAAACTACAAAAATGCATCAAAAGTATCAACAGCTAGAATCGTTTAAAAAAAAAAAAAAAAAAAAAAAAAAAAAAAAAAAAAAAAAAAGATAAGATAGTGATAATCATGGAAATGGAGCTACACTCAAATGTGTAACATAAAATATACATGATAAAGTTTGTTCAACAAAAGGAAGCGCCACGTGCAAGGAGACGAGATATGATCTTGTACTGAAACTAGAGTCTAAAAAGTTTCAGCGCTTTTTTCTTTTCTTTATATTAGCAGTGCACTGACAGTGGCTTAATGGTTCCTTGCTCTAGCTTTGTAAATATTGATCTATCAAGCAACGTTGTTATACTGTTGCCTTGTTCTTTAACTAACACGAGCATTAGTTGTATATCATAGGTCAAGGATCTCGTCATTTTGCTATAGTTAGTTTACCAATCTCGTAAAACCTTTACCCAACGAGGAATGATTACATTGGAGAGTGTAATAGCATGCACAGTTTGGATGGTGAAAATAAATCAAGCATAAGCAGAGATATAAATTTTCGGCAATTACCTCACTGAGAATGAGGACCCCTTTCTTTGCATCTTGGCATGCTACAAACTCGTAACTAACAAGATTCATTCCATCCCTCAAAGATGTGACTAGCGCGACATCTAAACAAAGAGACATAGGCAGATGTAAACCGTCGGTTAAAATCTTAGAAGAGATTCTAAAATGTAGTAAAACGTTAACCATAAAAAGTTGCCACTGCAATAGGTGTTTTATTTTATAAACATGAACAAAAAAAAAAAAAAAAAAAAAAACGTCCCCAACTTACAAATGCAAGTAATTAAAGGCCAATTCTACGAACATAGGTATGGATATGCTTTCTAACTTTCTGGTTATGATCTAGGAATTAGGTTATTACCAGAGAAATTAAATGGAGGGGCTTCAATGAAAACAAGTCTATGGTAAAGAGAACTGAAAAACAAATAAAACACTTGGAGAATGAGAATTAGTACCAGTAACAGCATAGAGAGCACATAATGCATGAAAATCAAGAGAACGGTCCTGTGAAGGAAGACACAAATGAAATGAGAAACATTATATTGTTGTTCAAATAACGCCACAGATCGAAATCCAACTTCCAACTTTTTTAGTAACGTATCCCCTAGTCAACATCCTGGATACAATTTTGATACTACTACCTCTACAATTTGAGATGTAGGCGCATTGTGTCTAAGAGCTATAGTAGTAATATTAACAATACTAAGATCGAACTAGGTGTCACCTAACATCAAGAACTTTACAACACCTGTCAAATTACCAGTAGATACAACACAGATTTATTTTACCAAATAAGAGTCACGACTAACCAGATGATGTATTGGAACTGCAGTCAACGTTCCGAATCTGCCGTTAATTCGTCCAACAATTTCATGAACCTGGCTAGTGAGTTTCTGATCTGTCAATATGCAAACAGAACATAGTTGATAAATCACACTTTCATGACTAAGGAGACAAATTCGGAGGTCAATTCTACATGCTCGAAAAAGAAGATGGCTTCAAGGATATCACACCATCTTCATAATTGTAATACGACAATGGGGAGTAGCCAATTGTTAACAAAAATAATAATAAACACTTGAGAGCTATTTAAGAGACATACACTCTGGGACATCTGTTCTTGTTGGCACAGCAATTTGCAGCAGGACAACTTTTTCACGCCAAGTTGGGTTTTCCTCGAGGAATTTCTCAAATGCCAATATCTTTTGAGGAATTCCTTTAATCATATCAAGCCGATCAACACCTAACATTACCTGTCATGTCAAAACATATGAGTAAGAAAATCACTTGCAACACTTAAGGTAAAGCAACATACAAAGTTAGCCAAAAAAAAGTGGGAACAAAAGAATCAAGTAATAATCTTCTAAGAATTGAACCAGTAACAGTAACACTTATAGAGGAGCACGTCCCTTGCAATAACGAATCCTTTAACATGCAGGCTCACGCCACAACTTCAACAAATGTAATCCTTACACATCGAAGATTAGTAGACAACATCTCAATCAATATCTTACAAGACATTAGCACATAAACAATCTCTCAAATGATGTCAAGATACCAATTACCCCAAATTAAGCATATATACGCAACAATATATATTAAACTTCATATACCTTACGACCAGAAAACCTTTCTTTCAGTTCCTTAATGTGTTCCTGGACTTGAGGAAGTTCAAGTGCGCGTTTGAATCGATCCGAGTCTATACCAATAGGAAACTGAAAATAGAGTAGGTGAACCAAAATGAGTATAACAATTAAAAAGTCAAGTGTGAGTTCAAATGTCTGCATCATATAGTATGGCTTGATAATTTCGTAAAAATGTGTTGTATTGTTGCAAAAGAGTACTCTTTCAAAGAATAGAAAACTAAAAAAGAATCATACAGCAGCCACTCGAGTAAGTTTCCCTTGATCCTCAACTCCTTCAGGCGTACCCTCCAGTCCAAGAATGCGAGTGCAAGCACTAACGAAATGGCGTGCATAGTCATATGTATGAAAACTGGAAAAGGGAAAAAGAATAAGATAAACATTATTAAGATCTTAAGATAGTCAATGAAGCCAAATACTTGAAATTCTTGAGTGAGAAAGCAACAGAAGGATATATTAATATATATATATATATATATATATATGAGATCGTTAACGAATACTATATGAACTATCAGTTCTATTGAGTCCTGCTAACTTCAAATGACAGTATCCTAATTTAAGAAGATGTTTTGACTATTTCAATCCTCAAAACTCAACTTACCCAACTAAATCTGCAGCAAGAACTGAGCGCAACAGTTCCGATCGAGATGGCAACGTCCTATGAATTTCGGACGAGGGGAAAGGGGTATGTAAAAACCACCCAACCTTCATTGAGCTGTTATATTCTTTCAAGCATTTTGGAAGAAACATAAGATGGTAATCATGGCACCAAACAACATCACCCTCCTCGTAGTGCTGGTTTACCACATCGGCAAACATTTGATTCGCCTTCTTATATGCAGCAAACTGAGACTGGAAACTTCTGGTGGTAGCGAGTCGATCTTCTTGTGGAAGTCCAAGATAATGGAAAAGGGGCCACAAGATGTTGTTGCAATAGCCATTGTAATATTGATGAACAATCTCCTCATCAAGAAATACCGGAATACACCTCTGTAAGGAAGGGAACAAGCATCAGCACGACGAAGTTTTAACATATATAATAAGCAAGCAAACAAAGCAAACAACAATAAACGATATGAAGAATTTCAATGTCAAATGATCAAAGGCTTACCTTTTCAGCTAGAGCTTTGGTAAGTGCTTTCTGTCCAACTTCATCCGGCACATTTACACCAGCCCAACCAATCCATCTTGCTTCAAACTCCTTTACACCTTCGGTCAATATCATTCGGTAGAGACCAAACCCAGATCAAAACATTAGTAAACGACAATCTAAAGGCAATGGCGAATGTTTGAACATGTCAAATTGAACAAAAATACCGATTAAAGTAAAGCGTTCGGGCACGTACCAAGCAGAGCACTAACTAGACCTCCAGCACTAATCTCCAAAGACCATACATCTTCACCTCGCCTTACAGCGGAGACTGGTAACCTGTTAGCAACGACCAATAGTCGTTGTCTGATAGGCTTTCCATCCTTCTGTCCACATCCCTCATTGTTTATCCCTTCAGGGCAGTGTTCAACACTGGAATCATTTGAGTTATCGAGATCTTCCCTTAGGTGGACATCATTCTCCTTGTTTTTTTTCCGTATCGTCCTAACAGTCACTAACCTTTCAACTCGCCTTCCAACTCGATCCGAGTGGTAGGTCGGAATTTCGCCAAACTTGTTCCCTCGCATACGATCACTATGCAATTGAACCTTGTTTTAACAAATTTTGTAAACACCAATGCTTCTCAAGACAACTGTGTCTCCTACATTACGCAAACATATGTCATCAACTAGTAAGTCAATGACTAGGAAGCCAAACTAAGCTCAGAATGTCTAAAATCGGTAAAAATCAACAAAAAGACAAAATGGGAAAAATGGAAGTCACATTATCCACAGAATTATACCAAGAGGAAGTACCATTCTATCCATTTCATATTAGCCCATTACTTAACAATCATCAATAATAATAATTGAAAAAAAAAAAAAAAAGGAAAGAAGTGAAAAGAGGATAACATCACTGAGATGAAACAACAAACACATTGCATGGATGGAAAACATTATGTGATTCTGAGAAACCATTCCTCATATATATATATATATATGTATATGTATATGTATATGTATACATATCAACTAACACAAACAAAAAGAAGAAAAAGCATCAAAAACCCAATTCCAAAAACACACAAAATGCAACATTAAATCCTTAAAAAACAAATTTAAAGATGAGCGGTCTCACCAAAAATGGGATTCAACTATAACCCAGCCAATGGGTTGGAAGAGGACAAAAGGAGAGAAAAAAGGAAAAGAAAGAGAGAAAAGGAAGTCTCCAGAATCTGAACGGCAGAGAATTAACGAAGTGAGAGAAAAAGAAAGAGAGAAACAGAATCCTCGTGTAAGCTTTATAGGGTATAGACAGCTTCGCAGCCATGCAGGTAACACCAAATATTTGGTCGAAAAAAGAAAGGAAAAAATGAAATAAAAAGAATAAATATCGCCCAAATTCTTGAAAAAAAGGATGATTTTCCAAACACATAAAAAATCTTTAAAATCTCTGGCTGTAATAGGCTACAACACTAAAAAAGTTGAAAAGGTTAGGTGAGAAAAAAGAAAAAGAGAATGATAGAGATCCTAAGACTCGGTTCCAAGGGCCAAGGAAAAGCTCTCTGTTATAGAACACTTGTATTTTATGTTTGGCTTTTCATCTTTTCTTTCTGGTGTTGATGAAAAAATTGAACTCCTGCCCTCTCAGTACTGCTGCTGACTAACTCACCACCCAAGTTACCAAAAAAAAAAAAAACAAAAAAAAAAAAGGTTACAAGTTGGCACTCTGTTCTCGGTGCAGTCATTTCCGAGTAGACCTTTTTATATTTGCCCTTTTGGACAAAAACGGCATCGTTTTGCCTTGAGTTTCAGCTAGAGTGGTATAAAGGTTTAAGATTAATGAAGGGCATTTTTTTTACTTTTATTTTTTTTTTTATTAAGAAAGCTTCAATGAATGGCCTTCTTGTAAGCTTAGAGAAGAGAATAACTAAGACGACAATAATTTGGATAAATGAAGTACAATCTTTGGATCTTTTGATAGGATGAAAGAAGAACAGAGTACCCTTTTTGGGTTTATTTTTGTCCATTGGGAGGAATGAAAAAACAAACACATAGTTTAACGATCATTTCGCATCTGACTCTATTAAAAGATCTAGAGTTCGAATCTCTTTACCTCTATCTTAAATAAAGGAAAAAAAATAGCAAACGGAAAAAATAGATTTAGAAAGACTCCAATTTGGATAAATTGGAGTAGTGTATTGTCATTTTAATATTATGTTACGCTTTTGTTTGGAAAATCATTTTAAAGGAAACTTTTTTAATTAATTCTTATCTTTTTTTTGATAAATAAAAAATGAGTCCTCCAATTTCCAAAATATTTTTAAAGAAATTATGTTCCTAATGGGCTTAGCAAAAAGAAAAGGGGAGATATATGTGTGTTTGTGTGTCAATTTTATGCACCAGTATGCTGAGACAAAATTCCCACTATCATTGACATTGCATCTTGCAAAAAGAAAAGGTAAATATACGTACCAAGAACTTAAAACAAAAAATATATATTTTTTCATTTGAATAAAACCTTGCTAATGATGTGTGATATAACCAGAGCCCAAAAAAAGAAAAAGAAAAAGGTGATCTAAATAAAATAAGGAAAATTAGTGAAGCAAAAAAAAAAAAAAAAAAGAATAGAATCAGTAGTACTACATAGAAAAATATCATAGCTAAATAAATCTTAACAAGTCATAATTGATATGTTAACTGCATACCCGTTCACAAATTGAGAATAACAAAACTCCATCTTACATTTCATGCAAAAATCCACTCAGGAAAAAAAAATGAAAATAAAAATCTGCAAACAAAAACATTATTTTGCTAAACAGAATATTCTTCTAGAAGCGCATGAGATTTTTAATGACTCAAAATTTTCATTCGAGAAAAAAAAAAAAAAGTGACAAAATTTGACAAATTTTTTTGGCTTGTGCGGTTTTGCCAAATGACACATTATAATTGAAGAAACAATAACACAAATTGAAGGACCTACCATGACCAACGCTTACTTTTTTGCAAACGTATGACCACCATTTATTTACATATGTATAATGTATATTCATATATATGATTTGACACCTTTGCATAATTAACATGCATGATCGTTTATGTGACCATCGCCCACTTTTATTTAATAACTAATTGTAGACATACGTGTTTAATTAATTTATTAACTAAAAAATTAATTATGAGATATTATTAGAAAATAGTTACTCATAGAATATTAAAGAGAAAATAATTAGGTAGTAATAAATTAGAGAAGAGCTAGCAAATTATATAGAAAGTTAATTGGGTAATGTTATAAGAAAAAGGAAATAGTTGCTCATTCAAATCATGATTTAACCTTTTCTACAAAATAATTGCTCATTCAAATCATGCTCAAGTAAGATGGTCAAAAGGGAAAGAATGAAAGAGGGGAAGAAAAAAAAAAAAAAGGAAAGAAAGAAAAGGGGAGAATGACATGTATCAAAAAGAAATGAGTTTTCGACTCTTTTATATATGTTAAGATTAGTTAAAATCGTGTGTTTTGTATATATAAAGCGCATAAATACTAAAATTATTAAATATCTATTTTATAAGTATAAATGTCAAAATTTTCAATGATAATTTGTAATAAAAATAAGAGAATAAAAAAGAATATTTAAAAAAGTTATTAAAAAAAGAAATTCAAAAATTAAAAAAAAAATCATCACAAAAAAAATTAAAATAATTTAATCAAATTTTTAAATAGTATTTTTAAAAATCTTCACGCGCATGATATAGCTATAGATGTTACTTTGCTTCCACGTAATTCAAGCGGCCGGTCAAAAGTCAAAAGAAAGTAATCCACTTACTTATTATTTTTTATAATTAATTCATCGTCAAATATTGAAATGAGTTGAAATAGTTCTCATCACTAGTCAGTTAGTACTGTTCTATGGATACGTAACAAAATTGATCAAAAGGCAAATGAAGGGAAAATAAAATATAATGGAAATAAGAAAGCATAGGAATATATACGTATACAAATATATTTTTTCCAATTGCAATTTATCAAAATTACCGGATTACATCATAGATAATAAAATAAAAGTTGTACCTCACGTTTCTGATGAGTTCAGAAACCTTTCAGACCGTTGAAAATCTCGCAACTGTTTCACACAACAACAAAAAATTGAGAAATTACATTACATTACGTTACATGACATGAAATTAAAATATAATTACATAGTAATTATTATAACGATTTTCATGTTTTATGTTATAGAATTATAAAATTATTATCATAACGACGTAATTTTTTGTAATTTATAAAATAATTTAAGTGTTTTTTTTTTTTTTGTTAGATATCAAAATCATTGATAAGATTATGTTGTATGTCTAAACTCACCGAAGAATCTTGACTAGTGTCTCTACGGAGGAGTATGAACACTAACTTCGAATCCACCAAGTGGTAGACACAACAGATGAAAAGGAGTGGACCTAGGGACAAATGTATATAGAGAATATATATTTATTGAGAGAGAAGAAAAATAAGAGTGGCAAAATTTGCAAGAAAAATGACAAGTATGAGGAGACTTAAGCTCATCTGCTTATATACTCTTTTGTATTGACAATTTAAGAGGAATACGTGGGAAAGTTTCCTCTTTTTAGCATATTTTTTTAATAAATATCTCAAATTTTAATAAATGCTTGACCACATAATAAATAATCAATCAACAGACATCACTGTGTGTTTTTATTTATCGAACTAGACGAGTCAATCAATATTTTAATGCCCACCATCTTTTTTTTTTTTTTTTCCCCCTCTCACATTTACGTTTAGAGAAAAGGAAACTAACCCTTTTCACAAACGCTCCACGCTCTAAACTTCTTTTCAAAGTAAAAGAAACCGTATAAAACTTCCTTCTCAACGTTTTATTAATGCATTAGTATGTCTAATCTAATCAATTAAATTTCCATTTCTTTGCTCAACTAATTTTCATGTCAATCTTTCTCTCCCAAAAAAAAAAAAAAGAAAAAAAAAAAGAGAGACAATTATAAGTCAATATTTGTGAAATCAACATGAAAGCAAGGAAAAATTGCTTGCCACCGACAAATGGAATAAAAGAGGAAGTAAATAATTTCGGCAAAAAAGGACAACTTGCATACAAAACGAGGGAGGAAAGTGTGCAAATCACAATTTTCAAAAAAAAAAAGAAAAAAGAAAAATAATAAGATGTGCACAAAATCACTAATAAGGAAATTATGGAAGTGTTTTACCGTAAAAGAAATAATTTTATTTTTATAACGGAAGGAAAGGAAAAAAAAAAAAAAAAAAAAAGTAACGCTGCACTAATAACATTTACCATATTAGTTCTTTCTCGAACCAACCATATTAGGTTCACTATAACTAATTTACAATTACTTATTACCATATTTACGAGTTAATTTGATGATATGTTATTGAAACTCCTCTTTCTTTCTCTCAAAAAAGAGGGGGGAAAAAAAATCCTCTTTCCCTATACATTTTTTCTATATATACGTCCAAATCATAAACTCAAATCTAAGTTAAAGCCAAACTGTTCCATAAAATCTATTTCTAGTTGGACGACTATCTAAATTGTTCAACTTTAATTATTCTTATTTGTCAAGCTTAATTATTTCTAGTGATCTTGCTTGTTTGTTTGTTTTTTTTTTTTTTGGATCCCTTTTTGGATTAGAATAGAGCTTAAGTTGATATTTCAATTGATTCTTTCCTAGAAAATAAATTCAAACACACGTTTAACTCTTAAAACTGTCCTATATAGACAAAACATTTGGGCGAGTTGCTTATACCATTCTAGTAATCTCTCCTCTTAACCATTTTTTAGGGTAAATATATTAGTCAATTTTCCATTAATTTTCCCCTAATTTTCTATAAATTACTCACAAACATTATTTATTTGAGTTAGAAAAAAGAAACTGTTGAACCATTTTGGGTAAGTTACTTAATATGTACTTTGATTAAAAATGCTAAGAACGCAAACTTTAATACCAATTTATGTTACATATGAATTGTGGTTTTTTAATTTATAAATATTTAAAGTATTGTCACATCAATTGATTGTATTTATTATGAAAATATAAGAGACGAGTTTGCAGTTAAAAAATTAATATTAGAGTTTGTGTTTTTAACACTACTCGTACTGTGATTGTAGACTTCAAAAAAATCTTTCAAATAAAACTATTAAATTTGAACAAATAACAATTATTTTGCTCGTTATAAGCAGCCCTTTAAACAGGAAAAAAAGTCAACTTTCACCCATTTTGTAGACAACGGTTTTGACCTCTGAATTATTGATCCAATTCTATTTTAATCTCTGAAGAGCAAAACATTCCACCAGTGCTCGAACTATCAATTTGTCCCCCAAAAAAATAACTCTTAAAAGTGTATTGTTTTATTCGACGCCAACACACTCAGAAGCCTATTGATATATTCTAAACTGACAAAAGAAGACAGCTATAATAAAACATAAATCACATAATTATATTTAATAAAAGATCATGGATATTCTTTTTTCTTTTTCCTCACTCCACACCAACATAAAAATATAAACTCTTGCTATTTTGGAACCCAAAACCAAAACAAGTTGAGATCAAAGTTGCAATAACAACGTTTTTAATAATTTAAAGATACGTCAGCTAAGAAAAAAAGAATATTGATTAATCAAAGTTACACACAAATTTATAAATTTAAGAACCAACATAATTATTTACACTTATATTTATAAAAAGATCATGGATATTCTTCTTCTTTTTTTTTTTTTTTGTCCCCTCACTCCACTCCCACATCATGAACATAAATATATAAACTCTTGCTAATTTGGAACCCAAAACCTAAGCCAATTAAGCTTACTTGTTTATGGCTTCCCACACATCCAAGCAAAAGCAGATGTGAACCCGTAATCCAAGGGAAAAAATACTTTACAAAGTTCGCAAAACAAGCATTAAATCATGCTATGTGAATCCTAAGTCCTGACCAACACAAGATCAAATTAGAAAGGTATTTCGACACAATTTCTCAAATTATTCGACAAGCTATTAACATGTTCACACAAAAGTCAATAGTTACTACTATAAATATTGGAATAAAAGATAGAGATTATACAACAGTTGCCCGAAAACCACTGTCTAAAATAAGTTAAAAACACGGTACGGAGTATATTTTCCAAAAATCGTCATGGAAATCTTAGATTTCACGACGCTTTTGTATGCAACATGCATATTGCATGCCAATTGACAAATTGCTGTTGCAAAGAAAGTCAAAAACAAAATGCTCCGCCCTTGATATTGACTTTGAATAATATTGGTCAATCAAGAAATTCAGCCTTCAAATGTGTCAAATGTTGTGGCATGGATAAAGACATATATAAAGCAAATGTTAGTGACCAGAAATTAGGCCCGTCTCACATTGCGTCACAAAATGAGTGTTCTCGGTAACTTCATGTGGTTTAGTATCCAAGTTCGAATACACACGGCCTTATTCAAAGATCCAGGCGTAACAATGACATAAAAAATTATGAACTTGTGAACTGACTAATTCTGAACTGACCCTTGTGAAAGTATGGATATCAAGTCCTAAAATTATTATACCTACACATTTCATTAGACTCTTAAATGGATAGTGGACAGGGATAGTGAGAAATAGGGACATAGGCACATAGGTACAGGGGGGGACTTAAGCCCCCTCAACTTTTTATTCTCTATCTTTTTATATATGTATTTGATTTAAATTTACAAATAGCCTCCCTCAAAAATTAAAATTTTCATTTCATTATTTTGAAAGTTAAAAACTTGGAATTATTAGACCTCCCTCATCAAAATTTCTGACTACATCACTAGTGAAGACAACACCGATCTTTTTTTTTTTTTTTTGTCGGCATAGTATCTTCCATTTCAATTACATACTAGATTATGTCACCAGAAAAGCAGCTGATAAAGGAAAAGTTATCGTTGAAGTCATAAAAATAAAATACCACTAATTACACAAGTTTTTTCTGTTTCCCGGCCTGGGTCAATACACTAGACGACGACATTCTTTTGTCAACCGAAAGTCATGCTGTTCCCTCTTTTCATAAGGCTCTAAGACGACGGCATGGAAAGTTTGGGCTCATATTCATACTGTCCCACGCTTTTTGATAATACGCAGTAAATTAGATAATACGTGATAAATACATTATTTATAAGGATAAAGAATTGGTAAATATATTATTTACATCTAGTAAACATTGTATTAAATGAATTAGGATATGAATACATTGATAAATATTGTGTAAAAACTTTATTTACGAAAAAAAAATATGTTTTTTTAATGTATTTTTTAGAATACTAGGTTTACTTTTTTTTTTTTTTTTTTTGGATAAAACACAGAGACAAGAACACACAATTCCCACGGAGCAGATCGATCATAGGGCCTTCAAGCTAGATGTACTTAGGAAATACTCAATTTATCTAAAACTCTATAATAATAATAATAATAAATAAATAAATAAAAGAAAAACTTGAAAAAACTTTTAAATCCTTTCAAAAAAAAATTTAATGTAAATATCAGATTAATAGATAGCTTAAAGATATAAAAGGCAATGTAAATAAAAAATTTAGATGTAAATATTATATTTGCATAGTAAACATGGGATTTACTAAATAAACTGAAACTCTAAAAAACCGGATAAAAAAAGAGGATTTACTGAAAAGACACTATTTACTTAGTAAATGGAGATTTACCAAGCTTACTAAATTAACTAAAAATATTTTTAAATATTAAGCATCTAATTTACTATCTTGATAAATTTTCACATTTTAATTTTTTACTTTTTATTATGTATTTGCAATATTGTAAAGACATTATCTATCATAATTATAACGAAAACCCTAAATTAAGGCAAATCCCCAAATTCAAACCCTATATCTAATTTTGCAAGAATTTGTGCCCTTGTTTCTGTTGCTGGAAGGAGTCACCATCGGAGGCGGGGATGAAACTATAGGAGAAGGCAATCGTGACAATTTGCGATCGCTCCAAGGTAGAAAAGTTGCGACAGAGACTGCAATTTTGACGTGGACGGCCTGGCTAGCAACAATAACAGTGACAGCGAGCAAGCAACATCGATGACAACATGATGCATGAATGAGATCGAGGGCGAGGAGGAAGAAGCAGGGGCATTTAGGGGTTCCTACAGAATTTTTGTACAAAATATGCTATTGTTGTCCTAACAATTAACTTTCAAAAAAGAAAGGTAAGAAGAAGAAAAAGAAAACACTCTGGGCCCGTAACACCAAGTGCCAGGTAACTGGAAAGGACCCAACAAGTTTTTCCAAAGCCACTTATAAGTGTCTCATTGGAGCAGGCCCAAAAAAAAAAAAAAAACACACACACACACACAACAGAACATCTCATGACTAGACAA
Source organism: Ficus erecta (assembly GCA_008635985.1). Classification (NCBI taxonomy): domain Eukaryota; kingdom Viridiplantae; phylum Streptophyta; class Magnoliopsida; order Rosales; family Moraceae; genus Ficus; species Ficus erecta. The sequence continues at coordinate 33,625 of BKCH01001476.1, forward strand.
CTTGCGTAGAGAAATATTTCATTGTCCCAAAAAAAAAAAAAAAAGAACCACTAAGAAGATAACTACAATACGGTTCAGGTGCTATTCTAGTTACTCAGCCAAAAAGTTATGTGAAATTGACTAGGTACAAGATTTCTTCTTATCCATACAAATCTTAAAGTAACAAACTTCTACAAAGATGCTACTATGAAGGAACAAAGTGGACCAACGCCATAATCAGCATAGTTCACCAACTCTCATGCACAGCAAACAACTTTTATATTTATCTTGATTATAAAGAAAAGTTTTCCTTTTCTTTAGCTAAATTACTCGTTTAATATCTAATTTTTTAAGTTTATATAATTTTAGTATATGTTTTCTCTCTCTCTTTTTTTTTTTTTTGATAGCTATAAATGATCCTAAACTATTAAAATAGTCTTTTTCATTAATTTTTGGATGGAATCGGTAAGTAATTTGATTAAAAAATGATGTCTCCGTTCAAAAATTAATTGAAAGAATTGTTGTAATAACGTTTTTAATAGTTTAGAGTCACTCCAACTATTTAAAAAAAAAAAACTGAGACTAAAGTTACACAAACTTAAAAGTTTAAGGACCAACTTACTAATTTATCCTTTTCTTTTTTAACTTTCTAGCAACTTTCATACTTAATTATTAGATTAAGCAAATTTTGTTTGTTTTCTCCATCCTTCATTTTTCCTGTCCCCTAGGGAATACTAGAACAATATAGTTTCAAACTTTGTCCAAAGAAAAAATGGAACTAATGTTTTTACTTTATAAATGTGTAAAAGAAAAAATGGTCCACACATATCCAGAGAAGACCAATAATGCTTTGCATTGAGTATCATAAACTTTTTCTCCCAATCACAAAGTCACAGTTGATGCAAAAATTTGATTGAATGTAAGGTCTTTTTTTTCCGTGGGCTCCATGGACGCTTATTTTATCAAAAAAAAAGATCCTAGTTGGATTTACAATCCAAAATCTCACTTTTCACTGACTGGGTTAGCCCCAATAAATTGTACAAGTTGTATACAATTTAAAACCCTTACCAGGTTTAAAATTATTAATTAGTTGTACGAGTTGTATATAATATGATCAATATAGGTATTTCACATTCATCTTCTATTCTCACTAAGATTTTAAGGAAACCATCCATCCTTACTTAACAACATGTTCACACAAGTTCGTAGCAAGGCTTGCATATATAGAGCAGTGCCCTACCTATATCTAAGCTCTTGTTTCGTATCCCGTTTTAAACCTGCTTTTCAAACTTTGTTTATCGTACTCTTTCTTAAAAAATTTGAATTCATTATTTCAATTACAAGTTTAAATTTATGATTCAAATGAGACCTACACAATTCAGTAATATAAAGTTGATCATGTGCATGCAATAAGTAGTAGCTCCTAGTGAAAGAACGAATCTAAGCCTGTGGCACCCATAAAAATGTATAAGGGATCCAATAAAAAAGTAAGAGACGAAAATGGGGTGATTAAAAAAGAGTGTCAGCGAATCAACCCGGACAGCTTTACTATTGTATATTTGAGAGCAAAAAAGCAAATCAATTTAGCACAAATGTATATCAAGAGAAGCATAAAAAGACCAAGAGAAGAGCACTCACCTTCTCGAATGAAGAAAAAAACGTCCTTTTGGTCTTTAACAATGTCACTGAGCATAATAATCAACTCTCTATCCAGCCCTTCATAAAAGCCAAAAAAAAAAAAAAGGATAAGAAGATGAAAAAAAAAAAAAAAAAAAAGGCACAGTAAAAGGGAGTAAAAGCCAGAAATGGATACAAAAAAACCTGATGAAAATGGGAAATTCAAATTCCAAAAAGCAAGAAATTGACAGAGAGACTTTCGCACGCAGGCATTGTTTTGTTTTCTCTGCTAAACGAGAGCAAGTGGCGTTTGATATTATTGATAGGGTGCAAGTGGAGTTGATATTATTTGATATGGTCAGAAATGTGAAGATTCTACTTTTCTTGAGTGGAAGAGCCCCGTGAAAAACAAACCAGTAGCCAGCCAGGGAAGAAATCCAAGTAAAAAAAAAAAAAAAAAAACACACACACACACACATAAGTTACATAAAATTTGTCACACATGCAACGGGGGTAATATATATCGCGCAACCCGCGATTTGTCACAACATTCATTGGGGAGTGAGGACTTTTAGAGACTTGTAAACGTAACAAGTTCTCTTCCAACATTTATCTGAAAGTTATAATTTAATAGGTCCACTAAAATTCCTCGTCATGAAGGTTCTTGTGGATGTGGTCAGTATGTATTGTGGGATTATTTGTGTGTTCTTGTTTAAATAAAAAATTTAAAAAAAAAAAAAGAAAAGAAAAAAGAAAAACAAACAATATTACGTGGATCCCACGACCAAAGATATCCTGACTTTAGGTCGAAAATCTGGCGTTTTTTTGTTTGAATGAAAACCGATGAAGACAAAGTACGTTTACTACGAATGAATTACACTTGTAAATGGAGACCATGGAAAAACAAAACAGTAGAAATAAAAAAGAAAAAAATAAAAAGAAGGTTTTGAAATTTACAGCAAGCCATTGCCTGGCAAACTAGTAACTCTCTCTTCACATTCTTCCAAAATCTGGCAGAGGTTTTCAGCATAACGAGAGTTTTTTTTTTTTTTTTTTTTTTTTTTTTTTTTTTTTTTTACACACAAGGCTCTTTTACTTTTCCTCTGTTTTTTCATGGAAAGTTTCACAAGAGCTTTTCTTGAAATATATGATAAATATAAAGGAGTATGAATTACGTCACAAAATTGGCTGTTCAACTCACTCTTGTTTCCCTTATCTACTTTTACATGGAATCAAAAACATCCACGTTCAAAGAACGTCAAACCTCAAGAAAAATGCCAAGGACACTACCACTAATAGAAAATGGGTCTCATATACATATTGAGTGGTTAAACACGTAAAACACGCAGATCAAACTTGTTTGTCAGTGAAAAATCTATACAAAAAGGACTACCAAAATCCCTCCACAGAGCACACAAAACTCATTTTTAAAATCGAATCCGAAACAGGCTGTTGAAAGCGCTAGCCCTCGAATCTTCTAATACGAGTTTATGTTTCAATTATGTGGAGAAAAGGAGAAAATCGATACAGAAATCGTAAAACAACTTCGTTAAAGCAGATTAAAAAAAAATGTTTCTTTTGGCTTATCACAAATTCAAAGTTACCAAATCCCGGCCAACCTAAAACAAAGCAAAGCAAAAAAAAAAAAAAAAAAAAAAAAACGAAATAAAAATTAAAAATTAAGAATTAGACCATATAACACCTAAGAACCAGAAAAGATTCAGAATTCATATATCGGAACAATTGAGTCGCAGCCGAACTCCAATGTGGTTCGAAACTAACAAATTAGAAATGAATAGAAAGAGCAAAAACCAAACGGAAAGTTTTCGATCGCATTTCAATGCAAGAACTTCAATCAGATCACCACACGCACAAACATATGCATATATATACACATACACACACACACACACACACACAAAATACATAAGCATAAATCGAGAAATTGAGGTGTGAAACCAGATGAATTCAAATCGATTTCAAAACAAATGCAAAGAAAAACGCGAGAAATGAGATCTGATTCGCAGAGAGAACGCTAACCGTGAGCTCGTTAAACGATCTCGAACATTTGAGAGCCACTGTGCTGGTGCTTCGTCGATGAAATTCCTAGAGAGAGAATGAGAGAGAATGCGAAGTGGAGAGAGAGAGAGAGAGAGAGAGAATAATCGAGAAGTCGGAGAGGAAAAGTGGAGGGATATATATAGGAAGGAATCGGCAGGGAGAGAGAGAGAGAGCGAGAGAGAGAGAGATTGGCAGACAATGGTATCGTCAGAATGGCTTTTTGGCGGGGTGGGAAGGGGGAGAGGAGGGGGCTGGCTAAGCTAGCTTTCTTGGCCTTTATGGTTGTGCCCAATCATTTGGAGGGAATTTGTTCCCCTTTTAAATTTTTAACAAATAAAATAATTTTTTTAGAATAAAATCTTTTGAGAGTTTTGAATTAAATAAATTATTAATTGATAACGGTGACCAGAGTTTCCTTAGAGGAGGGGAAAACAAAAGGCAAAAGATGACAGGGGTTTTTTTTTTTTTTTTAGGACAATTTTACTTTATCCTTGTGAACTTTAGGCTTTGTTATAAATTGTCTCCCAAATTTTAATTTATAACATTCTTCCTCTTGAATTTAAAAAAAAAATTTACGAATTTTTCTCCTCAATTAAACTTTTGACGCAAAAATACACATGACACTTGTTGAAAACATGAGTTGGAGGTATTAAGCATAGAATCATGAAGTAACACCATTTACCCTTATTAAATGCGAAATTATAAAATTACCTATAAGAGATAAATATGAGAAAAAATGATAATTAATCCTAAATATTTACTTTTTTTTTCCTTAACTATAAGCATTTCACATTCATATCTGCAACTCATGCTTACGAAGAGTGTCAAGTGCATTTTTTAGTCAAAAATTTAATTGAGGGGGAAAGTTTACAAACTTTTCCAAAGTTCACGGGGAAAAAATGTTATAAATTAAAATTCAAAGGATATTTTATATCAAGAACTAAAATTTAGCGGGGAAATATAATTTATCCTTTTTTTGGTCTTATGAGTGAATAAAATGTTTTTTTTTTTAAAATTAAAAAACTTGAGGAGATGATAAACACTTGTAGCCACTTGAGCAATATCAAAGGAGTCTGCACACCTTGTTATTGGGTGTGTTTGGTGTATCGATTTGGAATAGAGATTTTAGATTGGAGATTGTTGATTTATTAAAAAAAAAATTAAAATTTTGTTGACTTGTCATAGGGGAAAAAAACCTGAGTTGGAATTTTTGAGTTCAAATCTGATATCCAAACGCAAGTTGAGAAATGTTTGTTTTAAATTATAGTTCCATCAAAGACTAAGCATGCATTTGGTTCATTGGTTAGAGATGAAATTTTTAAGTTGGAGTTGGTTGACTTTTTAAAAACTATTTATAATTTTTGTTGACTTTTTAGAAAAAAACAAAAATTGAGCTAACCAAGTATAATTTAGTTGGAGTTGAGTTGAAATACCAAACGAAGAAAAATTATTGAATAAATAACTAATGATAAACTCACTTCATTCTATATAATGTATTTCTTTTGGTATCCTATCTAGCTTGGTTCGATTGGTGGATCAAACAATCGTGGCTCAAAATATACAAAAGGGAGAGGTTGTGGTAGAGCCTCTCTCAGAGTAACTATCAGTAAAAAAAATTTTAACCGTTAAGATTTAATCGATCGGTTAAAATATTATTGGTGTACCATATTTATCGTACACCTTACCTCATATTACCCTTCCCACCCTAAGTCTTCTCCGCCGCCGACGACCCACCCAGCCCTGGCCCCCCACCCCCCCGCAAGCCCCCCGGCCCCCAATCTTCCCGACGCCCCCCCACCCCCCCCCCCCCCCCGCTCTCTCTCTTCTCTTATCTCTCTCTTCCTGGCCTGCAACCCCCCCAGGACCCCCCCCCCCCCCCCCACACCCCTGACGCGATCGACTCCCCCCGACGAGATAAGAGAAAGAGAGAGGGGGGGTCCCCATCGGGGGTGGCGTGGGGGGGTCTCCGGGGGCCGGAGGCAGGGAGAAAGGGGCACCAGGGAGAGAGGGGAGCAGGGGAGGCCTGGTTGGGGGGGTGGGGGGGGGGGGGGCGTCGAGCTGGGGGTAAGAGGGGGTGCGAAGGAGTGGGGGCTGGGGGGGGAGGGGTGGTTGCCCGGGGGTGGGGGGGGGGGGGGGGGGGGGGGGGGGGGGTGTGGTGAGGCGGGGTTGCTAGTGATGGGGTGGGGGCGACCAGGCTTGGAGTGGGGGGGGCTGGGGGTGTGGTCGCTGGCTGGCGGGCCGCAGGTCACCGGTGACGAAGAAGATTGGCGTGGGAAGAGGTAAGATGAGGTAAAGTGTATGGTAATTAATACAACAACAATATATCAATCGTTCGATTAAATCTTAACGGTTCAAAAAAGAGCTCTATCGATAATTGCTCTGAAAGAGACTCTACCACAGTTTTACCATATACAAAAAGCGTGATGAAATTAAAAAATAAAATAATAAAAAAAATAAAAAAGTAAAAGAGAGCGGGGGGATTTCAAGAGAAAATATGATTGTTTATTATTTATTTTTTGGACAAAAAATATTGATTGTTTGATAGGAGAGAAATTTGAAAAAAAAAAAATGTTGAGAGATAAAAAGGATTCATAGGTCTTGTGATATTCTATTATTGTGCGAAGATTGGAAGTAAAATGTTAACTATCTTTCCATTTCTTTTCTCACTTACCAATCTAGTACTGTTGTAGCTTTTAAATTCAGGATTAGTTTTATTGGGGTAAAAATATATTTTGACAAAAAAAACGAAGGAAAAAAACTTTTGCTACATATACATTCTAGGAAATTTGCACAATATCATTTTTCCTTTCTATTTTTTTTTTTAAAGAATATCATTGACACTAATAAAATAATATAAACTAAATAAAATAACATGACAAATCCGCAATACGGCAGACACTATCCATAATTGAGAATGGTTCCGTTAGTGAAATCCGATGGCGTTCAGAGGGAAAAGCGTATACTTAGGCCTAAAAGCAGGAAAATACCTTGACACACCAATATCAAGTACGCATAAGACTCTTTTTTAATAAACCTCTATAATTAATGGATGCTCCGATCGAGTGAGAGCAAGGACCTTATAGCACGAAAACCACCACTCACTCCACATAAACACAAGTCTAGTGTAACAAACAAACTCTCAAGACACGATTATGGTGAACAAACCATAAGTCATGACAGTAGGGAAACCATCACCATTAAAAGGGGTTTTAATGGGAAAAAAAAAACAATAAAATGTAATATTTATCTATTGCATAAAAGGCCATTATTACACAGAGATAATTACCATAAGACAAAAGATAAAAGGGTTAATTTCATTAATAGCAGTTGTAGAAATTTTATTATAAAAATAATACCACTTTTTTTTTTTTCCTTTCATTACTAGCACTCAAAGCCTTTGATATGTGGGGCCCAGCAGCATTTAATGTATGCCAAATTATGGGTTTACCCTCATCTTCCACCAGTCCAAATATCCCTCTCCCTCGCATGCTCCAAAATTTTTTTTCAAACCAACGTCTACAGTGTTTTAGAGAGAGAAACAGAAATCTAGAGAGAGAAAGAGTTGCTACCCACTGGAACCGCTCGGAAACCATCCGAAACCACCACGAAAGCCCTCTATAAACCGCTTGAAAGTCTGTGTGAACGTTAGAGAATCTTTTAAAACTACCCATGTCGAAACCCATGAAATTGGTTGAGAAAAAAGGTACTCCCGAAAATTGGTCTCTCCGAGTAAAGGCTTTGGCATATAAAAAGCCACCGACCGAGAAAAGTTCTAAAAAACCAGTACCAGAGAGCGAGAGAAGGGTGGCCGAGGAAAGGTTGAATTGAAAACATGAGGAAATTGAAGTTAAGGAATCAAAGAAGCCGAAAAGTTCCGTAGAAGATAAGATATCGTATGTTGTCATGGATCTCCGCCGATAATGTAAAGTTTGATAATGTGATGTCGATTTTTACCGCTAAAGAAGAGAAACATGTAATTTATATACTTTATATATATTTATATAAGTCGTATCATTTACAAGTGTTGGTCATTTACATAATGACCGTGCCTTTGTTAGATTCAATACATAATGACCGTGCCATTTACATAATTTATATATAAAGTATATAAAGTACATAATTTATATACTTTATATATATTTATATAAGTCGTATCATTTACAAGTGTTGGTCATTTACATAATGACCGTGCCTTTGTTAGATTCAATACTAGTGTCGGTCATTTTCATAATGACCGTGCCTTTGTTAGCTTCAATACTAGTGTCGGTCATTTTCATAATTACCGGGTGACCGTGCCTTTGTTAGTTTCAATACTAGTGTCGGTCATTTTCATAATGATCGGATGATCATTTTCATAATGACCGTGCCTTTGTTAGTTTCAATACTAGTGTCGGTAATTTTCATAATGACCGGGTGGTCATTTTCGTAATGACCATGCCTTTGTTAGTTTCAATACTAGTGTCATTATGAAAATGACCACTCGGTCATTATGAAAATGACCGACACTAATATTGAAGCTAACAAAGGTACGGTCATTATGAAAATGACCACCCGGTAATTATGAAAATGACCGACACTAGTATTAAAGCTAACAAAGGCACGGTCATTACGAAAATGACCACCCAGTCATTATGAAAATGACCGATACTAATATTGAAGCTAACAAATGCACGGTTATTACGAAAATGACCACCCGGTAATTATGAAAATGACCGACACTAGTATTGAAGCTAACAAAGGCACGGTCATTATGAAAATGACCACCCGGTCATTATGTAAATGACCAACACTTGTAAATGATACGACTTACATAAATATATATAAAAGTATATAAATTATATGTTTCTTTTCTTTAGCGGTAAAAGTCGACATCACATCATCAAACTTTACATTATCGGCGGAGGTCCATGACAACATACGATATCTTCTCTTCTACGGAACTTTTCAGCTTTTTTGATTCCTTAACTTCAATTTCCTCATGTTTTCAATTCAACCTTTCCTCGGCCACCCTTCTCTCGCTCTCTAGTACTGGTTTTTTAGAATTTTTCTCGGTCGGTGGCCTTTTATATGCCGAAGCCTTTACTTGGAGAGACCAATTTTCGGGAGTAATTTTTTTCTCAGCCAATTTTGTGGGTTTCGACATGGGTAGTTTCAAAAGATTCTCCAACGTTCACACAGACTTTCAAGCGGTTTATAGAGGGCTTTCGTGGTGGTTTTGGATGGTTTCCGAGCGGTTCCGGTGGGTGACAACTCTTTCTCTCTCTAGATTTCAGTTTCTCTCTCTAAAACACTGTAGATGTTGATTTGAAAATTTTTTTTGGAGCATGCGAGGGAGAGGGATATTTGGACTGGTGGGAGATGAGGGTAAACCCGTAATTTGACATACATTAAATGCTGCTGGGCCCCACATATCAAAGGCTTTGAGTGCTAGTAATGAAGGGAAAAAAAAAAAGTGGTATTATTTTTAATAATAAAATTTCTACAACTGCTATTAAGGAAATTAACCCAAGATAAAACATATACACATAAGAGGAAATTATGTTGACAATACGAATGTGTAAACTACAAAACTGTAATTTAAATGTTGAAAAACATGTCTGAATTTCATCCTTTTGCAAACTTTTTGGATATAAATACAAATCAAAATTTCATCCCACAAACCATTTATCATTTTTTACGAAGTTAAGAAAATTATGTATAAGGGTTGTGAGCCATCATCCAATTTATCATTTTTAACTTACTTTTTGTAAAGAAAGAGAAAATAGTTTTTTTTAACATGTTGCTTAACCCAAGTTCACGTGCCTAACACTTGAAAAATAAATTGAAATGGTCTTGACAAAAGAAGTATATTCTTGTAAATTTTTTTTTTTCAACTTCTAGGCAAGTATGTGTAACTTTTCAAAGTTTAGGAGTATTCTGGTACTAAAATAAATTTTGGAGGGAAGTAATGCTTTTTATTCATATGCATGGTTTCAATGTTACAATGAAATAAATCATTATTAAATCAATGATAATTCTTTCAATAAAATATATAAATAGGCTTTTGTTATTGTATTTTGGAAGGATCATAGTTTGTAAAATATAGAAGTGAGAAATTTCAAATAGGTTTTTTTTTTTTTCAATTTTATTTTTACAAGTTGAGTACGAGCACTAGAATCTTAACAATCTTAAATAATACAAAAAGACAAGTCAAATCCAATACTAGTCTTTTTCCCAATTCTTAGGAGAAAATGAATGACACGTCATCTTTATATTGTCGATTAACATTTTTTATTAAAAAATATTATGTCATTAAAAAAAAAAAAACATTGCCTGAACTAATTCCTCTTAATTAATGAAAACATTATATTGTGATTTTTCTGATGTGAATTGAGAGGAAAACTCATGATCCTGAAAGATAAGATGTCACCATTCTCATCTGGTAGAGCAAATGACCAAATAGAAAGCCAATAGTTGTTAAGGTCTCCTGTATACTCCTAATGTGTCTCTATCTGATTAAGGGTTAGTGTTAATTAATAAAAAAAATTTATTCACGAAAAAAAAAAAAAAAACAAATAAAAGGATCGGTGTACATGTGAAACTTGTGCTCAATATGGTCACAGACTTGACTTAATCTCTCTCTATCTCTCTCTCTCTAATCAAAAAGGAGATCATCCGTGCGATCGCATTCTCCATTTTCATCGTCTATAAAAGAAATCATGGGATCCACATTAAAAGAACATAAAACATTATTATATTTAGAGGTGAGTCTAGTTTCATACAAATTATCATGAGTCCAACATCACATAACATATCGGCCTGATAAGACATTCTATAATAGGGTTGCCAGATATCAAACGTAAGGATATCCTCATAGAAATGTTAACACGTGTCATTATGCAATAACTAATGTAATGATCCACTTACTATAGGAATGGATCAGCACTTCAAGCAAAAAAGGAAAAAAAAAATGTGCTTTTAATCAAAGAGACTTCTTTAATATTCTCAATTCCTTCAAACCAATGTGCGGGCACACGTCGTAAAATTCTCAACAACACGATATAAACAAGTCCCTCCTTTTAACCACATGTGTGCTTGAATTAGTAAACTCTAATGGGGAGATTTTAATAATAGCATATGATTTGATTATCTTAAATTCATTCATTTGTTTAATTATTTAACTCCGATGCTACTCCATAAAAAGCCCAAAGCTGATTCCTGAATTACATACCAAATAACATAAGCTCAACACTAGGGATGTCACGAGCGCGCGACTGAAACAGAGAAGAGAGGGAGAAAGAAGAAAGTAAGAAAAAGAGATGAAACCCCGGGGATTGTGACAATCTTTCCTATACAAAAAAGTGTTATGTTTGAATACGATTTTGTGAAAGTCGCTCTTTAGTTTCACTCCTAGCACCACAAGCGCAATGCTGCACGGTCTATTTACCGAATAGAGACCTTAAGTATCGAAACTTAACACATCCTAGTTAAGAGAAGGTAAAAAACGAAAGACATATCCTAACTGCTATGCCAATCGTTTGATGGTTTGATATCGCACTACATAAAGTTGAGTACTTTATCCTAGTGAATTACAAATATGGGAAGAGAACTGTGTACACATACCTTTGTACAACTTCTAAAAGCCTAACAAGAAAAGTAAATTATTTAATTTACTCAGACGTTATTATGTAAATAATGAGAGCTTACGCTTTTGAAATTTTCTGGTGGGGCTTTTTTGTGATCCTTGACCCGATTAACATGCGTAGTGATCGGCCAAACACACTCACCCATATAATATATAAATTATATATATATATATATATATATATATATATTGTGTGTGTGTGTGCGCGCCTTTATATCTCACCTTTGATTGGCTGTCACGTGAGTTAAATTTTTTTACTGCACAAACTTTACTTTATATTCCTTTTTTTTTTTTTTTTTTTGTTCTTTCTTTACTACATTTGTGGCAATTAAGCAGGAAAGTTATAAATATTCATTATTAACCTTTACAAAAAGTTATTTGTTGATTCACTTTGCACTAGCCCACCAACTTGCAAAAAAGAAACAAAGATTCCAATTATTGTCCGATTGTTAAAATTAATAAAATTAAAAAAAGAAAAAAGAAAAAAAAAAAAAAAAAGAGAGATGCTTGCGGCAAATTAAGATCGCATTTGATCTGCTACTTTTTGTACTACTGGTTCTCTAGCTCACCACCTCATAACTTTTTCTACATAAACAACAGCATATAAATGAGCCGTCTAAAGTTTTTGTTCCTATATTTTTGAACTTTTTGGAGCTTTCTGTAGTAACCTTTTTCTTTTAGAGGCAAAAGGTTGGTCTCTTATTTCTGTGCCACTTGTAATGCTATTCTCCGTTCAAAAACACAAAATTGCAGTGTTATATTTTTTTTTTTTAATTTTCTATTTTGAGCTTTCAACGATATTGTATTTTATATCAATATTGCATTTTTTTTATATATAGGAATGAGTAGATTCAAACTCGACACTTTTTTATAGAATTACGTGTGAAATTATCGTTAAATTATTCATGCAACCACTTCATATTGCATGTATTTGAATCTTACATATGTTTAAATTCATATGACACTGAAACAATATATAAAATAAAAAAAAATTAATAATAATATGAAATTTTAAAACAGTGTCATATATATATAGATCGATGGAATTTTTTTCTGGGTGCCCTATAAAATAATTTTTTAAAAAATTTTGTTTATTTATGTGGCTTAAGGAAGGCTCCTTTTATAGCTTTAAAAATAAAAAGGTTGCTTCTAGGGTGTTTGGATGAATTTTATAATTATTATATTAAAACTTTTTCTAATAACGAATAAAAATAAAAGAAGAAAAAGAAAAGGTACTGAAAACGCACTAGTAATGCTGAAAATGAGTCACTACGTGTTCACCAATCATACAATGTCATATAAAAGTGTATGGGCGGCATGCAAGTCTTATCCATTTTATGACTCTGTGATTAGATTAAAAAAACAACAATTAACTAAAAACAATATTATTAGATTAAAAAATATTCAGTTTTGTAGTTACAGATATTAACTAATTATATTTATATACGTGATTACATTCTAAACAATACCAAAACGTATAGTTAACTCAATTTTGGTTATTAAAACTTTACTCCTATTTTTTTTTTTTAATTGTAAGTCTCATTTTATAAGAAAAGTTAAATATGAGCCTCCACTCAAGTTATTTGAAAAATTAACTTTTAACCCTAGAAGATTATCAAATTTGTGTATTATCTCTATTTTATAAGAAAACAATAATTGTGTCCCTATTTATTAATTAAAATATGTAAACTAGGTTCATATTTAATAAAAAAATTATCTCTATTTTGTTTAGTGCCCGTATTGAAAAATTTTTCTGACTCCTTCATTATCACAAAGCTCTAGAGTTCAAAACCTTATCTCAAAATAATTAACATAATTATAATTATAATTACAATTATATTATTTTTATTATTAAAAAAGAAATACTATTTTATCTTGACAAAGAGTTTAAGCTAGTAATATTATTAACTTTTCAAAAATCTCTTGGTTTTTCTCTTTTTCTTCTTCCTTTTTTTTTTTTTTTGATTTTTTGATTTTTTTTTAATTACTTCACATCAATACCTTAATCCATGTAACAATATGTACGACTTAATTATGTCACCAGTCCCTAATCTCTTGCCAATGTTGCACTTCGTTCTCATTATTCTTTTTTTTTTAATTACATTTTAATCCTCAATGTTAAGATTTTGTACCAGAGGTGTTCTTTGTCCCCATTAACCATCTGCTTTATCTGTGGCTGTTAGTTTAGCACCTGTTGAGCAATTGAGTACGTTTTGACAGGCAATATTTCGGAAAATTTCACAACCCTACTCTTTCCACTTAGATCAACACAGTGATGAGGAAAAGTGTAAAGGATTGGTCTCGCATATATATATATATAATGATAATTTAACCGTCAGCGGTATTGAAATAGGGAGTCAATATTTTGTCACCAAAATTAACAGTCAAAATGGAATTATGAATATAACACACTAATTAAAATAATAATAATACCGTGAGTGCAATTCTCATTCTTTTTGTCCGACGTGTGAAAAAATAAATAAATAATTTTCATCAATTCCCAAAAAAAAATTTCATCAATATATAAACTTAATTTTTTTAAAGCTTTGGTCCTTTGATTTTTTTTTTAAATGATAACAATCGCGTAATGGTCGCATAAAAGCTTGAAATTTACGAAAATAATTACGTTAGATATAAATATTATAATTTTCAAGTGTTTTCCGAGACATTGAAAAGAGCAATTATTATACATGACTTTGTACCTTGAATTTTTTTTTAAATGATTTTGCACCTTAATTATGTTTTCGTTTTTGAATTATTATATTATCATGTGATTACTGTGTGATTTTCTCTATTAAATTTTAAAAATTCATTCTTGAATTATTGTTAGCAATTAAAAACAGTTAAAAAAAATAAGCTTAAAAATTAAACAACCAAAAAAAAAAAAAATTAAAGAACTGATCATCGCTAAAAACTATGGATGACATTTTTACCCACGGTGCAGGTACCCACGGGGACCCACTACATTAGGGGCGGGTACGGGATAATATATGAGTATGGGGGCGGATATGGGGATTAAGATTAACCCCTTACGCGGGGGTGGGGGAAGCTCCCCTATTCCCACATTTGGCCCACCTATATTCACCCTAATAAAAATAAATATATTTTTATGTTTATATATATACATATATATAAATTTAAATTTTTAGTGTTTTAATGTTTCAGTTTCTTTATGAATTTAGTTTATAGATTTCTGGAGTTTGGATTTGTTTATAAGATTTCAGTTTTCATTTTTAATTACATTTGTAATTATATTGCTAAATTTTATAAAAATTGTATTGAAATTTGTTTTGAGTTTTTTTTTTAAATTCTTAATGGATAAATAGGTATGGTATGAGTATAACACCTCCAATGGGGATTACTCACCCCTGCACCCACATTAAATTAGGTTGGTATGAGAGATAAAAATGGTGGCGGGTATGGGAATGAGGGAAGCATACCCACCCTGCCCTACCTCATTGTTATTCCTACTGAAAACTCAATTCTTAATAATAAAAATAGATGTACTAGCTCACACTTGCCCGCTTATCCTTTTTAACTACTTTGACTAGCCCCCATGGCAAATGCCATGGTTGTTAAAAAAATAATAATTATTATAATAATAACAAGTGGGTCCCACTTATTATTAGAGAACGATGCTGGAGTCACGGATTCAATTACGAGAACGATGCTGAAGTTATGGAACACCTACAATATTCAATTACTAATCCTATCTCATGATATAATCTTGTCCTTTTCTCCACATTTTGTGAAATCTAGAGGACATCTTAGTTGGATTCGAATCCAAATGAAGTTCTAACCATCTGTAAGAGGGGAAAAAAAAAAAAACGAATGGATTTTCAAAGATTTTCAAGAACAAGATAGTTCTCGATTTCTTTCAAGAACAAATAGATATTCATCTACTTCTCACGTTTCGTGAATAACCAAACATTACGGAATATCTAGAAAGACATCATAATTCCTCTCTCACCATTTTTACCATAATAATTTCCAAAAGTAAAAGCTAGAGATTTAGCAAAGGGGAAAAACAACATGGAGGAGAGTGATTCGTGAGGATTTTTTTTTGTAATTAAGTTGGAGCCCTAGCTAGCTAGGCCCTTGGAGGGACCAAAACGAGAATTGTTGACTAGAAGGGGCTATTTAAAAGAAGGGAAAAAAAAAAAAAAAAAAATTTCCACGCATGTAACGATGGGTTCGGCTTTTTGGGATTCCCTTGTCGTAGAAAATGTGGCATGCAATCGATGTAGACATTCACCACAGTTTTCGCTTCCATTTTCTCAATTATTGTCCTAAAGTGTCTTTTCCTATGCCCACCAACAATAACAAACCTAAGTCTACATCTTATCCTAGTCGAGATAGAGAATATATGTAGATGTAGTATGTGTGTGTGTGTGTGTGTCTATATATATATATATATATATATATGTATGTATGTATACAAGCAGTTTTTGCTTAAAAAGAATATACAAGCAACAAGTCATGTATAGCTATACAAGCCAAGAAAAACAAAAGGACATGTATGATTCTCCCTTGGATTTTCTATATTCTCCCTTGGATTTTCTATGTATAGTCGTCAAGAATCCCTTGGTTATCATTCTGACATGAGTTCATTTTCATAAGAGTAATTTGTAACGCTGCATCCTGAATGTTCCGTCGTTTGCAAGTTGAACCCCCCGAGCTTTTAATCGTTGACATGTAGAATCCTAAATTTGAAAATTTTTGACAATGCAGTCCAATGTGAACGGAGGTGAATCTACAGAGAATAACAATTAAGTTCCCAAAAATTAGGGTTTAATTTAAGGTCCATTTCATGCGGAAAATAATGGGGTGTTCCATCAATTAACTGTCACTCTCGTTAGCTATTGAATTACTATCGCAACAAAATAATTTTAAATTTTGAGTTATATACACTACTACAAAATGTGGATTCCACGACGGAACTTCCACGATCGTTTTTTAAAAAACCGTCGTGGAAAATGCGGCAAAAACATGGAGCGGAACAGAGTTTCCGAAAACCGTCGTGGAAGCTGAAGCTTCCACGACGGTTATAAAAAACCGTCGTGGAAGAGCATGCTTCCACGACGGTTTTTAATAACCGTCGTGGAAGCTTGCAAAAAAAAAAAAACAAAAAATTTTTTTTGCAAAAAACAAAAAAAAAATTTTTTTTTTTTTTTTAGCTTCCACGACGGTTTTTAAACCGTCGTGGAATCCCATTCTTCCACGACGATTATAAAACCGTCGTGGAAGCAAAAAAATTTTTTTTTTTTTTTTTTTTTTTTTTTTTGCAAAAAAATTTTTTTTTGTTTTTTTTTGCAAGCTTCCACAACGGTTATTAAAAACCATCGTGGAAGCATGCTCTTCCACGACGGTTTTTTATAACCGTCGTGGAAGCTTCGGCTTCCACGAAGGTTTTCGGAAACTCTGTTCCGTTCCGTGTTTTTTGCCGCATTTTCCACGACGGTTTTTTAAAAAACGGTCGTGGAAAGGTCTTTTTTCAAAAAAAAAATTTAAAATTTTTGGACTCTACCATGACGATTTTTAGGGAAAACCGTCGTGGTATGTTACATACCACGACGGTAACATACCACGACTGTTTTCCCCAAAAACCGTCGTGGTAGGTACTAAGGCGGGAATTTTGAAATTTTTTAAATTAAATTCAATTTTTTGGAGCGTGTATTAAAACCCAAAAAAGTATCATCTTTCCCACCCCATTACATTCCGAGCATTTTTCACTTTTTCACTCTCTAACTCCATACCCAAAGCCACCCAATTTCTTCCCTCTATTTCTCTCCGATGGCCTCCTCCACCACTCACGCGGCCTCCTCCATTCTCCGACGGGTCCACCAAGGAACTCACGCGGCTTTCCCTCTCTCTCTCGCCGCACTCCGCCCATACCGACGCTCGACAAGTCGGTAAGTTGTAATGTATATTGCTTGGGTAATGCACGGATTTGGGAATTTTTCGTCCAAAATGTTGATTTTGTTGATTGTAGTTGTTGATAAAATGTTCCGTCCAAAATGTTGATTTTGTTGATTGTTGAGTTGGAAATATTCCGTCCGAAATGGTCAAAATTCGTCCCCTACATTTTCGGTGATTGTTCATTGTGGTTGTGTTTTAGATTGAATTAAATTGGTTGGGTAAGGCACGGATTTGGGAAATTTCCGAAAAAAAAGTGTTGATTTTGTGATTTAAATGTGTTCCGGAAAAAAGTGTTGATTTAGTGGGAATTCGTAAATTTTTTTTTTTTGTTGTTACCTACCACGACGGTTACTCGACCGTCGTGATAGCTCCATTCATAAATTTTTTTTTTTTCATTGTTACCTACCACGACGGTTTTCGAACCGTCGTGGAATCCAAATATATACCACGACTGTGGATTCCACGACGGTTAGAAAACCGTTGTTTAAGTATTACCACGACGGTTTTTAACCGTCGTCGAATCTCTATTTTGTAGTAGTGATATCAAAACTAAAAATTCAGAATCTAAGCTGTCAAATCATGATAAGTTCAGGATATATTAGTACAAAACAAAAGCCCTTTAAATAAATGAGAAAACAAGGTTAATGATAACATCCATGAGTAACCAAGCACAGCGTGGATAACTTGCCTTAACCCTACTCATACTAATATACTCCATTTTGAGCTCTTATGGATTATAATTATCAAACTCTTACAATTATGATCATCTAATCCTCGATTTGTAGTAGCATAAACTCACTAAAAAAAAATGTAGCTTTAGCTACAAAATTTTTGGTTACAAATATAAATTTTGTAGCTAGACATTTAGTGTCAAGCTACAGCTACGACATAGCTACGAAGTGACATTTTTTAGCTGCAAAATTTTGACATTTTGCCACAAAATTAGTTTGTTGCTAAGATTAAGGTTTTTTGTCTTCAAGTGGTAGTGGTTTGAATAATTGGTATCTACACGGAATCGGTTATATTTTCTATTTGTTTGATTGAATGAATAAACTGTTTCGATTTAAAAGAGGACAAAAAAAAAAAAAAGTTTTTTGACGTGCAGTTGGGAAATTTGACGTATTGCTAAATTTTCACATATAGAAAATGAGACACGTGAATAAAAGATTAATTTTTAACAGAAAAATAGTTTGCGACCAAATAATTAAATTAAAAAAAAAAAAAAAAGTTTGCGGCCAAATTATTCCAACTAGTCACGTGAGTACTTGTTTTTGTTCCTGAGAAAGGAAAATGGGTCCAAGGCGAATTAAGAAATTGTTATGGGTTTGCCTGATCCTAAACGAAAACTTTATGTTACACATTTGTTGTCGTTTAGTCTATATAGAATATGTTTTGGAATTTGGGAATATTCATACGTGACAAAAGAAGAAAACCAATACTAGTACTACTAGTGTCTTTGGTCATTGCAGTTGCATTCTTTTACATTTGAGCAACAAATTTTGTTCACAACGTAAGATGTATGAGTGACGCAATTATTTCTTTCAAAAGTTTAAATTCATAGGAGAGTTGTAATCAAACTCTTTTAAATATCACCTATTATCATATTTGGGGAATCTACTTTCTGCACTATCTATTTGGGCTCATATTTTGAGAAGTCTCTTATGAATCTGTAGGCACATCCAACAGATGGACTCGGACACGTTTTCGAAATCCAAGTTATAAGTCTTCTACCAAGTTCAAGTACGGTCCCGCATCCACTTCAAATCATTTTGGTTTGATTTTCTTTTGAATTCCATCTAAAAGATTATATTAACGTTATAAATGTTTGGTAAGAGCAAAACAAAACAAAGTGACAGAAGATAAAAATAAGATAATATTGCCTAAAATACTTTGTTTTAATGGCATAAAGAGAAGGATTAAAGAGGGCTTTGGAAAGAGAGTTGTTAGTTCGATTCTACTTGTTAAATTTATTTTCTTATTTATATGATAGCGCATGCTTTAAGTTGTGCTTTCTTTTTTTCTTTTTTTTTTTTAGATAATTTTTATTTCATTTAACAGGATAAAAAGGAAAGAAAATAAGTGATTACGTGAATAACTCTTTTTTCAATCATTAACATTGCTTTAGTTTGAAAATAAAATAGATAATTTGATTCTTCATTTATATAGGAACAAATTTTCTCTTCAAAAGCCTTGCTTTTGGTATGGATAAAAGTTGGTAGGACCATAGGGATCTATATGACACTAAAAAGAGAAAAGGAGCGTTCTGGTTGGAGTCCTGGCATCGCTTTTTGGAGAGTCACCTGTTTCCGGGCCTTGTATTTTTGCTTACGAGCTTGTGTTGATCAGGTTGAGATGGTGGTGAGGGCGGTGTTTGCCATTGTAAGGCACATTGTCCCGAATTTGAGACGAAATGGGTGTCGGGGTGCTTGTTTTTTTGATGTGTTTTGGGCACGTTGCTTCTCCGGCATCCCTTCTTTGTGAAGGTCTCATCCCTCGTGGTTTGTCCGATCTAATGCTATTGTAAGGTTTTGTTTGGCATTTAAGTTTAACTCTAATTAAACTGTACTTTTTTATCTCAGTTTTTGTCATTTTATAAAAAGTCAACAAAATTTATAACTAGTTTTTAAAAAGTCATTAAAATTCAACTTAAAAATTTATCTCCAATCAGTGAACCAAACGCAAGCTAAGTATTGTGTTGGGTTAGCGTTATGGTGCACGCAAGTTGATTTAACGGTGCGTCGGCCATGCTTCTTCCCTTGAACTTGACCCCATTGTTGTCCTTGATGGCTGTCTCATCATGGAATCTCTGTCATTGGTGCTCATAATTGTTGTTTTTTTTTTTGTCCCCTTTTTTTTGTTTTGTTTTGTTTTTTATTTTGTAATAACAATGGCCTTTTACTCCTATGTATATGTTCGTGTGTTTGTCTCGTTTGGTTGGTATTTAATTTATGTTTTCGTTCCCTAAATCTATTTTTTGACCTTTTTTACGTGGCCTTAGTGCTATGAGATTCTTGACATCGGTTTTAATGGACATTTTCATCAATTGTCGAATATTTGTTGAATATTTGTTAAAGAGTTAATGTGTGTGCATGGTCAATCTTTGGTATACCTCTTTGTGTGTCCCTTTGTAGAGCCTGTTGGAAAAATTCTGAAAACGGAAACTTGAAACATGTAACGAATATGCTTTTTTAAAAGCATTATTTGCTCCCTCTTGGAAAGAGATTATTTTGGATTGAGCTGCAAATCGCTTCCAGGATATGACAAGCCTTTGAATGAATTTTAACACCAAGTAAAAGTGAAAATTCAAGTAGAAAAGAGAACAAAATATTTCTGAAAGAATAACAATTGGAGAGAGAGAGAGAGAGAGAATTTGAATTTTTAATTATAGAAATTTGATTTTTCTGCAACTCTTTATAGAAATCTGACAATTTTTGGTGACACCCTTTGGAAAACAACTACCATTAACGTATCTTTTCAGAAAACGTATCTTTTTTTTTTTTTGAAAAAATGCAACTCTTCTAAAATTTACATATGTTTTTAAATTTAAATTTAAATTAAAAAAAATATATAATATATTTAATAGCAGTTTAATTACAACGCGCCACGTGTCACGCACTCTCACCCCATGCCAAGTGCACCTAATAAGCGCCAAAAGCGCCTCTACAGCCTCACCACCCATGCCACGCACATGCAAGTGAGTTACACAGGCACCACATAGGCACTATTAACATTTTAAGGTGGGAAAGACTTATAAAGTGTTCTACACTCTCATTCTTTTTTCATGTGGGACTTTTTACATTTGTTATCAATACCCAACAATTATACTAAGTTTATATATGAACAAAATCCAACAATTATTACATAATATCTCTCTTTAAAAATCTCAGTTAAGTTTACAAGTAGAACTGTTGTTTAATGAGGAGTAGTTCTTATAGTTGACAGTAGATAGAAGGTTGTGGATGGATATTGGTTTTCTCTTTTAATATTATTGAACATATTTCTCTTTTTAAAAAACAAAAAACGAAAAGATAAAAAAAATAGTAGGACCCTAGCGGTCCTTTTATCCCCTCACTTTTTTTTTTTCTCTCTCTCTTATTGCCACCAAACGGCCTATTTTTCCATTTTAAATTTAGTTATTCTTTCTTTGCTTATTCTTTATTTTTTTGCTTTTAAAATGGATTTTGTTCCACATCATTAATTCAAATTATTTACATCACCTAAAATATCCATCATCTAATATTTTATTTTTCCTTCTAATTTTCACCTCTACCAGACGTAGTGCAAGAGAAGAAGAACAAAGGAGTTTTGTAGCATCAATGAAAATCAACACGCAACGACCGTTGGATCGAACGAAGATCAATTTTAAGCCAACTTTTGCAGTAAGAATGATCTCTGGTTCTGTTTAAACCTACTTTCTCTACTTTGTAATTGCCTTCTTGGTTTTACGTTAAAGAGAGTTTAGACTTTAAATAGAAAGTAACCAAAAAAATATGTATAGTATTGGAGGAATTAATATGTATTACATTTTTTTTTTCCTCTCCAAGGGACCAAAGTAAAACAAAGTACCACCACTACCGGTGGTGGTACGATGGCAAAAGAGATCTTATTTGAAACATTTTTTAACATGTAAGGGGTTTAAGTCATGTAACACCCGATTTGTCAAGCAAGAAATATCATTTATTGATATAGACTCTGTGAGTCCCATGCTTATTAACTAATAAAGGTTCAGAGATAGGATCATTTATCATCTCATCAATAATTCTAATTGTTGCTTACCCCTATCGCACTTGGTCAGGTATGAAGAAGACATCATTTTTTTTTTTTTTTACAAGTAAAACAAGTACAAATGGAATAATAGAAAATAATTAAGCCCACAAACAGAGCCATAATTTTCGCTATCTTGTGGAAACTTGTCCTGATATGTCTGCCAAAGCGTGAAACAATTACCAAATCACAATCATAAAGTTTTTCGTCATTTTTTTTCTCCAATTACGATAATCATTTTTAAATAGGAAAAATTGCATCTTAAGTTCTGTGTTTTATCAAATTGGTAAATGGATATCTTAATATTTATGTAATATCAAACTAATACTTCTCGGAACCAAAAAAAAAAAAAAAACTCCGCCACTACTAGAAAATGGAATAGTGAAAAGGATTACACCCACAAGTAGAGTCACAATTTTTGCATTCTTATGCAAAGTTGTCCTAATATGTCTGTTAAGTGGTTGTAAGCGCAATCTAACGATAATTTAGTGGATCGGAGGTGGGAAGTCATCACAAATCTTTTTTTTATCATAAAAGATATTGACATATTTGGTGCGCTTTATTTTGGCAAAGTCTAGGCTAAAACCGCAGAGCAAGAGGCTAGCTAGAGATGGTGGACGACATTTGGGGGGACAATTAGGGCAAGCTTATCCAAGAAAAAACAGACACACACTCTATAGTGCATGAAAATTTGAAAGTGTATAATGCTATTTTGGTGTAGAAAATACCCCCCTTACAAAAAAACATGGGAAAATCAAAGTAATGTGGTGGTGGGGGCACTAATTGTTCTCTTGTTCTTTTCCCACTCATGCACGAGAAAGGAACATTTGGAATGAGATTCTATGGTCCGGAATCTGTAAAACATATGGGGTCATTCATATTTACTAGTGACCCTTCTTTTTTTCTTTTTTTCTTTTTGGGTTCTTAGTGGAGAGCTTATCCATATTCCTACATAGGGGGAAAAGAAAATTGCAAATTAGTACGGAAAATACCAAGTTTCTATCCCCTCTTTGAAGCAAAAGGAGAACTCAAAAATACAAATTTAAAATAGATGTAATGTATATCTAACTTAGCAGTAATGATATATTTTAATTTCACCATAAAATAAAGAGTCTGAATCCTCTAATTATACCCTCAATTTCAAAAGAGATGAATAATACTCAAATGGATATATCATCTTGTGACTCAGAAAAATCAAGTGACCACAAATGATATATTAATAAGTAAATACCTACTAGTAAGACTTCCGTTTAAAACCGTGAAATCGAAATCATGAATTTTAAGTTTTGCATATTTATTCTTTTTGATGTGATTGTAACCCCATCTAATATTGTGAAACATACCTTACCAATAGAGTAGATTAAGTACTCCTTAAACAATGTTAGATATCCGTTGGCCGCAATTGATTACCTTTTTTTTTCACTTAACAAAAATTTTTTATTTTTTTTCTTTTTTCAATTTTAATTTTTACTTTTATTTTTTTAAAAAGAATAAGAAGATTTCAGTATTGCAGGGATCATACTTGAAAATTAGTTCTGATCCCCTCACTAGTTTAGACAGAGTAGCAACCCTCTAGATTTGATAGGCTTTGTACTCTATGTGCAAAACAAAAAATAATAGGGATTTACCAAAAAAATAATAATAATAATATAGAAAAGTAAAAACAAATAAGTTTTTGTTTGGGCTATGGTTTGAACCGTAAAAATTCAATTTAGTTATTTTAATTAAAAAAAAAAAAAAAGAGTACGACATAGATTTCCAAAAGAAAAAATTTTACAACCATAAGGCCAAAGAAACAAAAAACAACAATCTTCATATTTTCATAACAAAATGCCAAAATGATTTCTTTTATGATTCCAATTGTTTATTCTGTGTTGAGAGAAAATAAAAGTATTAACTGGATGTGTCTTATTTGGCTTTTATAAGCAACAAAGTTTGAAAATGCACAAATAACTATCTCCTAGCAACTGCTATCATGGAAACTTTATACTAGCTCTTTCATATCTTTCCTATGAACAATCTATATGAATTATCAACATAACAAAATCCATAATAACCGTGGATTCAAAACATGGAAGCATCGAGAAGAAATTTCGTGACTTTTATTTTATTTTTTTATTTTTTCCATGTATAAACTGTTGGATGGTATTTTTGTCATTATATAAAAATCATTTAAAATAACATCAACTCAAGTCAATATAGGTAGAAACCTACTTGATTATAAGGTATAAGACAACCTTGGTAGGAGCCTACCTAATTATAAGGCAGGAGACAACATAGGTTGAGATCTACCTATTTATGAGGAAGAAGACCACCCAAGTAGGAGTCTTCCTAAAGTTATATTAAACATCAGAAAGAGAAGTTCAAACGTCTACAAGAAACTAACGTTCAACAATTAATATGATTTTACAAAGAGAACTCATTCGTCCACATTTAATATAAAAGATGTTATTAAATCACCGGAATATGATCCGTTTTATTGTAATTAAAGAGAAAATAAACTCTCAAATTAATAAGAGAATTAAACTCATACATTCCAATGTACTA
Source organism: Ficus erecta (assembly GCA_008635985.1). Lineage (NCBI taxonomy): Eukaryota > Viridiplantae > Streptophyta > Magnoliopsida > Rosales > Moraceae > Ficus > Ficus erecta. Next base: position 58,136 of record BKCH01001476.1, read on the forward strand.
TAAATTCTCTTGAATTAAGAGAAAAAAGGATAAGACACAATTCTTGATACAAAGCTTTGAGGTAATTATACCGGACTCCGATTTTCTCTATACTGTTGTTGAGGTTCTCTTGTGTTATTGCTTAACATTCTTCATTATTTTATTCGTTTGATTTTGTTTTCTAGTTCAAGAACGTTCATTTGGTATTGGACAAAATTTTGCTCCAACACAAACTACGAAACAGGTCGGAAGGATGCAACTAGCATATCGAAAAGCTTCAAAAAATTAGAGATGGGAAGCAGCCATATTGTGAAATTCTCCTCTACACAATCTTTTTACTTCAAGAAATGACATCCCAACCAATGGAGGCTAGAACCTTGGTAAGAAGAAGAGGGGATTTCTCTTCCAAGCATATGCTATCGAAAAGCTTGAATCCACGAGATTTACACAATACGAAGCGGGTCGGTCAGAAGGATGTAACTAGCGGATCAAAAAGATTCAAAAACTAGAGATGGTAAAAACAGCCCTCATTGTGAAATTCATCATCTAAACAATCTTTTTACTTCAAGAAATGACATCCCAACCAACAGAAGGCTAAGACGCTTGTAGATAAGAGTTAGAACCTTGGTAAGAAGAAGAGGGGATTTCTCTTCCAAGCATATGCTATCGAAAAGCTTGAATCCACGAGATTTACATAATACAAAGCGGATCGGTCAAAAGGATGTAACTAGTGGATCAAAAAGCTTCAAAAACTAGAGATGGGAAAAACAGCCCTCACTGTGAAATTCATCATCTAAACAGTCTTTAGTTCCAGACTCTTGTAGATAAGAGTTAGAACCTTGGTAAGAATTAAGAGGGGATTTCCATTTCAAGCATTTTCTATCTAAGCTAATTTCCCGAAATTTACATTAAATATACATCATTGATTATAAACCTATAAACGTTATTATCTAGAAGAGTAGTACATAGACATGCAAAAAAAAATTGGGATACAGTGACCACACCAGCTATGAGAATAAGGCCGAGTGTCAAATGGAATTGGACACCACAACGAAAAGCCGGGTGATAGCAGATTCTTCAACCTTTCAAGACAAAGGCATGACGCCAATTTCAGTAAATTGGTAAAGATCATGTTAGCAACATAAACGAGGATCTTTTAGAAAGAAAAGAACAGAACAAGCATACCATGGAATGATTAACTTGATCCGATAAGAAGCGGTCGAGCAGCGTGGATTGCGAGGGGATTGACATCTGATACAGCAGTAAATACAGACGTAATGAGAATAGGTAAAGTGCATGTAAGAACTTAAGGCCAAGTTAAATAGAGGAATAGCCCAAGTACCAAGAGGTTCCGCCCACAACCAATCTTGTGTGCAAATCAAAGCTTCTAGAGTATCTGGGCTCAATGAACTTCGGGATTTATCAAGCACTCGACCACTTGTGTTGAATGCTAATTCTGGGGACATTGTGGACATTGGAATTCCCAGAATATCACGCGCCATCGTAGACAAGATAGGGTATCTTGGTGTGTGGACTTTCCACCAGTTTAACACGTTGAATTCGCAATTACGAGGAAAGACTGGTTCCTCTAAATATTTAACCAAGTCAGATATCGAACTTTGACTCTGAGAAGTTTCATGGAGGAACTTGTCAAAGCCCTTGAGTCTGTCCCTAGTCTCATTACTCGTACCAGGTAAGCTGCTTCCAGGTAACGCCGATCCTTCATCAACCATGGTCGGGCAGATAGTGTATGCCGTGAAGAGTTCCTTAATGCCGTCGGAAACTTCCTTGATCTGATCAAGTGCAGTACTACCATAAATCTGAGAATAGTAATACTCCACAAGCTTCATCTTAAACCGAGGATCCAAAATTGCTGCTATTGCCAAAGCCAAACTGCATTTGCTCCAATATTTATCAAACCTGGCTTTCATTTTCAGTGCCACGGAACTAAGAAAATCATCCGTGCTCTTGCACCATTCAATTAGTTGAATATGAATATCGCAAATTTCAGGAAAAAATATGTTTGCAGTCGGACTTTTGTTGCCTGAAATGACGTTACCGATTTCAACGAAGAGTTTCAAATAACCAGTGACAGAAGTTGCCCAGTCCCATTCCACGTCAGTCAGAGATGATATGTATGTGGGATCGTGCTCTTGCCAGAGAGAAAATGCAGCCCTGTACTCTAAGGCTGTTTCGAGCATGAGGTATGTTGAGTTCCATCGAATTGGAGAATCCAGAACTAATTTTTTCGGACTGTTGATTCCAACTTCTTGAGCAATTTCGTTAAACTTCCCTTGTGTAACTTGTGAACTTTTTAAATGTCTGAGACTTCCTCGAATCTTTTGAATCACCGCTTCTAGAGCTTCAATGGCATCTTGAGCGATTGAATTCAGAACGTGTGAAGCAGAGCGCACATCAAATAATTGACGACCAAAAAGAGGCCTGTTCAGAGAGATCCGATCTTTAATCTTTAAAGCAATGTCATCATCAGTGGAACAGTCATCAAATGTCAAAGCGAACAGCTTCCCATCGATATTCCAGTCTGTTAGACACTTAATAACTACTTCTGAGAGCAAGTCTTCTGTATGAGAAGAATCAAGTGTAACAAAATTCATTTTTTTCTTCTGTAGTCTCCACTCTTCATCTATATAATGTGCGGTCAAACACAAATACTCGATATTTTCTTGGGAAGACCACGTTTCAACGGAAAGATTAACTCTCCCACGAAATCTATTCATCATCTCAAACACCATATGTCTCTCTTTCCCATAAATTTCCAAACAGGAATACTGAACATCACTATTTGGGACAACATCGAACAGCGGCTGAAGATTCTTCACAAAAACTTGGAATCCAACATGATCAACCATGGCCAGTGGATAACCATCCAATATAATCATACGAGCAAGATCAGATCGACTACGTTCCTGGTCAAACTTGCTACTACCAAAGTTCATTATTTCTTCTTTCTTCTGATCTTGATCAAACTTTATCATTGCAGGTTTCATATAGTCATCTTTTCTCTGGCCTTCGTCGTAAGTGATATTTGTAAGGTTAACAGTGCTATCTTTTTTTCTCCGTTTTGCTGCAAGTAGTTGAGACACATCAAAGTTGGATCTTTTCAGGCACCGAATCAAGTGATTTCTCAGGTGCGTGGTACCGCTATTACTTGACCCGCTGAGCTTCTTGTTACAATGGACACAAACAGCATAACAAGTTTCACCCTTCCTCACCCTTTCAAAATGATTCCATACAACAGATGTCAGCCTCTTTGGTTTCTTAGTAGCTGAATCGTTCGGTATTTCCATTGCATAGGCTTAAAATTAACCGTATGCTGCACATTCATATGAAATCAGGTAAGAAAATACAATCTACAGGCTAAAAAAATCAAACGAAATAACAGGATGAAGTTAACCCTTAGAATCGCAAACAACAAAGGAGACTATGGAGTCATTAAACAGTGTTAACCACGCCAAATGAAAACATGACCGGACAATCAAGACTCTGAAAAAACAATTTCACGCAATCGCTATAAAGAAAAATGCTTTCAGCAACCATAATCACTAGATCAAAAAAATTTTAAAAAGATGGTTTTATAGACAAATAAAAGTCATTGGAGGTAAATAACTCAATTCCGAGACATTCATTTTCTCTCTACGATTTCAAATACTTTTTTTCCATAATTATTTTCACAACCAAGATTCAATATATGAACAAGAAAAGAAGTCTCCCACTACCCAAGAGGAAATTTTCATTTCTTGCTGCTAAAGGGCCAAAAGCAAACCAAACATAACACTCCTACTTGATTTTCTGTCAAGGCAACTCATATTGCTTATAAAAATTACTGCCTTATTCCCACTTCAAATTAAGATTCTCCTGCCTCTGATGTGCTCAAAGAATACGAAGCTTTTAAACTATGTTGCTCTAGTAATCAGTAATGTACCAAATCAAAACCTCAACTCATACAAACTCAATTGTGCATTAACATCGCAAAAAGACTTCATCATCACATTAAGGACGGTTTACTTCACATAAAAGGAAAAAAGAAAGCGAGGAGCGTTTCACTTTCTCATTTAATCATGTGTTTACTTACAAAATCAAGCAAGTTTGTTGGACCCTACACAAAATAAAAAATGGGAAAAGGGAAGTCAATCCTAGCATCCCTTGGTATTGATTCCTCAATACCAAATTTACCTATATACCCTTATTATAAGTTGGGAAGTTCGCCAAAATGACAATCTCACAAAGTATAATTGTCGAAATAATCCTATTTCATTTTTGCACTGCGTGACTACTGCGTGACTGATATGGTCACGCAGTGTAAAAATGGGTCGTTCAGAATCGTTAAATGGAATCGAAACACTAAAAAAGAAATCAATGACCCTCACTTACTCCTTTCGCTTTCCTTTCCAAACCCGTTACCTTTCCCTTTACATTCCATTACGGTTCCGTAAACATGCCATAAATTCCAACAAAATGAATATTCCCAAGCATTTACGGCTACAATTGAGATTTCATCATATCAATGATCAATCCAAACCAGCTAGTGTCCATGATCTACCCATAACAGTTATGAAGAATTCAAAGTGACCCAATTTTCAATTTCTCCAAATGAAAAAAAAAAAACCAAAAAAGAGCACAAAAACCGCCCCATTTCATCCTCAATATGCTTTCCAAAACCACAAATTGAGCACATTTACCCAATTCCAGCAAACGGGTCATACCAAATATTCATCAGAATTATGGCAATTACATTGAGAATTTTGAAACCCAACAAAAGAAAAGAAAGAAAATAAGTGTTGAAAATGGAAAATTGAAGACAAATTCAAATTGGGTTCTTACAGAGATTGTTGCAGAAAACTTTTTTTGGTGTTTCTTCTTGGAAAAACTTCAGAAGAGCCCGATCGGACGGTCCGGCAGGATTAGGGTTGGATTTTGGAGAACCGTGTGTTTGAGTCAGAGCTCGAACCCGATGTGGCTCTGAGAGAATATGGGTTAGCTCCGAAAATCCTGCACCTATTTTTAAGTATAAATTTGGTGGGTCAACCGTCAATGCTTTTTTATTTTTTATTTTTGTTCCATAACGGCGTTACGTCGGATTAGATTAGATTAAGAGGATCGGATCGAATTAGATTGGATTAGATTGAAATATGTTCAATCTTATCTTAGGGGGTGTTTGGTGTGTAAGTTTGAGTTAAGATTTGTAAGTTTAAGACAAACAACTTTTTGAGGATTGAACAAATAATATAATATTTGATAAATTATTAAATTTGACTAAATTAAATATAAATTAAAATTATTTTGAATAAGTTAATTTGACATATTAATTCATCCTAATAATAACATTTATTACAAGATTAAAACTTAAAGCCAATATTATCTCAAAAAAAATTTAAAAGTATTGGCATTCTTAAAAAAAAAAAAAAATTTGTTTATGAAAGAGTATCTTTCTCTATGCTCTTTTTATGTGTCTCTGACACTTTCTCTCTCGCGATGTTACTATGATGGTGATCAATGGGGATTGAGACTACGGCGGCGGAAAATCTCGATGGAGGCAACGCTTGAGTTTTGCGGGGAAAGAGGCTTAGGGTCTGGGTTTCAAAAGGGAAGGGGCGCGGTGATGGAGCTTCTCTAAGGTGGGGAATGGAGTGGGAGGTTGATCGGGGGAATATATGAGACATGTCGATCATATCAGTGCAAAGAAATTATGCACGTTAAATGTTCAATCAACGCAATACATATGGCTCATATACTCATTATTTCATCAAGGCAAATCATAGAAAACATAGAATATCAACAACGCAAAACATTTTATTTAATGCTATAGATGAGATTTGTACTTACTTGTTTTATGTGCTTAAACTGCCAGAGTTGTATCTCCTACTACGTAGATTTGAAAAATTATCCTGATTTAATTATATCTCATTATTATATAGAATTATAGTTATATTACTTTATTCATTCATTTATTTATTTTATAAACTAAAATGAGCTTAATTTACTTATATCATAACAATTAATTCATATTGATTATAAAGTGTTAAAATAAATTTCTACTAATTATTATTTAATTAATTTAATTGATTAATTAATCAATTGATTGATTAATTAGGTTAATTAGTTAGGTAGTAGTTAATTATTATTTTATTTAATTGAGTAATTATAATTATATTACATAATTTTAATTGACTTACTAATAATTATATTGTTAATAATTTACTTATAGTACTTAAATATTCATCCTCATATAATAAATATTAATTATTAATTCTTATATTAATAATTAATAGTTTGATTAATCTAATAATTAATGTTTGATTAATCTCTAGTTAATCATCCACAGTTATTTTGATGATTATATCAATGATTAATGATTAATTAATCTCTAATTAATCATGTATTATAATTATGTAGTTATTCAACATAATAATCTTAATTATCACCTACTAACTCTTATAATTAATTAATTAATTAATAATCAATCAATTAATTACTTACTTTATTAATTACATTTAGTTATGTATTAATTAATTAATTAATTAATCAATCAATTAACGTGACAAGAAGTCACATAAGTGTATATCTCCCATCTATTATTGGGCATATAAGGCCCAATCTCCTTAATTATGATAATTTAGTTAGGCTAAAGTAGTCTCTTGGTATATACCAAGTAACCATTTAGTGTACTTTATCTTAGCCCATTTAAAACTTGTGATTCAACTTTATAAAGTTATGGTTTTTCACATGATTTGATCATACACTTAATACCAACTCATTTCATAATTAAATATGTTCATATGTTATGACTTACCCTTATATCATATTTTAAATATTTAATTGTTTTGTCGGTGTAGGATTTTAACTTATAAGATTTATTTAGATTTAAGTATAATCTCATTTTGGTCATTTGATGACTCGTTGGAAAACTTGAAGCATCTAGTTTCTGTCTTTATAATTTGTTTTCCAAGATTTCAAGCATTTAAAACATTAATGTGGACGTTTTCTTAAGTGTTTTATGGTAAAATCTCAGCTTATCAGATTACAATACAATATTATGTGATTTATCAAAATTTATGTACATATCCGTTTTAAACATATGATATCTCGTTTTAAAACTTGAGATGTCTACTTTACAGGGTAAAGTTATTTCCTTTAGTGCTTGAGTTTTTCATACCATTAACTTAGGTTTTGTTATTATTGGTCCCACATTTGTACCACAAGTCCAGATTCATGGGTAAGATTAGACAAATCATAACAATTCACTTATAAGTCCATATAAGGCAAAAGATATGTCATTAGAAATCTTATAGTGTCTATTTCTTATGAAATAACACTTTTGTAAAACATTAAGGTTTACTAACTCAAAATATACAAAACCCTTTGCTAGTACAGGGTTCAGTAAATATTTTCGATTAGTAGTCCAAACTTGTAAAATTCACCAAAAACTGCACATTTATCCGTTCAAGGTATATGATACCTTGTTGGAAAGATTAAATAATCTAGTTTTTATATCTATGACTTATAATCCAAAATTTTGAGGCTAAGGATTCGGAGTACATAAAACCCGTGACTAGACTGTACCCCAAAAGTTCATTTTCTATCTAGTTTTGTGTCACAACTTCAAATGAACATAGCTTTAGACATACAAAAGCAAACCAAGTGATTCCAAAGCCTAAAATGAAGCTTATCCTCTGTAGAATCTTATCATATAATTTATTTTTTCGTACCAAAGTTTCTAATGCATGTTATATTACTAAAACAACTACAAGCTTTAACAAAGTTCGTAGATCTTATCGAAATGCTCTGTGGATCCTTTAAGATCTCGAACTTCCAAAGTTCTTCTCAAAACTTTTTTCTAGGTAAGAAGAAGTCTAAAATTAAGATTATAACTAAATATCATGCTTTAGTTCGTCAAAAATGACTAAAACACAAAGAATACCACTAGGTTACCTCTAGTAAAACATCCTCTAACTCCGTTTTACACTTCTTCAAACTTGGTAACGGGGTTGCTTAGAGCTTGAAAATGGAGAGATGAGGTACTAGAGGGGTGTTAGAGATGGCGAATAGTATTGGTGGTTCTTTTTTCTGTTTTGAGCTTGGTGGTAGCTAGAGAAGCTAGGGTTTTTGAGCTTAACTTGTGTGATAATAAAATGAGGTGCTAGGACTTGTCTTCAACCAACTTTTACCTTAAGGGAGCTGTATTTTGAGGGGTAAAATTGAAAAAATTTTGGTTGATTCTCCCCTTCATTGCCGCCACTTAAAGGGAGAGTATTGGGGTGAAAATTTGGTTTAATAAAGTGGAGAAAATGGTCATTTTCACTTGTCTCTTCTTTGGGTCAACTTGTCAAAATAAACAATGGCATCTCTTACAGGAGGTTGCATACATGCACTACTTTCCTTTCTTCTCATTTGTTCAAATTTCTCTTGCTTTTTGACCCAGAAATCCGGATCCCCCTTGTGCTTTCTCATTTTTATTTTGTGTTTCTTCTTTCTAAATTTCACCATTGATCCAAGGTTGTCATCTTTATTCTCATCCATTGGATCTTCCATCACACCAATCATTACCTTAAGCTCTCATTGGTCACATATCATCCAAAGTTTGGCCATTGATTTGCCTAGGATTCTTTAACATAAAATCTACACCATTGATTTCAAACTTAAACACAATTCTTGATCAATCTTCCACCTTTGGATTTTCAAGGAGTAAATACTAATCACTCATCTTCTATCTACGTGACACGTTAATTTCCCAATTATACTCTCAAAACTTAACTATTGATATGATCAAAAATAAATACTAAGATCATTAAATTGACATACTAATAAAAATCGGGGTTCTCCCAAAAATTAACATTATCCCTCTAATACGACATAATAAATTTTTCGTATAAATTTGTATGTCATTCAACTCATCTTTTATGTATTTAAAATTTCTCATTTAAATAGAAAAACTCAACATTGTTAAATCATTAACATCATCACACTGATGATACATATACAATCATTCTTGATCTTGAAATTTGATATTCATCAAAATAATTTAATTAAAAGTATATTAATGAAAGAAATCCATAATAATAGTTTGTGAATCAAGTTTATGAATTTCCAAGGCATCACACAAAGACATAGAAAATAATAATACAAAAACTTGTCTTTCAATAGTCCTTCTCTTCTATACAGATAAATTGGGTATTTAGCTCAAATGTCTCCCAAACTTGTTATCTTGGGGGAATTTGCGCATAAATTTGTAATTTTGATAATTTGTCCCTTGAACTTGGTAAATTGGTATAATGTTGTCATGCCCCGACCGACGTAGGGCCGTGATTTCGTACTTACTTAACTTAAATACCAACTTTGCAAAGACCCAATTTCGTAGGGCCGTTATCTTACCATGCTTACTTAAACATACTTCATCAAAAACTTACTTTTGCTTTATGTAAAAATACATAAATTTTTTTTTCTTTTTAAACTCAATTTAAAACTTAACTTATATTCATACTTATTTATAGGTACTCACTCGAGAACCGAGTTTTAAAACCATATTTTTACAAAATCATACTAGTTATCATATACTAGTACCATCGACTTATCATAACATAATACAAACACATTTTTACAAAACATATTTTCCAAAATCTGTGGCGGTGTCCAACTCAAATTTTACAGTCTGCATTGCCATCTCTCCACAGTCTTGCATCAATCATTGCCGGTAGGTTACTTACCTATAGCATGAACATAAGTTATGAGCTTATACTCAGTAAGTACAACTTTCTTTTCTGCAAAAATATTTCGGTAAAAGGATGTATGAATTGATAATGCATGAACCAATTATGCTTTCTTATGAATCAATTATGCTTCCATTATGAACTTATTATCTTGCTTAACATACGAGCCCTTTGTGTAAGTACCAAATGCACACAATCCATAAAAATTTAGGGTTTGCAAGGTCCCTAACAATTCTGAGAATCATATACATAATCATTCACGATCTACTGAAGGTCTGAGAATTTTTTTTAAACACACATAATCCTCCACGATCTATGGGAGATTGGTATGACACTTTATTGTCTTGGTTTAGTCTTAGTCTTGTCATGTGATTTATTATTAGTGAGCATGCTTACATGATGCCACAATAATAAAACATATTAACACATGATACTTTGAAAAACATGCAAAGCAGTAAAAACATTTAAATCAATGTATGAGTTTTTGAAAAACATGCAAAACAACATAAACATTTTGCCCATGCTGTAGGCGGAGTTGTACTTACAAGTCGTTCTATGCTCTTCGTCTATCATTCCATCAAGGCACAACAACATGTCATATTCATGTTTCAAACATGGCATAAGATAAGAGTTGTTACATCTTACTATAAACCATAACATACTAGATCGGTATTCAATCCGATTACCTTTGGTAATCATAGATACAAATCCTATCATAGTAAACAGGTATCCTATCCGATTACCATTGATACCTTGCATAGTAAACCGGTATCCTATCCAATTATCATTGGTACCTTGACATAGTAAACCGGTATCCTATCCGGTTACCCATGGTAATCATAGATACAGGCCTTAACATAACAAATCGGTATCCCATCCGATTATCATTGGTCATACACTTGTTACCATATTCCTTAACAAATCTTAACATACTCATCGATTAATTAGTCGGTCTCCAACCCGACTACCATTCATCATAAAACTGTTACCATTTAAGAAATCTTGGGCCTTTTATCATTTTCTAAAAAAAATACATTGTTTTCATAATTTCAAGTATTATCTTGGTTTAATACTTGAAATTACCTCTTAAAACTACTTGTAAAATTTTAAAACCCTTTTAAAACTGTTTTTTTTGTAAAACCGTGATTTCTTTTTAATTGGAATTATAAAATCATAAAACTTTGAAAACTGCTTTTGAAAAGAGCCTTGTAGTTTGACTGAAGGTGCATGTGCAGGAAATTCTTGTACTATGCATAGTTTTAAAAATCTTATACAGGAATTTCCTGTACCCTGCACAGTTTCTAAAATCTAGTTTTATTTTTAAATCAGTTTAGAATTTGAAAAATTTTTCTTCATGAAAGTTGTAGATCTCATTGAAACCTACAACTTTTGTTCTTTGTCAAAAACCTGAATATGCTTTTAACTTTCTCGTTTCTCCTTTTGAAAAATTCTAGCCATGTATATTGTCTATACAGGCTAGTCTCGGATTTTTATAAAAACAGAGGCCTTTGGAGCCTTAGTTTTAAAAACCGTCCATGTTGCCCCTTATGATTTTCAATTTTCTACAACTTTTCAGTTATAACTTTTTTCAAATTCGGCCTCTAAAGGCCTCAAAATTACATTTTTAGAAAACTGTTCAGTTTACTCTGAAAATTGGCAGTTTTGTATTTTGTTGGTTTTTACGGAAAATTTCGCACACCCTACCTCAAACGGTCAAAACCGTGAGCCTACGAAAAACATGCAGCGCGCTACATACATAATCATCATCCATGCACTTGTTCATCTTACTTACAAAAACTCAAATAGGTAATATTACTTAGCTTACCAATTTCGGTTTTTAGGTTAATTTCTTAACTTTCATACCTCAAACATCATAACCATAATCATCATTTATAAAATATTCTCACTTAAGCATGTGAGGACATTTCACAAATATGAGATAGGCATACATAAAACCCACATTCTTTCTAGGGCATAACATCACATGCATGCATAAACTTATCAATCAAAATCACCTAAACCTAGATCTAACATATACTAATCATACAAGAACCATAACATAAAAAAAATAAAGAATGAGCTTATGCTCTTACAACCCCAAACTTGAAATACACATAAATTCTTTGATCAAAACTTAATGAAATTCTTAGAGGGGTTAAGAGGGATACCTCTAAAACTTAAGGGGTGGATCTAGACTTTGTGATGAGAAAAATTTTCCTCCTTACTTCACTAATCACAACCGACCACTCTCTTTTTCTTCTTCTTTTTTTTTTCGGTTCCTAAGGGCTAGAGGGGAAGTTGGGAATGAACTAAAATTTTTGGGGCTCAACTAAATGGTCCAAACTCAACCTCACATCACCTATTTATAGGTGAAATTTTTTAAATTTCTAACAATTATTTTTATTCTTAAAATTACATATTTGTCCCTAAAAACAAAATATTTGCTCTTGACTCCCCATGAGGTGGCCGGCCATGTGGCTGATTTTTGGGGTTAAGATCATTTCATAATTATCTATTTTTCCCATAATTTCAAAAATCCCAAAATTTACATATTTGTCTTTACTTACTTGACCTCCAAGTAAGGCCATGTTTGGCATTCCCTCCTAATACATAGTCCATTTTCTTAATAATTTAGATAGTATCAATATTGTTTTAACTATAAATAGTACAGTTATACTGAACTGCAGTCCAGAATTCATCTGCACTTAACTGGACTGCGTATGGATTTTTCTTAGAACTTGAAGCTACTTGGCCCTCATTGCTCAAAATATTACTCCTGATTTTTCTAAAGCAATTCCATATCTTATTCTTAACTTTGCATCCATGATGATGATTTATCGCAATATAATTTCCATACTGCTAACTATACTGTAGTACCGTCTTAATCATATCTTAAATCATCCTGGTCAAATGTTGACTGGAATAAAATCATGAATCCTTATTCTACCTCTTTCATCAAAATGCCTCATAATTGACTAAGTAAACTATTATTGAGTCTTATAATGTTATAAGAACTCACACATATTCTGATAATCAAATCAGATTATGAGCTTCATATTGACATACATGGTTCAAACTTAGATTTTCCTTGTATCTAAGGAAATCACAAGTTTATCAAAATTTTGGGTTATTACAAATGTACCCCATATAGATTACTTCTTTGTTTAATTAATTATGAAAGGCCCATGTATGACTTAGGTGAAACCAAAAAATCCCATTTTTCGATAAATGGTGCAACGATTTAGAAAGTTCAGGGGTTAAATTGTCAAAATTAAAAATTAGCGAGGCAATTTGCCAAAACTAATAAGTTTATGGGACATCAACGTTAAATACATTACATAAAGTAATAGTTCGAAAATTGGTTCATACAAAGGACCAAAAATGATTTTAATCCCAAATTTTAAGGGTTATGTTATCAATGACCATTGAATTATACAACATTTCAACTCCTAACATTTGATTTTACATATCACGATATCATGAACTTTGTAATTGTTACATAAAAGGGACGTTTGTCATATTTTGTCAATATTAAATAGAATTGAATATATTTTGCTCTCATGAGTTTTATAAGTTGAACACAAACATGTTTTGAAATTAAATTGTACATTCAACAAAGATATATAACCTCACTAGATATATTTAAAACGTCAGTTTTTCTCTTAAGATTGTTTAATTATTATTTTAAACCTAACTGAAGTTTACATGAGTTCAATTTATGTCCAATTTTTGATAGGACATGGCTTATGTAACAATAGCAAAATTGAGCAATATGATGTGTAAAATAAAAAAGTCAGAATTAATATAAGAGTAATTAACTTAAATAGTCCCTAAACTCTTTCAAAGGTGACAGTTTGATCCTGTTCTGCCTTTTTTTTTTATTTTGTTGAGATGACCATAAACTCTTATTTTTTGGCTGTTATGGTTCTTTCCGTCCAAATTCATTAACTTTTGAGGGTATTTTAGTAACTTAACAGTAATTAGAGCTTGTTTGGTTCACAAGCTCAAACCAAGTTTTACAAACTTATTTATGTCTTTTTCCCAAAAAGTTTTTTTGTCTTTTCTTAAAAGTCAACAAAATTTATTGTTTAAACTTAAAAAACTTAACTCAAACCATAATACAAAACGGACCCTTAATTTAATAAAAATTAAAAAAACCATAAAAAAAAAGTATCATCTAATTTCTCTCTCTTTCTCTCATCTTTCTCTTCTTTTCTCAAAACCTAGTTCGGGGGAGGGGGGGGTGGGGGGAGCAACTAGATCAGAGGAAGAGAGGGGCGGGAGGGCATCAGAGGGGCCCAAAAACCTATATCGCTAATTGCGGGGGCTGGGGGGGGGTGGACCCAATTGTAGGGTGGGGGCCAGCAGTGGCAGGAGGGCGGGGGGGGGGGGGGGGGGACCCAGTCTCGGAGTGGGAGGCAAACGGCTGTTGGGGGGGTGTGTGGGGGCCGAATGACAGCGAGAGAGGGGCAACAGAACCGAGAGAAGGAGTAGGGAGCAACCTAGTAGGGGATTGGGGGGAGGGGGTAGACCGAGAGAGAGGGGGGGGCGGGGGTGGGCGAAAGCAAATAGAGAGGGGAGAGGGGGATGGAGAGAGAAGTAAGGGTATTTTAGTAATTTTAATATAAAAATTAATCAGTTTAGTAAGATTCCGTTAGGAATTTAACAGATTTGGACAGAAAAGACCAAACTATCACCTTTTTAAAGAGTTTATGGTCAACAAAAAAAGAACAAAGAACAAATACTAAAATATCACCTCTTAAAGAGTTCAGGAATTATTTAGGTCAATTACGCTCATGATAAAATGATAATTTAGGTGTTATTTGAGAAAAAAAAACTCAAATGCTAATGCTGGTCCACATACGACGTCGGATTCTCCCGTGTGTGCAACAACCCTTGTTCACTCCCTTAGGCCGTCCACACACTCTCACGCATATTTATATATGTATGTGTGTGTGTGTGTGTCTATATATAGAGAGAGAGAGAGAGAGTAATGGCGATGAGGAAGCTGTTGTTGCTGTCGAAACCGTTCGACGTTGACCCAGTTTGGCGATCGGAAGGTCTTTCTCGTCCTCAGGTAAACTGAGTTCTTCTTCCTTTTTAATGTTCAACTTCAAGTGCACGCTAAAGCTTTATTGTCTGGATGAATCTCCCAAGTTGTTCTGTTTCCAAAACATTCGATTTTTTTTTTTTTTGTTTAAATTCTTAATTTCTTCAATTGTTTTGTCGGTTTCAACACCATATTCAAGAATGAAGTGTTTGGGTTCTTTTTCTGTTAGCATTGACGTTGGTACTCTATATATTCGATGAAATGCCAAAATGAAGGGTTTTGTTAAATGCTAAGCAGTTTTGGTTTGTTCCCTTGTCAACTAGGAAAATATGGCGCTGTTATTAGGTTTCATTATTAGAGAGGCTAGAAAAGACGCAGAGTGTGAGGGTGTGAATTTCTCTTGTAAACTTATTGATTATCATAGTGAATTTATGTAGCTGTTGAAACAGGACGTAGTCTCACATTGAGGTGAGCCTGTATAAAATTTTGTGTGTTCTGTGATTGTTTATTTTTCTTTTGCAATTTTATTGCTCTTAGGTGATTTAGAATTAGGGTGCTAATTCTTAACATTTAAAAGGGAGTAGTAAATCTAAAGAAAAGAGACCTTACTACTATAATGTTTGCTCACTAAATGGAGTCACATGTCATATATTTTAGTAAATGTTGTTTTGAACTTTCTTACTTTATCATTCTTTTTTAGCTCCTTATGCTCTCCTATTTTATGTTTAATTATTCTTTTCACTCAAAATCCATTTTTGTTCAAAGGAATTGCTGGAGTTGCGTCACTTGGAAGACCGGCTTAAAGTGCACAAGGATGCAATAAACTTTTGCCAGCTTGTTTTGGGGAAAAAGCCTGTTGAGTGGGAACCTGTATTTCGTAACAATTTATCACGCCCCATATCTGACGTGGACATGGTTGTTACAGTCGGAGGTGATGGAACTCTTTTGCAGGCCAGCCATTTCATCGATGACTCGATCCCAGTTCTTGGTGTAAATTCTGATCCCACACAAGCTGAAGAGGTCAGTTTTTTGCTTGCCTATGTAGAGACTTTCATCTTTTCATTGGCATATCGGTTTCTATAGTGCATGGTTTTGTCAAAATTGGGAACACATGTTGACAATACTATTATTTTATTTTTATTTCTTGTGTTTAGGTGGAAGCGTTCAGCAATGAGTTTGATGCTACTAGAAGCACAGGATACCTTTGTGCAGCAACCATCAACAACTTTGAACAAGTAAGATTACCTCGGCCATTGGTTTAAATGTGAGGAGGAGTGAAACTTACTAGCATTTTGTCATCTATTTAAGGGTCTCTTTGAAAAAAAAAAGGGGGGGTTTAATAAGTAATAAGAAAAGCATGAGGGTTATTGTGTTAAACAAAAGGAAACATTTATGGACAAAACAAATGTTTGCAGCTAGTACTTTTAATACATTTTCCATCTGTAGTGGAATTAAATGCATGTGATTGGTAGTAGACTTCAGGTTTCCTTCTGATTATTGCTGCAAGCACACTCATCAATAACCACTTGCCATGAAGTATGAATTGGTCAACTGAAATGTGTATTCATGCCATATCTGCCCTAGTCCTACTACGATGGCAAAAGAACATTCTAGCCAAGGCAATCAGTTAGTCAAGTTTGTGCGTAATATTGTCGTTCCTGTTCTAATTTCCTAGATTCGTACTAAGGTAATAATACCTATGAACTGATTTGTGTTCTAGATGATGGAGGAGCATACGGGTTTAACAAAAATTGTGTGCTCATATTTTTCTTTCATGGCGCCTTTCAGCTCGACGCACAAATTTTATGAATGTTTATATGATGTTCTATTACTTTAAGGCAAATACATCTTTCAGGTGCTAGACAGCATCATTGAAGGTCGAAGAGCACCTTCCCAATTGTCGAGAATGTCAATACATCTAAACTCAGAGCAGCTACCTACATATGCCCTAAATGACATTTTGATCGCACATCCATGTCCAGCGTCTGTTTCTCGGTTCTCCTTCAAGTATGGCGTTATTCATGTTGCATTGAAATTAAGCCTTATTTGGTCTTTCCTAATGCAAATTATATGGTTGCAAATCTTTTTATTTTTCTTGGCAGAGTTAAAGGGAATGACCAATCATTTTCCCCTTTAGTGCATTGTCGATCAAGTGGTCTCCGTGTTTCAACAGCCGCTGGATCAACGGCTGCAATGCTTTCAGCAGGCGGGTTTCCAATGCCTATCATCTCGCGTGATCTGCAGTACTTGGTCAGAGAGCCCATTTCAGCAGGAGAAACCTCAAACTTAATGCACGGTATGGTCAAATGGGATCAATCCGTGGACTTGACATGGTTTTGTAAAGAAGGTGTCATATACATTGATGGTTCACACGTGCGTTACTCCATAAAAGACGGGGATACTGTCGAATTAACTTCCAAAGCACCAATTTTGAAAGTATTCGTGCCCGACCATTTGTTACAACATACTACCGGTGAAGTAAGTTGAGGTTTTCTATGTTTGTGCTTTGGATATTGGAAATGTTTATATTTGAATAATGTATTGTTATTGTGTAGAAATTTGTAAAGGTTGAACGCAAAATGGGTCTTTGTGTTTTCAAGTTATTAGAACGGATACAGATATGTAGATTGAGCACCTCACGGTATTGAAAAGTTGCAGGGGGCAATTACAGTAGTGCTCTCAAATAATAAAATTCATTCATTTTTCATGAATGCATTTGTATTAAATATGGTTTTCGTTATCAAAAGGATGTTTACAATTATAAATAAAATTGGACATTTTGTTTATGATAATTGTGGTGACAGTCAGTAATTTGATGTCAATTGCAAGTATAGTGTCAAACGAATGATTAAAGCGATTTAATTTTGTCAATTTTTTTAATCATATCGTATATGCACTAAATATATCAATGCTTTTTAAATTTTGACTTTTTGATTCAAGCAATGTAAATTTTTTTATTAGCAAGTACAATTTTGGATTGCGTTTTTTCGTGACCATGTGCAAATTCATACGCTTGTTTAAAGACCAACAGAAAACCCAGAAAGCTGATCTTTCACCAATAGAAGCTACCAAAGGCAAAGAACAGGTTGTAGCAAATTTGGCATCTGGCCTTGGTGAAGCGGGTGCAGAGATAGAAAAAGCGAATCTGCTTCTAGAATATTCTTTTATACATATTTCAATTCAGAAGAATTTGCTTTAACAATTTGATCAAGAAAAGTAGCATTCACAGTATAAGTTGTGAGAACTACTGATTCATGTTTCTCTGCAGTTCCAACAGAATTCCTTGTCTGGAAGAAAAAGATGACCAATAATGCTGTTGACTTGCAATGGAGAATATTCGAAAGGAAAGGAAACTTCTTAAATCCGAGTCATAGTCCAGTAGACAGCAAATCCTCAACCTTGATTCTACAACCTATAATCAAAGGCCATAAAAGTTTAGTAAGTATATTATTCAAGTAAGGTTTAACAGAACTAAGTTTGTGTCTTACGTGAACAATTGTGTGCGGTTATGGGAGAGTTCTGGCCTCTTGATAGGAGAGAGTATCAAGTTCCTCAAAGTCATAGAGGGGTTGCCAGATCCAGTTCCGAAAACAGACTGAACACCGCCTCTTCTGTTCCCCGCATCAACTGACATAGCAGCTTGTTTCCCTGGTGAGCCAACAGAGATGTCAAAGGTGCCTTCCGAGTTTGAACTGTTCTGTCGTGTTGTCCAAACATCGTCTCTGGGCCCTGGAGTGTTCGGAGTAAAAACCCGACAACCTGCAACAAATTAGTCAACTGGTTTTGGAAGTATTTAAGCAAGCATAAGTTATTTTGTTTATTGGCAGTGTTGGTTAGCCGGATTATACTCGTTCAACATTTAAAAAGAACTTCTAGACAATTGTTTCTTTCTTTCACCGAGACAATTTTTCGTACATTTTTGAGTAAATTCCAGACTTGGTAATTAGTCAATGCTTAGAATGTGTTACGAAACTGGGAAAGGATTACCTTTTCTAATACCTTCTCAGCTGTTGGCAACAGTAACGGGATTGGAGAATAAATCGGGCTCATTTCTGGAATAAAAGTTGCTTGCTGGTTGGATGGCAGATCTTTTTGCTGACTCGTACTCGCTTCTCAACTGATCATACATTTCATCTAATTTCCTCTTCTGCCTGATAAAGGAACAGTATAGTAGACTACTTAAGTTAGAGGAAAGGTTAACAATGTACAGCAACGGGAAAACAAACACCTGGATTTTTCCGCAAATTTTTTCTGAAGCTCCTGCTTGTCTTTAGATAAGTTCTCGATTTCCTGTTCCATCATTTGGCAACCTTTAGCCATCTTCTGGTATGCAGTATGTGCCTGCTCCAGTTTTTCTGTGAACTTTTCCTGCATCGCTTCAAATTTCTGCCGGCATTGAGCAACTATTCTGTTCATCTTGTACTGCATTTCCGATTCCCTCTGTCCAGCAAAGAACATTACACTTCTATATGCAGCCTTCACCACTAGGATTGGTCAAGGAAAGCTAAATGGGCCATGTGTCCTTCTACCAAACTGAATTTTACACGAGCCACAAAAACACACCTCATTCGGTTTACACACAAGGAGAAATTATAAGCAATGCACCATATATTGTCCCTGTGTTCAGTCTAACTCTTAGGGTAGCTTGTAAGTTGTGACTAAATTATTATTTGAATACGGTCTTAAGGAAAAAAGGATACATATCTGAGGGGACACTCCAGCCATGACCATCTGCAACAACACATTGAAAAATTCAGGATCAAAGCAAGTTGACACGTAAAGAAGCTAAGAATAGCAGAGGAAACCAGTTTCTGGATCGGGGGACACATCTATCAAGTACATGAATTTTTCAAAATTGCTTACGTTTATCCATTCATCATTTGGATTGATATCCACAGGTTTCATGTGGCTGCAAAGTAGAGAGCGAGAATAAGTAAGATATGACAGCAATGTAGAAATGCTGCTTGGAACAACTCTATCTTAGGATCCAAGTAACATTTTAAAGATAGATTCAGGTCAAAGCGTTCTATTTTGTTTCTTATAAAGAATAGCTAAAATCACTGAAAGTAAATATTTTATAGCCAAGAAGTTTCATAACATGTATGACGGTTAAAGTCTTAATCTTCATTTTTGCTTAGCACCCACACACACCTAAGAACTCCACAACTTGAGGAATACAGACTTCAAAATATAGAAACAAAAGAAAGCGAGAAAAATTCTAAGCATCACCTTTATAATTTTCTACCTCAAATAGATCCACAGTTACAAGTCTCTTACCTCTTAGAGAGCACTTGGTCACAAATGGGGCAAGCCCCATCATTGCTCAGAATCTTGTTGGCATCTTCTGTGCCTTTTCTGTGTTAAGGAATTTTTAAAAGTGGACTAAGGACCCCCAGTTTTCATAAGGCAAAAATCAGTATACTAAAGGCTTAATATCTCTCTATGCCTGTATACATAAAACATGACTGCAGGTTGTGGAAATGGCTCGGCCTTCTAGTTCGCGCCAGCACGCATTGCATCTCATTTCAGCCTTCATTAGCGATCAATAATTCCATGGCATATTGGGGGCATGTCAGACCTGAAAATCAAACGCTTCCGAACTTAGCGTTACTTCACTATTTTATGAGCAATGTAAACTGAAGCTTCACCAAAAAGATCAGTAAGGTTTACGCAAACAGATGAAACTCAAACACAGATCCACACAACAAAAGTAAATACAAGCTTGTGGACCAAATTACTTCAAGCACAAAATATGAAGGCCTTGTTTGGCCATCAACTCTGTTTAAACTAAATTGTACTTTTTTCATCATGTTTTTTGTCTTTTTTCCCCAAAAAGTTGTTTGTCTTTTCTGAAAATTCAAAAAATTCAAAAAAATTTACTATTTAAACTTACAAATCTTAACTCAAACTAACACACCAAACACCCCCGAAGTTTCATAAGCAAATCCATCTAGTCAACTGGTCAAAAAAGATATTGTTCTGAATGAGCTGATTAAACACTTTAGCATATCAGATTGGAGATATGTACCGATTTTAAAAGGATTTCTAAATTAAGACAGAAGAACATCCATCCAACATTTATTAGAATAATAAATACTAGACAAACAGGAACCTTAAATTAATTGATTAAAAAAAATCGCATTTTCCCTATGTTTTAAATTGAAATTATAAGTGAATTGATAAAGTGGGGGCTAATTCAAAATTCATGGGCCAGTGTAATAGTTTTTTAAATTTAGGTAAAATAGAAATGACTCCAATATTCAAGGACATAGAAAAGAATAATCCAAAAACTTACCTTTCAATAGTCCTTCTCTTCGATACAAATAAATTGGGTATTTAGCTCATATGTCTCCCCAAACTTGTCATCTTGTGGGAATTTGTGCATAAATTTGTAATTTTAACAATTTGTCCCTTGAACTTGGTAAATTAGTATAATGTACCCCATATAGATTACTTCTTTCTTTAATTAATAATGAAATGCCCATGTACAACTTAAGTGGAACTAAAAACCCCATTTTTTGATAAATGATGCAACAATTTAGAAAGTTCAGGGGTTAAATTGTCAAAATTAAAAGTTAGCTAGGTAATTGTCAAAAATAATAAGTTTTGGACACATCAACGTTTAATACCTTACATAAAGTAATAGTTAAAAAGTTGGTTCATACAAAGGACCGAAAATGATATTAATCCCAAATTTTAAGGGTTATGTTATCAATGACCATTGAATTATACAATATGTCAACTCTTAACTTTTGATTTCACATATCATGTTAACATGAACTTTGTACGACATACGACATAGAGCACATACTAAGAGGGGGAGAGTGAGGGAGGGGGGGGTGGGCGAAAACAAAGAGGGGGGAGAGAGATTGAGGGGAGGGTATTTTAGTCATTTTAGTTTAAAAATTAATCATTTTAGTAAGATTCCGTTAGAAATTTAACTGATGTGGATGACAAAGACCAAACCGTTACCTTTTAGAGAATTTAGGGTCAATAAAGTCAAAATAAAAAAGTACAGACACTAAAATGTCACCTCAATTAGTCTTATTATAAAATGATAATTTATGTGTCATTTGGTGAAAATAACTCAAATGTAAATGCTGGTCCACATACGACATCTGATTCTCCCGTGTGTGCAACTACCCTTATTCACTCCCTAAGGCTGTGCACACACACACACACACACATATATGGAGAGAGAGAGAGAGAGAGAGAGTAATGGCGATGAGGAAGCTGTTGTTGCTGTTGAAACCGTTCGACATTTATCCAGTTTGGCGATCGGAAGGTCTTTCTCGTCCTCAGGTAACTGAGTTCTTCTTCCTTTTTAATGTTCAACTTCAAGTGCACGCTAAGCTTTATTGTCTGGATGAATCTCCCAAGTTGTTCGGTTTCCAAAACATTCGATTTTTTTGTTTAAATTCTTTAATTCTTCAATGGTTTTGTCGGTTTCAACACCATATTCAACAATGAAGTGTTTGGGTTCTTTTTCTGTTAGCATTGACGTTGGTACTCTATATATTCGATGAAATGCCAAAATGAAGGGTTTTGTTAAATGCTAAGCAGTTTTGGTTTGTTCTCTTGTCAACTAGGAAAATATGGTGCTGTTATTAGGTTTCATTATTAGAGAGGTTAGAAAAAACGCAGAGTGTAACGATGTGAATTTCTCTTGCAAACTTATTGATTATCATAGTGAATTTATGTAGCCGTTGAAACAGGACGTAGTCTCATATTGAGGCAAACCTATATTAAAATTTGCATGTTCTGTGATTGTTTATTTTTCTTTTTGTGATTTTATTGCTCTTAGGGTGATTTAGAATTAGGGTGCTAATTCTTAACATTTAAAAGGGAGTAGTAAATCTAAAGAAAAGAGACCTTACTACTATAATGTTTGCTCACTAAATGGAATGACATGACATATTTCAGTAATGTTGTTTTGAACTTTCTTACTTTATCATTCTTTTTTAGCTCCTTATGCTCTCCTATTTTATGTTTAATTATTCTTTTCACTTGAAATCCATTTCATTCAAAGGAATTGCTGGTGTTGCGTTACTTGGAAGACCGGCTTAAAGTGCACAAGGATGCAATAAACTTTTGCCAGGATATTTTGGGGAAAAAGCCTGTTGCGTGGGAACCCGTATTTCGTAACAATTTATCACGCCCCATATCTGATGTGGACATGGTTGTTACAGTTGGAGGTGATGGAACTCTTTTGCAGGCCAGCCATTTCATGGATGACTCGATCCCAATTCTCGGTGTAAATTCCGATCCCACACAAGCTGAAGAGGTCAGTGTTTTGTAGAGACTTTCATCTTTTCATTGGCATATCGGTTTCTATAGTACATGGTTTTGTCAAAATTGGGGACACATGTCGACATTACTATTATTATATTTTTTATTTCTTGTGTTTAGGTGGAAGCGTTCAGCAATGAGTTTGATGCTACTAGAAGCACAGGATACCTTTGTGCAGCAACCATCAACAACTTTGAACAAGTAAGATTACCTCGGCCATTGGTTTAAATGTGAGGAGGAGTGAAACGTACTAGCATTTTGTCATCTATTTAAGGGTCTCTTTGAAAAAAAAAAAAAAAAAGGGTTTAATAAGTAATAAGAAAAGCAGGGTTATTGTGTTAAACAAAAGAAACCGTTTATGAACAAATCCATCTGTAGTGGAATTAAATGCATGTAATTGGTAGTAAACTTCAGGTTTCCTTCTGATTATTGCTTCAAGCACACTCATCAATAACCACTTGCCATGAAGTATGAAGTGGTCAACTGAAATGTGTATTCATGCCATATCCGCCCTAGTCTACGATGGCAAAAGAACATTCTAGCCAAGGCAATCAGTTAGGCAATTTTGTGCGTAAAATTGTCTTTCCTGTTCTAATTTCCTAGATTCGTACTAAGGTGATAATACCTATGAATTGATTTGTGTTCTAAGAGATGGAGGAGCATACGGATTTAACAAAAAATGTGCGCTCATATTTTTCTTTCATGGTGCCTTTCAGCTCGACGCACAAATTTTATGAATGTTTATATGATGTTCTATTACTTTAAGGGCAAATACATCTTTCAGGTGCTAGACAGCATCATTGAAGGTCAAAGAGCACCTTCCCAATTGTCGAGAATGTTAATACATCTAAACTCAGAGCAGCTACCTACATATGCCCTAAATGACATTTTGATCGCACATCCATGTCCAGCGTCTGTTTCTCGGTTCTCCTTCAAGTATGGCGTTATTCATGTTGCATTAAAATTAAGCCTTATTTGGTCTTTCCTAATGCAAATTATATGGTTGCAAATCTTTTTATTTTTCTTGGCAGAGTTAAAGGGAATGACCAATCATTTTCCCCTTTAGTGCATTGTCGATCAAGTGGTCTCCGTGTTTCAACAGCCTCCGGATCAACGCTGCAATGCTTTCAGCAGGCGGGTTTCCTATGCCTATCATATCGCGTGATCTGCAGTACTTGGTCAGAGAGCCCATTTCAGCAGGAGAAACCTCAAACTTAATGCACGGTATGGTCAAATGGGATCAATCCGTGGACTTGACATGGTTTTGTAAAGAAGGTGTCATATACGTTGATGGTTCACACGTGCGCTATTCCGTTAAAAACGGGGATACTGTCGAATTATCTTCCAAAGCACCAATTTTGAAAGTATTCGTGCCCGACCATTTGTTACAACACACTACCGGTGAAGTAAGTTGAGGTATTCTATGTTTGTGCTTTAGATATTGGAAATGTGTATATTTGAATAATGTATTGTTACTGTGTAGAAATTTGTAAACGTTGAACGTGAAATCGGTCTTGTGTTTTCAAGTTATTAGAACGGATGCAGATATGTAGACTGAGCACCTCACGTTATTGAAAAGTTGCAGGTGGTAATTAGAATAGTGCTCTCAAATAATAAAATTCATTCATTTTTCATGAATGCATTGTATTAAATATGGTTTTCGTTATCAAAAGGATGTTTGCAATTATAAATAAAATTGGACATTTTGTTTATGATAATTGTGGTGACAGTCAGTGATTTGATTTGTCAATTGCAAGTATAGTGTCAAACAAATGATAAACGCGATTTAATTTTGTCAATTTTTTTAATCATATCTTATATGCACTAAATATATCAATGCTTTTAAATTTTAACCTTTTGATTCAAGCAATGTAAAAATTTTTATTAACAAGTACGATTTTGGGTTGTGTTTTTTCGTGACCATATGCAAATTCGTACTCTTGTTTTAAGACCAACAGAAAACCAAGAAAGTTGATCTTTCACCAATAGAAGCTACCAAAGTCAAAGAACATGTTGTAGCAAATTTGGCATCTGGCCTTGGTGAAGCGGGTGCAGAGCTACAAAAAGCGAATCAGCTTCTAGAATATTCTATTATACATATTTCAATTCCGCAGAATTTGCTTTAACAATTTGATCAAGAAAAGTAGCATTCACAGTATAAGTTGTGAGAACTACTGATTCATGTTTCTATGCGGTTCCGACAGAATTCCTTGTTCGGAAGAAAAAGATGACCAATATGGCTGTTGACTTGCAATGGAGAATTTCTGAAAGGAAAGGAAACAACTTCTTAAACCCGAGTCATGGTCCAGTAGACAGCAAATCCTCAACCTTGATTCTACAACCTATAATCAAAGGCAATAAAAGTTTAGCAAGCAGATTAGTCAAGTAAGGTTTAACAGAACTAAGTTTGTGTCTTACGTGAACAATTGTGTGCGGTTACGGGAGAGTTCTGGCCTCTTGATAGGAGAGAGTATCAAGTTCCTCAAAGTCATAGAGGGGTTGCCAGATCCAGTTCCGAAAACAGACTGAACACCGCCTCTTCTGTTCCCAGTATCAACTGACATAGCAGCTTGTTTCCCTGGTGAGCCAACAGAGATGTCAAAGGTGCCTCCTGAGTTTGAACTGTTCTGTCGTGTTGTCCAAACATCGTCTCTGGGCCCTGGAGTGTTCGGAGTAAAAACCCGACAACCTGCAACAAATAAGTCAACTGGTTTTGGAAGTATTTAAGCAAGCATAAGTTATTTTGTTTATTGGCAGTTGGATAGCCGGATTATACTCATTCAACATTTAAAAAGAACTTCTAGACAATTGTTTCTTTCTTTCACTGAGACAATTTTTCGTACATTTTTGAGTAAATTTCCAGACTTGGCAATTAGTCAATGCTTAGAATGTGTTTACGAAACTGGGAAAGGATTACCTTTTCTAATACCATCTCGGCTGTTAGCAACAGTTACGGGATTGGAGAATAAATCGGGCTCGTTTCTCGAATAAAAGTTGCTTGCTGGTTGGATGGCAGATCTTTTTGTTGACTCGTACTCGCTTCTCAACTGATCATACATTTCATCTAATTTCCTCTTCTGCCTGATAAAGGAACAGTTTAGTAGACTATTTAAGTTGGAGGAAAGGTTAACAATGTACGGTAATGGGAAAACAAACACCTGGATTTTTCCGCAAATTTTTCCTGAAGCTCCTGCTTGTCTTTAGATAAGTTCTCGATTTCCTGTTCCATCATTTGGCACTTTTAGCCATCTTCTGGTATGCAGTATGTACCTGCTCCAGTTTTTCTGTGAACTTTTCCTGCATCGCTTCACATTTCTGCCGGCATTGAGCAACTATTCTGTTCATCCTTGTACTGCATTTCCAATTCCCTCTGTCCAACAAAGAACATTACGCTTCTATATGCAGCCTTCATCACTAGGATTGGTCAAGGAAAGCTAAAAGGGCCAAGTGTCCTTCTACCAAACTGAATTTTACACAAGCCACAAAAACACACCTCATTCGGTTTACACACAAGGAGAAATTATAAGCAATGCACCATATATTGTCCCTGTGTTCAGTCTAAGTCTTAGGGTAGTGTGTAAGTTGTGACTAAATTATTATTTGAATACGGTCTTAAGGAAAAAAGGATACATATCTGAGGGGGACACTCCAGCCATGACCATCTGCAACAACACATTGAAAAATTCAGGATCAAAGCAAGTCAACACGTAAAAGAAGCTAAGAATAGCAGAGGAAACCAGTTTCTGCATCGGGGGGGACACATCTATCAAGTTCATGAATTTTTCAAAATTGCTTACGTTTATCCATTCGTCATTTGGATTGATATCCACAGGTTTCATGTGGCTGCAAAGTAGAGAGCGAGAATAAGTAAGACATGACAGCAATGTAGAAATGCTGCTTGGAACAACTCTATCTTAGGATCCAAGTAGTTTTTAAAGATAGATTCAGGTCAAAGCATTCTATTTTGTTTCTTACAAAGAATAGCTAAAATCACTGAAAGTAAATATTTTATAACCAAGAAGTTTCATAACGTGTATGATGGTTAAAGTCTTAATCTTCATTTTTGCTTAACGCCCACATACATCTAAGAACTCCAACAACTTGAGGAATACAGACTTCAAAATATAGAAACAAAAAGAAAGCAAGAAAAATTCTAAGCATCACCTTTATAATTTTCTACCTCAAATAGATCCACAGTCACAAGTCTCTTACCTCTTAGAGAGCACTTGGTCACAATGGGGCAAGCCCCATCATTGCTCAGAATCTTGTTGGCATCTTCTGTGCCTTTTATGCGTTAAGGAAATTTTTAAAAGTGGACTAAGGACCCCCAGTTTTCATAAGGCAAATAATTAGTATACTAAAGGCTTAATATCTCTATTTGCCTGGATACATAAAACATGACCGCAGGTTGTGGAAATGGCTCGGCCTTCTAGTTCTCGCCAGCACGCATTGCATCTCATTTCAGCCTTCATAGCAATCAATAATTCCATGGCATATTGGGGGCATGTCAGACCTGAAAATCAAACGCTTCCGAAATTAGCGTTACTTCACTATTTTATGAGCAATGCAAACTGAAGCTTCACCAAAGAGATCAGTAAGGTTTATGCAAACAGATGAAACTCAAACACAGATCCGCACAACAAAAGTAAATACAAGCTTGTGGACCAAATTACTCCAAGCACAAAATATGAAGTTTCATAAGCAAATCCATCTAGTCAACTGGTCAAAAAAAGATATTGTTCTGAATGAGCTGATTAAACACTTAAGCATATCAGATTGGAGATATGTACCGATTTTAAAAGGATTTCCAAATTGAGACAGAAGAACATCCATCCAACATTATTAGAATAATAAATACTAGACAACAGGGAACCTTAAATTAATCGACTTCAATCATAAGTTTTAAATTGTAGATAACCATGGAAAGTTTCAAAATTCAATGGATGCTATTTTACTTCACAATTCTTTAAGATAACAAGATTTCAGTTGTTAAACTAGAGTTGAAAAGTACAAGTTACTGAAATTTGGTTTCGGATTCAGAAATCAGAAAACCAATAAATCTGTAGAGAAGACCTTACAAATTCCCAAGTCAAGGCTATGATATAAGTATTAACTTCTATCTAAGAAGTCATCTTGTCCCTGACCTCACATATTTTATCCTTATGCAAACATATCTGCTTACTCTTAGATTTCACTTAAAATCATTCAATAGAGTTAAACCGGAACCTTGTATTTTCCTCCACTTTAAACATCGAAGCAAGACCAGAATAGTCTTTGTCAATCATGGAACATATGAGAACGCAGTCAACACTAGATCTCCCCTTCATCACAATCCATACTTATTATTAAATCACCAACGCCTGTTTTCGAAACATGATTGCTTTCGTTTTCAACATTCGAATTATCTTAACGAGCTTTTTATCAGAAGAGGTCATATTTTCGAAATGAGATTCGTAAAGAATGAAAATTTCGCTACAGAGAATCCCCAAAGTTTTCTGAACTACTCAAAAAAACATAAAATTTCTTGCTCTGCGGTGACACGCCTTAAAACAGGAAGAAGTAATATCCCAACTAAGTAAAATATCTACTTTTTGACTCCATTTAGCAGAGATTCATCACCTTCTATGATCCCGAAACAACAAACAAAATCCGTGCTTCAGAAAATTAATTCCTTTCCATTTCTTATATTTTCTCAGCAAGCAAACATATAATCAAATTTTGTATGCATGTGAAAGAAAATCTAAAAAATCGACCTTCTGACCCAATCTCTCAAACTAATATCTGAAAATTAAGAGAAAAAAATTTAAGAAATACAGAAAAATCAAAGGCAAAAACGAAATTTAACAGGTAATGGTTTTGCCCTCACCGTTTCTAATCTCTAAGGAAAGCCCTAGCGGAGATGGCGATTCTCAGACTCTGCTCCGACAGCGCAAACGAAAATCTAAAACTGCAAGAATTCAAAATTAAGCCATGAAAATGCATCAAAAGAAAGCGATTGAATCCAAACGATGTCAACGAAATCAAAATATTTTCCAACAAAAGAACGCTAAATTGACAAATCTTACTGCGAAGCTCGAAGAATCCGTGGTTCTTCCGGTGTTGGAAGAGAAAAGCTCGTGTTTCGAGTGATGAAGGAAGGAACTCTAGGGCTTGAGGACGGAATTTACACCGGAAAATTTCCTCTCTCTCTCTGTAGAAGATGAAGAAATCGGAAAATCGGAAGTCGGAATCGGAATCGGAAAATGAGCTAGATTCGAATCTGTTATGGCGGCAAAAACACCGGTATGGGCTTCACATCACCAGTTTCGGCCCAATTTACTGTCTCTCTCCAATTTACAAAATCTTAATTTTAGCAATTTACCCCCTAACTTTTAGATTTGTTGTAATTTTTCTCATTTAAATAATTTTTCATTAAATTGAAGATTTGAATTTAAATGATTTTTTTAAATTGAATTTGAAATGTTTACATTAGTAATTAGACATTGAATTTAGAATTTGTTTATTGCACTATTTTTTTTTATATCAACCTAATGATCTTTGTACAACACAATTAACGACATTAAAAAGTTAAAAAAAGAACGTTACTTTAATTTATTATCATGACGATATAATTGTAATGAGTGAAAACCTGAAATAGTAATCAAATTATTAACAATAAATGATAAATTATTTTATGCTGTGTTCGGTATGAGTGGAAAGTAGAAGAAAGCATAAAAGGGATTTAGGAAGGAAATTAATAATCTTGGAATGTTGGTGTGATAGAAACTTAAATGAAAAGGAAACGTAGGTGGAAAAATTAGAAGATGGGTCCCATCAAAATTTATATTCCCAAATGATTTTGCAAGAGAAAAGTTCACATCAACGTAAAAAAGTAAAATTATTTAATTATTTTTGTCCACCAAGTTCACTTTCACATTAGGAGAGGCAATTAAAAAAAAAAAGTGAAAAAACGAGGGACATATATTAATTGGAGGCACGTCCACAATAATTTATTCAACCAAATTAAAGTCTTGTTAGACAAGCCGACATAAAAATTTAATAGTACTTTAAAAAATGACAGCCAATCTTTTTATTAGGGCCTGTTTGGAGATATTTAGAGACTGTATTTTAAAAATTTAGTTAAAAATGTCTTTTAAGGGAAAATTTTTGAAAAATTTATTTGATATAGAAAATAATACAAACTTTTGAAATGTGTTCAGAAAAAATATATGCAAAATGGATTTTGTCTTGTTTGTCTCGTTGATAAAAGCATTTTGACATAAAAATCATCTCATTTTGATTTGAATTGAGAAAGTTATAGACTTTAAAGTTTGATTTTTTTGAAAATAGAAAGAGTAAAAGATTGATTTAGAGTTAGAATTTTAGAATCTAAATAATAAGATATCATCTGGAGATGACGTCCCACACGGGCCCTTATAAATATAATCAATTGCTGACTATGTTTTAAACATTTGATAATAAAAAATGACATGGATATAAAATTAAAGTTAATGTCTTTAATATTTTTCAACTTTAACGTTATGTTTAGTATAATGAAAAAAGGAGTGGAAGGAAGTTGGAGGGTGTATTTTAAAGAGGAAAAAACATTTTGAAATCTTGATTGTTTGGTAGAGTAAAACATGGGAAGAGAAGCAAATTGTAAATCCATGAGATCTACTACAATTTAATCTTTACAACTTTAAAAAGAAAATAAGAGGAAGAAATTTAACAAAAAGAAAGTAAAGTAAAATAATTATTTTGATGTTAATTTATAATCTTCTAATTTATATGAAGATACAATCATAAAAAGCATTAAACTTATGGCTTGTTTGGTATATAAGTTCAATCCAGTTTGGATCATAAATTTTTTTGTATTTTCTGAAAAGTCAATCAATTTTACTATTTACAGCTACTATTATAATTTAGAACTCAAATTTTAAAAGTCCATAATTTTACATATATAAGTCCAAATAAGATAATTTTTTTTATAAATTGTATATAATTTCGAGATGAATGAAACAAGCTTCACACTGATTTTTTTAACACATTTCAAGTTTTTATATTTTTTAACATCAATAATTCAAACACCTCACCTAAAACATAACTTAATTTAACTCAATTCCTACCCGTACACTAAAGACATGCTTAATATTGTTTTTCCTTTTTTTCTATCTCTTTTATCAAATAATAAGAAAGAAAACTCATCACCCTCCTTTTTTTTTTTTTTTCTCTCGTTTTAAGTATTTTACTCTTCTTTTATTTCTATTTCCATCTCTTTTAAGAAAATAGCTTAAATAAGTTTTTTTTTAAAGAAATTTACATTTAATCTATTAGTTATGAAAATTTTAAATTAAAATTGATTAATATTTTTATTAACTATTTAAAATAAGATAAAAATTAAAATAAAAATTTTTAATCCGAAATAGAGAACCAAATTGACCCTAAATAATATTGACTGGGGTCAAAATCAGAGCGTGGAGTACACTCGCCACCAGGAGATATTTCTTTAGTTAAGGCGGTCTGGTCTCCCGCGCAACGACAGTTCTCAGATGCTGCCACGTCGGCAAACTTACTCGTGGCCTCAAAAATATCCTCCCCCACCACGTCAGACACACTGAACTTGGCCACCAGACCCCAGCCCCCAGCTGTTGAAAATAAAATTCTACTCATAGTCATAGGCCCCCATTTCCCGATTCTAGAGAGAGAAACTCCTCATTTGATTTTTCAGGAGAGAGAAAGAGAAGACAGAGAAAAGTTGTGTATGGAGAGAGAGAAACCAGAAAGGAAGCGGCGCGATTTCTAGTCTAGAGAGATAAATTGGAGATTGAAGATATTTTATGTGTGTATAGAGAGAGAGAGTGTGTGTTTTGGAGCGCGAAACGTGAAAGCGGCGCGATTCTAGAGAGAGAATTGGAGATATTTTAGAGAGAGAAACTCCTCATCTCAAACGAAGAGGATTTTCCAGGAGGAGAGAGAGAGAGTGAGAGAAAGTTTGTGTTTGGAGGGAGAAACCAGAAAGCCGCGAGATTTCTAGAGAGAGAAATTGAAGATTGGAGGTATTTTATTTTTCAATCTGAGAGCGGCGCGATTGTAGAGAGAGAAGTTGGAGGTATTGTATAGAGAGAGAGAGAGATACTGGAGGGGAGTTGAGGGGAAAAATGAAGATACAGTGCAACGTGTGCGAGGCGGCGGAGGCGAACGTGCTGTGCTGCGCAGACGAGGCGGCGCTCTGCTGGTCTTGCGACGAGAAGGTCCACGCCGCCAACAAGCTTGCCAGCAGGCACCAGAGAGTTCCTTTCTCTACTTCTTCCTCTAACATGCCTAAATGCGATATCTGTCAGGTATTTCTCTCACTCCGCGTTTCTCTGGTTATGATTTTCTCTGTTTCGTCTTGTTTAGATATATATATATATATATATATATTATATACATATATTTATTTATTTATATATTGAATACAATTATTTATATATTTAAATATATAGTTGGATGAGCTATGGAACCTTAGGAGAGTCTTAGGAGAATGATAGATTACAAACCAGAGGAAAACTATAGAATTGTTGTGAGCACATAGATAATCTAGGGATTAAAATATAAATATCAATATAGTAATGAGAAATAACAAATCAGGAGTGGCGAGGAGTGAAATAGAATAAATTACCGAAATCGTTCTTAAAAAAACAAATTAAAAAAACCAATGAAAATCATAAAATACAGGATAAGATTGCTGGTTTTTAATGAAGCAGGTATGCTTTGATTTAATTGAGAAAACCAAAATTAAATAATATTATGTAAGATCGGATGTAATCTAACCGAAAACTACTCAACAACCATAGATTCACATATAGACCCTGTTGTAAAGCAGGTTGGTTCACTTTTGAATGACGGTTTTTACTCCTCTTCTCTCAGTGTCATTCTTTTACTGAAATTACTCTGCTGATTTTCATGAGCTGTCAGATGTTTTCTAGAATAACAAAACGTGAAGTTAGTATTTAATGCCCACAGAGATGGTGATAGTTGGAAGCCAGAGTGGTAATGCCGATGAGACTAACCTTGAAAGCGTAGACACTAACCGTAGAGCATTATTCACTACGTGCCAATGGCCATTCGGATTTGTATATCAAAATGGTTGAATCACAGCCTAATTCTGCCCCCTCTCAAAACAAAAAACAAAAAAAAACAAAAAAAGAGAAGTTTTGATGGTACTATAAGAAGTTTTGAGTTGCAATAGGATTGAGATAGAAAATAAGGACAAACTAGGCACATGATTCCCCTGTTACAAGCCTTGTACTAAATAAACACTAAGAGGACGAGTATAAACCTAGTAGCTGGGAGGGAATACTATGGACTTCAAGAGATTGTAAAGCCAGACTCTACCTAGATTGATGTATACAGAGTGTTACGTGGGATTCCTCTACCTGCTTTGATGGAGTGATCTCTACTCTTTTCCTTGTATTTAATAGTGGTTTTAACTGTGCTGGGTGTCTGTAAGGTTGCTGGTGTATTACTTGTGGCCCAACTGTTTTTAACTATTCGGAAACAACATAGGGAGAATCTCATTGTTTTCAAAGTTCCAAGTTATATAATATATATTTGGGTCGTTCTGCTTGAAGGAGGTAAGGTGTATGCCTTAAGGTTAAGTGGTGCTCCCTCCTCAAAAGTGCTTAACAAGTGAGGCGTTCCCCTCAGTCGCCTTGAAGCTTAAGCTCTAGAGACGTGCACCTTGAACAGGATAGACATAATTGTCACCTATCACCACTGAACCATAAGCAGCAAGATCTTATCGTGATGCCTCAGGTAGTATTGACGTGTTGCTATGAGTATGATTGGGCCCTGCAGTTTCCCTCCTGTATGTTGATTTAGTCTTTTCTCTGGAGTTGATCAGTTGGTGAACTGGTGAACTGGCTTATTATTGTCTTTGCCGAAT